>MU271165.1:0-10660 GCA_021432605.1 Coniochaeta sp. PMI_546 | reverse complement strand
ATCAAGAACTATCTGTAGCGGAGCCCCGAGGGACTCCTCCCTATATACTGGTAGAGACTATAGTAATCATAGCGATAGCTATGATCGTACCGACCGTAATCCTTCCTGATCATTACGATCATAATGATCAGTCACGTGACCCGAGGTCCCTTACCTATATAATACGATAAGCCTCGTATATATGTTCTTATCTACTGGCGGGGTATCCTCCGTTACCTATAAGTTTGTAATATTATTCCCCTCCTCCTTTGGCTATTATCCTTAAGGCCTAGTGCTTCTTATAAATAGTACCAATAGCCTATATAAATTGCGTCCGAAGGTTTCCCTTTTTTCATCGTTATTATATCTGACCGTAGTATATAGAAGCAAAAGAAATCTTCCAAATCCTCAAACGACCGCCGTATCGCCCTATTGGTAGCCATCCTTTCCAACGCCGTCGAGATGCCTTCGTATTCGAACTACGAGAAACGCGGTCTCGTATCTTATCAAGTTTCCGAGAAGGACTCCTCCCGATATACGGAATACGTTCGTTCGGGTCGCTCGCGGTACGACGTCTAAGGTCCTTCTAACGAAGAGCTTATAAAAATCGGAAAATAGTTTCGTAGACTGGAAGAAGAAGTTAAATAGGCCGAAGCCAAGGTTTAGCGTCTTCGCGTTTAGAAGAAAATATAGTTCGAGAAAATGATACGTACTATCCGTAGAGGTATAACGAATATAGAAGAATTGGAACGGGTCGAGAAGGAGGAAGCCGATCGTAAGGTAACGAGAGTTACCGAAAATCGTCCGCCTTCCGCCACGTCCTTTTCTTTTGATAACGACTTTATTTCAGGCTGGGACGTAGTCTACGGCGACGTAGTACTATCCCTTTCGACTCTTAGGGTAATAATACTATTATAGTACGGAATTCCTATAGTAACTGCTAACAGTTCGCAAGGTAAGCTTCCGGTTCCTACGTATTTTCCGAATCGTCGTAGTTCTTCTATTTGACGTAATAGAAATCTACGTTTCTTTCCTTTTTATACCTAAGGATCTTTTCCATTTCGTATTCCTATATTAGTTCAACTTCAATATCTATTGCTAACTTCGCGTTCTTAGGTACTAGTTCGAGAAACGAGATATGAAATACTAGGTAAATACGTATGTTCGTTAGTAGTTGGAGTTTATAATTCAAATTAGATAGCTTTTTCTTGATTTTGAACGGTCCGATTTTCTTCTAGTCTAGTTTGTCGTTTGGTCGTTTTGTTCTAATATTTCGTCGTACGAGGTAGACTTTGTCTCTTTCCTATAAGGTTGGTCCCTTTAACCTTTTCTGGTTTGCGTATCGTACTATTCGTAGGTTGAATAGTTTTATATATCCGCGAAGCCTCTTATAAAGTAGCTTTATTTGTTCCGCGGTATGTTTTACTTATAGTAGCTTTGGATCTAACGGTATTGGTCCTTCTCCCAATACTTCCCTTATAGTAGGTTTATAACCGTAGTTGATAAAGAACGGTAAGTACCCGTTTAACGTTTCGCTTGGTATACTATTATAGGCCTATTGTATTATTAGCAGCCACCTAACCTAATCATCTTGCTTTTCGTTGATATATATCCTTAGATATTGTTCAAGGGTCTGGTTTATTCGTTCTATTTGCCTATCCGTCTATAGGTAAAACGACATTAACAATTTGTATTTGACTCCAATTTATCGTATTAGCGTTGTCTAGAATTTCGAGGTAAACAGTTTGTCTTTATCGGTAACAAGCTATTTAGGTAGTCTATACTGGCTTATTATTACCTTCAAAAAGGCGTAGGCTATATCTTCCGCTATACTTGTTTCTTTATACGGTATAAAGTACGCGTATTTGGAGAATTTGTCTATAACTACCTATATATTGTCGTAAGTGACCCCCGTTATAGGTTCTTTCGATACTAGTAGTTTGACGATAAAGTCTATCGTGACTATTTCTTATGGTTTCTTTAATAGTTATATAGGTCGTAATAGCCCGTATAGCTTATATTTATTTAACTTGGCCTTGTTATACTTATCGTATTCGCCGACTACCTACCTAACTACTTTATCTAATCTTAGAAAGTCGTAGGTCCGCCGTACGCGTTCTTTAGTCTTATAGACTCTTTGGTATCTATATAATAGATATTTGTAGAATTCCTCTACCAGTTCTTTTTATAGTTTGTCAGGTACGTATACCTTGTTCCTAAATTATAATAAGCCGTAGTATGACGGAAGTATAAAGGTAATATTCTCTTTTGTTTCTTCCTTCCGATACCTTTTAATCCTTTCCGCCTACTATTCTTCGGGTTCTACGTTCTATGTTATTCCGACCTATATATCGAATTCAAGGTTTCCTTATTAGTTAGTCTTAAAGAAGTTCGCCGAACGTATTTCCTTTTCTAGTCTTAGATCTTCTCGTCGACTAAGAACGTCCGTTCTACTATTTTCACTTCTTTTTTTATATATAATTTCGAAGTCGAAATCGGTAAGGAACTTATACTATCTGATTTGTCGTTTGTTAAATTCTTTCGTAGAAGTGAACGTAGTAAGATTCTTGTAATCCGTTAAGACTTTTACCTTATATCTTATTCCTATAAGGTAGTATTTCTATTCCTTAAACGCTTTAATAATGGCTATCAGCTCCTTATCTAATATATTATAGTTGAGTTCTGGTCTATTTAGCTTTTTCGAAAAGAATGTTATCGGGTATAATCTCCCTTATTTATCCCTCTATCCCAACTAGCCTCCGAATACGAATTCCGACGTATCGGTTTCTACCTCGTAGGGTTTCTCGGGATCCGTAATAACTAGTACTAGCTGGCTTAAGATCCTTTTCTTGAGTTCTTAAAACGCTTCTTCCTCCCTCGAGGTCTATTCGAACCTTAAGTCTTTCTTAGTAAGGTTGGTAAAGGGTATTACGATCTTGTTATAATCCTTGATAAACTTCCGATAGAAGTTGGTAATCCCTAGAAAGGCTCGTACTCCCGTAACCGTTTCTAGTACGGGCTATTCCTTGATAACCTTTAACTTGTCTAGGTCTATCTCGAACTAGCCTAGTAATATAACGTAACCGAGAAATTTTACTTTTTGCTAGTAAAATTCGTACTTTTCGGGTTCGACTAATAAATTCGCATCTTGTAATACCTATAAGACGAGGTAGACGTGTTTCTTATATTGTTCGAAATCTTCCGAGTAGATTAAGATATTATCGAGGTACGCGACGACGAAGTCGTCCAACTACTTTCGAAATACGTAGTTGATCATCTTCTGGAAAAAAGCCGGTATGTTAGCGAGCCCGAAAGGTATAATATAGTATTCGTATTATCCTAGCCTAGATCGCTATACCGTTTTCTACTTATCTCTTTCTTTGATTCGTATCAGGTTATATATTCCCTTAAGGTCTAAGGTAATAAACTATCGGGCCTTATATAGTCGATCTTTTAGTTCGGATATAAGAGGTAGTAGTCTTCGATTTTTGATAGTAATATTATTAAGTTGTCGATAGTCTATAACGAAACGTAACTTCCCGTTTTTCTTAGGTACGAATAGGATAGGGTATCTTACTAGTAATTATAATAGTCGAATATAGCCTTTCTTTAGATTTTCATTAATATATTTTCTTAACGCTTATAATTATAGGTCGTTGAAAGGGTAAATCTTATGAAATCCGGGTTCCTTACCTAGCTGAAGATTGATCTCGTAATCCTAGCGGTTATATTTAGGTAATCTTATCTTAAGCTCGGGCTTAAACAGTTTATTATATCGATAGTATTCCTTCGGAATCGTTCGCGTCGATATAAACTAAATCTCTATGATCGTTTCGTAGATTATCAGAGTTTTTCTAAAGTTACGTATAAGCTTTTCCTCGTAAGGTCCGCTTTCTATAGAGGCTAACTCTCTTCTTAGCGTATCCTATTGAAATTGGCCTGTTTTCCAGTTAATTCGGGGATTACTCGTTCGTAACCAAGGTATCCCTAGTACTATACCGTACGATAAGATCTCCGTAATATCGAACGTTATCTCTTGATTATAACCTTAGATAGTAACTTAAAGGGGCGTAGTTTTTATATCCACCAGTCCTTATCTATAATCGATAAGGCTTCTATTAATAGTTTTGAGTCGGTAGGGCTCGTCCTTTTTCTTCTAGGGCAATCGTAACGTATTAACGAGATTTGGCGAGATATAATTTCCTTATGCTCCGTTATCTATTATTACCTAGGTATTGCTTCCTTATATATTAATCGTAATTCGTAAGTACTTAATTCCTACGGTCGTATATAGGGATCTTTCTATATTACGTCGATATAGTCCTTTTATAGTCGACGTTTATCGTTTTTTGACCGTTTCTTTGATCTTCGGAACGAAATACCGTAGTATTTAGGTTTGTCCTTGGCCCTTGAGGAAGGTTCTGACGGTTCCCCGTTTTCCTCCTCTTCTACTTCCGGCTCGGGGCCTAGTAATCTATCTAAGCGTTTGTCTATTTGGTCCGCTTCTTATACCAACTTTTCGACCCTCCTTTATACTTGTAACTTATAGCCCCGGCAATTCGCCAAGTACGTATTAACTTACGCGTTAATACGGTATTATCGTACTTAGAACTCTTCGGTCGATTCTCTTCCCGTCGTAGCTTACGTTACGATTTCTAATACCGAATATCCTAGTCGTCCCGTTTATCTTACCGAGTTTTCGGGTAGGTAAGTAACTTGTATTTGGTTCCTACCCTCGACTCTTCGTCTAGGTTCCGTTACTATTAGGAACTCTTATCCCGTTAGGTTGAATTGTAATTATATAGTTCCGGGCGGCGTTAGTAATAGGTATTGTCCGTTCCTATATACTTCCTCGTATCCTTCGATGTCTTTGGGTCTATAAGGGTAAGGTATCGGTCTGGTTGTTAGCATTCGTACTAATATCCATTTGTAATCTAGTTTTTCCTATATATACCAAGTATAACGGTAGAAAACGTACGAGTTCTACGAAATCTAATTGTAATAGACCGAGTTAATATATACCGACTCGTAATCTCTATATAAAGGTATTTGTTCTTCCTCGATTTCGTCCTATTCTCGATCCAATAAGCTAACTAGATACGTTACGTCCGTAATATCGTATCCTAATATTACTACCAAGTCGACTTCTTCTCCCGGTAGTCCAAGAAATACCTCATACTATTATTCTTTACGTATTATTACGATAGCGCGGGATTCTCTATCCCTTATTACCGCCTAAGCCTTATTTTCGGGGACTAGCTTCTAGGCTTTCTTAGGTTGTCGATATTTGTTAACGAAATATCCTTACTTGCCGTAGTTAAAACACTTCTTGTTTTTCTTGGAATTGTCTTTCCGGGTAGCGTCCAGTTCTATTGGTCTAGAATAGTTACTATAAACGGTAGACCTTTTCTAGTTAGTATTCGCGGTATTATTGTTGTTAAACCGTCCTTACGTAACTCCTCCTCGTTTCTTTTCCAACTATCGTTTATATAATCGATTGTCGATTAGGATAGCTTATATAACGTACTTATAGAGAGTCTTAGGCCTATCGGTCTTGTTAAGTTCGTCCTTAACGTTATTACGAAGTCCTCCGTAGAACTGAATCATAAGAGCCGTTTCCCTTAAGTCGAGTTTCGTAGAGAGGCGTTTGAACTCGGCCGTATAGGTTCCCGCCGACCTTTTCTACCTTAGGTTTATCAATTGCCGTTCGGCCGTTCGCGTTTTATCGGGATTGCCGAACGTCTCGCGGAGTTTCTCCTAGAATTTGTCGAGATTGTTAAATAGTATTCTAATTTCGGGTTTACGATCGTTGGTAGTATTATCCATCTAGTCGCGTAACGTTAGTTCGTACTATTCCGTAGCTCTTCCCCTTAGCATTCCTACTACGTATACTACCCTTTCGTACTCGTAAGCGAAAACCGCCTTGTTGATCGAGAAGTACGTATTAGTCTGGGTGATAAAAGCTTGCAACCTTTCGCGGTTCCCGTCGTAAGGTTCCGGCCGCGGGGCCTTAATCTTAGCCGCTCGTTCCGTAATCTTAAGGTCGTTTTTAGGTTCCGCCGATTTAAACTTCAGTTCTTTATATTCGTTCTTTAACTTCTCTAATTCAGCTCCGAGCTTAATTACCTACTAGGTAAGCTTTTCTTTGGATATAGTTATAACGGTTCCTTTTGTCGATATAATTGTTAGCTACTTGGTATAAGGTTAACTTACCGAATAAGAGTAATCAAAATATAACGATCTTAAGACGGGCTAAGGATTAGAAAGTAAGTTCTATTACTTAGGGTAAGTAAGTTAAGGTATAATAAGTAGTCTTCACTCTAGTATCGTTAAGACAAGTATCTTACTTAATAATAACCTCGATTGAATACTTAGATTGATTATTAGGTGATTAAAAACTATCTGTAACGGAATCTAAAGAGACTCCTTCCTATATACTTATAGAGACTATGGTAATAGACGTACTAGACGTCTATCCGATCTATCGTAATAGATACGATCGATACCGATCCTATCTATCAGTTACGTAACTCGAGGTCCCTAACCTATACATTGCGATAAGCCCTAGGTATTATTCGCGGCCGTTTCTGCCATAAACGGCCATACAAAGCGGAAAAGGTGGCCCGAGCTTTGCTACAGAAACGGTTGTCGTAAGGCCCGCCAATTGATTAGTCCAAAACTTAAGGTTCACATAGAGCCAAGCTTAGGGTTTGGGTTAGTTTCCCCGGCGTAACCCGCCTATTTACGTTCGTAAGTATTGTAATAAGGTAAAGCGTTAGTGTTCATAAGTACCAAGACTATAGCTTAGTTTGTATTCTTAGGCACTTGACTACTTGGCGGTACGTAAAGCTTATACGTAGTAAGCTTAGTAACGGGTAATTGAGGTTGTCGCGGTCGGATTAGAACTAGGAATAGGGGCTGATAGGGGTAACCAAATAAACGTAATTACGGCGATAGTTAAGCGCGTCAACCCGTATAAGACGGTCGTACTTAGGTATATATTGAAGAATATATACGATAGAAAAGCAAGGTATATTTCAATTACCGAACTAACTATACGTTCAGATATAATAGAACAGTACGTAAAAGTGGAAGAGGCGTACTAGATACTTATATGTCGACTATATATAGCTATAGTCCGCCCGGGCCGTAATATCGAACCGTATTTCAGACGAGAGTATCAGCTCAAAGGACAGATCTTATACGATATCCGGGATTATTATAGTAGCGTATAGTTGAGCGATCCGAAGACCGTAAAGCTACCGGCCGACGGTACCGTAGCGATCTAGCCGCTTAAGGTAGTATATAGGTTTAGCTATATAACGTACCGGTATTTGACCAGGATACGCGATAATATCATACGGTATTGGAAGACGGTAGGATACGGTATAGCCGAAATAAGATAGACACAAGTACGGCTATAGACTTAGCTATACGGTAGCTACGTACGGTATTAGATCGTTAAATACGGGGCCGAGAAATAGGACGAGGAGTACGTGACGAGCGATAGTACGGCGGAGAAGATGATCGCCGAGTCCGTAGTAGAGCTAGAGACGGAGGACAAGGTACGGCTACGACAAGGCGACGTCGAGGAGGACTTAGACCGCGATTCGGCTTAGGTAAAGAGGCTGGGCTAGGTACGGCATTTCGGTAATAGGGACAAGCTCGAGGTATATAAGGCCGCCGAGTAGGTTAGGGCAAGAGGGGCGAAGGACCGGTAGCAACAGGCCGAAGACGAAGATACGTTCCGCGAACGGATACGCTTGATACGGCTGGCGGAGAGTTTCGACCGAGAGGTAGAGCGATACTATTGGAGGCTGGATAGCGTGCCGATCGAGTCGCTATAGTAGCTGGCGGGCATATCGTCGACAACCGTAGCCGGCGTACCGTTCGGGCGGAAAGGCAAGGAGGCGTCGATAGGCAAGTACAAGTCGGTCGGCTAACGTTACTTGGGCTTTTGCTTACGGGTATACCAGGTAGGGCGCGAGTAGGCGTATGACCAATTAGCCGTTCACTTTACGGATAAACAATAGAGCTTGCTAGGAGACGTAGTATACGAGCTGGACGCGTTAGGCGAGCTAGAGAACTGTAACTAGGATAACGGGTATTTTAGCGATAGAGGAGACGAAGAATAAGACGAAGGAAACGAAAGTAACGACGTAAGAGATGACGTAAGGGACGACGTAAGGTATAGCGTAGGCGATAACGCGACGAGACCGACCGATAAGCTCGACCGGGCGGTATTTTTATTTATGGTAACTTCTATCAAGTAGAAGGTCGGCGGTAGAACGTACGCAAGCCCGTTATTGTGTTTTTGCGTAGTAATAGGTATTACGGTACGGCCGTTAGGCTTTACCGAGCCGTATTTGTATATAGGGTTGCTCGCTAGCGTGTTATAGTAGTCGCGGCTGTTCTTTTTGGAGGCCGGTTTCGAAGGACAACCGAGGGAACTGGACGAGGTAGACGTGGAGACGGTATTCGCGTTCTAGGCGGAATTCGTAAGGTAGATGGTCGTCGGTACGTATATAGTTACGAGTACGGTTATCGGTTAGATAGCGTACGGTAAGGGCTGGAGGCGGCTGATAGGCGGACAGCCGACTATACGCTAGTTAGAAGACGGGTAGACGTTGTTTTATAACGGAGAAGGTATCGCGATCGAAGACTTTACGCGGACGGTACGCGAACTCGTAACGAGCGGCGAGGCGCTATTCGATAATATAATAGCGGGTTCGTAGGCGAGAGCCGGCGAGGGGCTCGATATGAAACGGATCGCCGATAGTACGGTTAGGGTCGGTGCCGGGTAGTCGTTCGCGACCGACCCGTAAAACAAGTAGCTAGACGTAGGACCCGGCAAGGTAATACGGCTAGTAGGCCCGTCGGTATGGGATATAGTACGGAGCCGGTAGAAGCTTTAAAGGGCTAGACGCTAGCTTAGTCGGCTCCGTATTTTCAAGGAGACGTTAATAGTGTTTACGTATATATAGGGCGGGTAGCCGGGACGCGGGCCGGAGCTGATAACGTTACGTTATAACGATTCGTAGTAGCTAATCCGTAATATATTCGTATTAGACGGGTAGGTGATGATCGTTACGGACCGCGACAAGATGAAGGTATTACGGGATAACGGACGTAAGGTCGCGAGGTTTTTGCCGGACCGGGTCGGGCGTATGGCGGTCGCGTATATCGCGTAGCTATTACCGTTCGAGAGGATATTACGGCGTCGATATAGGTTACCCGAGCCGTACGGGGAACGGCTGGATTATATATAGCGGGATGGCGACTCGCGCGTATAGGAGACGGCGGAGTTTAGCGCGGCGATAGTAGGGATATTATAAGCGGGTACGGGGTTGCGGATCGGGGTTGCGCGATACCGGCCGATCGCGATCGAGATCGGGCGGCGGATCCGGGGGTTCGTAATACGGTAGGCGGAAACGAGAGTAGGGAACGACGACGGAGACGACGACGTCGACGTCGACCCGTTGACGGGGGAGCCCGTAGACGTAGGCGGCGGGTAGAATATCGTTTGGGACTTGTAGGTAACGTACGGGACGATGGCCGCGAGGTAGTATTACGCGATATACGTCGGGTTCCCGGGCAAGCTATAGCCGGAGATGATAACGACGTTTAGGGAGATCAGCCGGCTATAGTACTAGTTTTTGAGTAGCGAAGGGCCGGATAAGGGTTCCAAGCGGAAGGCGGCGACGCGGGACCCGACGCCGCCGAGGGCGAAGCGGGCGAGGGTCGCCGACGCCGTCGTCGACGCCGTAGACGAAATAGGACTGGCGGTAGGGTTCCAGACGTTATTAGGACTAGAGGCGGTATGGAAGTCGGAGAAATAGGCCGAGAGTATGCGAGCAGTCATACGGCTCGGGCCGGGGGAGTCGGCAATTAGCGTACTCCCGACCGGTACCGGCAAGAGTATATTGTTTATAGTCCCCGCGGTGATGGTCAATACGGGTATAAGTATCGTCGTGGTACCGTTTATACCGTTGATAAAGGACTTGTTAGTACGGGCGGCAAATATAGGGGTCGACTGTATCCGTTACCGACCGTCGTTTAATATAGATCGTGACGGGCTATAACGGGTAGCGAGGATGGTCGTAATCAACGCCGACTTAATAACGACGCCGGAATTCACGGCTTACGCCGACGGGCTCGTAGGTATAGGGCTATTCAAGCGTATTTTCGTAGACGAATACCATACCGTTATGACTAACGTCGGCTACCGGCCGAAGCTAGAGGAAGTCAAGAGCTTGTACCGGTTCGGATGCCCGCTAGTAATATTGACGGCTACGATACCGGTCGTATTGGAAGACTAGTTCCGTAGGCTTATACTAATATCGTCGGCGGTGATAGTCCGGGACCGAACGACGAAGTTTAACTATCGATACCGGGTCGAATAGATAGAGCCGGGCCGGGTAGTAATAATCGCGTAGACGGCGGAGACGGTACGGCGGATAGGGGAACATATAACGGGTAGGTAGAAAGGCGTTATATATTGCCGGTCGACGAAGGCTAGCGAGGGGCTGGCGGAGGAGCTAGGGTACGACTTCTACCATAGCGGTATGCCGGAGGAGTAGGGTTACTTAGGGTTAGGGTTAGGGTTAGGGTTAGGGTTAGGGTTAGGGTTAGGGTTAGGGTTAGGGTTAGGGTTAGGGTTAGGGTTAGGGTTAGGGTTAGG
>MU271164.1:0-330086 GCA_021432605.1 Coniochaeta sp. PMI_546 | reverse complement strand
CTAACCCTAACCCTAACCCTAACCCTAACCCTAACCCTAACCCTAACCCTAACCCTAACCCTAACCCTAACCCTAACCCTAACCCTAACCCTAACTTTACTCTTAGTCTTATTATAAGTATTTTCCAAAAGTTACTAATAAACGTTATTCTTCGGTCAAAGACTATTTCGGTAGGTAATCTATAATTACTAACGACGTATTTTAAAAACGTATACGCGAGGTTTTCGGCCGTATTAGTTTTTATATATAATATAAAGTACCTATATTTGGTTAGTTTATCGATAATAATGAAAATACTATCGTATCGTATTCCTATTATTAGTTCTTTTGATAAAAGTAATTTGACGATATAATCGAACGCGATATATCTCTAAGCTCTTTCTAATACCGGTAAAGGCTTTAGCTTTCTATATAGTTTATACCTTATTACCTTATTCTAGTTATATTCCTAATACTAACCGACGACTTCCGTAATACGTTCTTTAAGTTTATTAAAGTCATAGGTTCGTTAGATCTTTTATATTATCTTCGCGATTCCTATATATCTATATATTAGGTACGCGTAATAGTCCTTAATCAAATCTTTTTAAAGAAACTCTAATACGAGTATTTTTCTATTCTTTATATTTAGTTAGTAAGTTTAACTAATATTTCTAATCTCGTTTTCCTATTTTCTATTAAGGTAAACGGTAAATAAGACGTTAATTTACCGTTCGGCTTATTTAAAGTCTTCGTTCGAGTTGATTTTAAAGATTATTTGGTAAATTAATAGTTCGTTTTATTTATAATCTGGTTTTCGGCTTAACGCGTTTATTCGGCCGTTTTCGTTTCCTTTTCGGTAGATAATTCGAAAGTTAAATTCCGATAAGAATTCTATTTATTTGGTTTATCGTTTGTTAAGTTTTTTTATAATTATAAAATATATTAGATTCTTATAGTCCGTATAGACTTTTATCTAATATATTATTCCGCTAAAGTATAGTTTCTATTCCTTAAAAACTTTAATAATCGTTATTAGTTCCTTATTATAGATCTAATAGTTAAGTTCTAATCTATTAAACTTCTTTAAAAAGAATATTATAAAGTATAACCGTCTTTCGGAATCTCGTTATCCTATTTATTTTCCGAATATATAATCCGATATATCGGTTTCGACTTCGTAAGGTTTTTCGAGATCTAAAAACGCGGTAACTAGTCGTTTACTAATTATCTCTTTGATTTCTTAAAACACTTTTTCTACTTTCGGGTTCTATTAGAATTCCTTATTCTTTTTCGTTAAATCTATAAAAAGAATAGTTATCCGGTTATACCTTTTTAAAAACCTTCGGTAGAAGTTAGTAAATCCTAAGAAACTTCTAATTTCTTTAACGTTCGTAAGTTGTAGCTAATCTTTAATTACCGTAATTTTCGATTCTTATATACGTATCTTTCCTAATTCGATCATAAATCTTAAAAAATCCGCTTTTTTAGTATAAAACTTATATTTCTCCGGATCGATTAATAATCGCGCGTTTTGAAGTTTTTATAATACCTAATAAACGTATTCTTTATATTCTTTAAACGTCTTTAAATAGATAAGAATATCGTCGAAATAAACTATTACGAATATATTGATAAACGTTCGTAATACGTAGTTAATTATAATTTAAAAGGTAGCCGGGGTATTAGTAAGCCTAAATAATATAACGAAGTATTCGAAATATCTTTCTTACGTTCGAAACGTTATCTTTTATTCTTCGCTTTCTTTTATTTTAATAAGGTTATACGTTTTTCGTAAATCGAACGTAATAAACCATTCTATTTTATATAATCGGTCCCTAATTTCCGAAATTAGTAAAAAAGGGTACCGGTTTTTAATAGTAATACTATTAAGATACCGGTAATCGATATATAAACGTAACTTTCCGTTCTTTTTTAGAACGAATAAGATAAGGTATCTTACCGGTAATATAAATAGTCGTATATATCCTTTTTGGAATATATCCCGGATATATTCTTTGAATACCTACCGTTATAATTTATTTAGGGGGTAGATTTTATAAAATTTGGGTTACTATCTTTTTTCGAAAGGTATTTCGTAATCCTATTCGTTATATTAAAGTAAGGTTTCTTTTCCTAATTATTTCTCGAATAATCGTTAGTATTTCCGGTATTCTTCCGGTATTCTTAATTCTATAACGTATATAACTTTCTTTTAGATCGATCTTATCGCGTTTATAAGTACTTCTTCCGAATACTTCCAAAAAGTCGGATTTCTTTTCTTATAGTTACCTCGTTATCGTTTGGAATCTTATATCCGGTTATCCTAATATAGCTAACTAATATCCTAATCGATACGTAGGTTTTATTTTCTAAGTTACGTAATACCTAATATCAACTTATATTCCGTAATACGAATAACGCCTAACGAGATTGTCTTTATTTAACCAAAATAGGTTATCTTAGTAGGCCGAGTTTCTTTTCGTACTTATCCGTTATTATATATAACTCGTTCTCTTTCAAAGTTACTAAATATATAAAGATATTCTAACAATTATATTCGTAAGTCGAACTTTTGGATAATCTTTTCCGAGATAAAACTCCTTTACGTTCTACTATCGATTATCGCGTAGAATAAGTAATCTCTTAATATAACTAATACTATTAAATAGTTATTATTATTTAGTTTTCTAATAATCGTTAAGGATTTATTAGTTAGATCCGGTTATAGTCTTTTTATAAACGGTCCTTCTCGTTTTTTAACCTTTATCGTTATTGTTTGGTAAGCTCCCGCTAAACCCTTTCTAAGTCTTTAATATTATATTCGTAATTTCTTAAGTTAAACGGTTCCGTCTTCTAAAAGGTTTTCCCTTTTCGTTACTTTCGTATTTATCGACTGCTTTTTAATATTTGACCGACGTATTATATAAGGTTATTATTATTTTTATATCTTTCTAAGATTTCTTAATCGGTTATTAATATCGTAACCGGTTCTTCCCGTTTTAAAAATAGTTCGTCTAATAGCTTACTAACAATCCCTAACTATTATACTTTTAATAATTTCGATATCTATTTTTTAAAAAGTTCTTCGAATCCTTATATCGTTCCGTCTTAATCTTATAACGTAGGTTACCGTTCGTATATCTATTTATTAGGTTTTATTTAAGTCGTTATTCTTTTTCTAATAGGGATCTAACGTTTCCGTTCTTATAATAAGGTAACGAAAAACCTTTCTTCCTCTCGCTTTTCGTCTATTATATATTCATATTATTACGATATTTTACTAGCCCGATACTATTTGTATTTAAGTTCCTTATATTTCTGAAACAACCTTTCTTTATATACCCTAAGGTATTTAGGATCCTTAATCAATATAGCCGCTTTATAATAGATATATTTTCCGACTATTCTTTATAATTTTAGTTCTTCTTAACGGTAAGGGTTATAGATAATATCGTCTTTCTATCGTTACGGAAAAAAGTTATTCTTAACTTTAGGTATTAAATATTCGAAATACTCGTTATAAATATACGACGCCTAATAAATTAAATAGTAATATTCTCTATCTAGGCTTATATCGTAATAATCGTTATTTCGGTCTTCCGTTTATTTCTAATTTTCTAGGAATATCCCGATCTTAGAATTTTTAACGGCTTTACCGTAAATAATTATTATATTATTTCGAATCGCGGGTTGATAACGAATACGTATTAGATCTTTTAAGAACGTTAAAGTCTAACCGTAATCTCCTTTTTCCGTTTTAAAAGTTACCTCTTTTTCGAAAGAAGAATATTCTTATTCTAAAGTCCGTAATACGGCCTTTCGTTAATCTTCGTAAGTTTTTACGATAGCTTTCTTAGGTTCGATTTTTATCGTATCTACCTAATATTCGGCTAACGTATTATCGTTATCGTTTTATAAGGTTTTTTCTTTAGATATCGTATCGTCGTACGATCCTTATTAAATAATCCCGACGAAACTAATTCGTCCGGTTATAATCTATCGGATTTCGGTCTTAATAACGGTTAGTACGGGGTTTATAATTTCGTAACCGTTTCGGCCGATAATATTAACCTACCGGTTCGTAATTCTTTCTTTTAGTTTTCGGGGTTCTTAATATTTTCGAACGAAATACCTTTTTTTTTAGTAATTGAAATATTTTACGTTTTTCTTATCTTTTTTTTTATATCGTTAGATAACGTCGAACGTTATTAATCTATTTCGTTATCCGTAAGAAATATCGTAATTTTAAATCTTCTTTAAAATATTAACTTAAGCTTTCTTAATTAGTTACTAAAGAATCTTTATAATTCCTTTCCTTTCTATACGTCGTTTATATAAACGATTATCGATTTTTACGGTTATCTCGACGTAAGTAAATAGTTCGTCTAGTCGATCTTTTTTAACTAATTCGTCTTTAACGTCTTTTTTAAATCTTTAATAGAATTATATTATAAAAGGTTCGTCTTCCTATTCTAATTTAAAAGAGATTTATTTAAACTACGAAGTATAGTTCGAAACTAACCCCTTTTGTCGGAAGGTTTATAACTTACGTTTAGCTATCCTTTCTTCGTTTAGGATACCGAAAATCTTCTTTAAAATATCGGCGAAACTTAAAAAAGATCCGAAAATCTTATTAATCTTATCGTAGCGATCCGACTTTCCGTTTTCAAAATAATCCCGTAAGGTTAGTTTAAATTAACTAAACGCGTTGCCTTTTAAAAAGTAGGTAACGTAAAAAACCTTATATTCTTTATCCGGAAAGTCGTATATATTATAATAGAAGTAAGCTTTAGATTAGGTAAGGAAACCTTAGAAGGTTTTTAGATTCCTATCGTAAACCTAAGGTAAGGATACTTTAAAACGGTTACCTCTTCCCTTAACCTATTACTCTTAGAATTATATAAATATAACTCGAAATTAGACGATTTTATTTGTTATAATTTGAAGTAAGATTCCTTAAAGTATAGCCTAAACCTATAAGTTCGAATTACTTGTTTTCGGTATTGCTAATATCGTTATTTATAAAATATTATTCAATAATATATAGGTAACTAAGTTGAATAGGAACGATTAACGTATAACGAATCAATACTTTTAAATATTAACCGATATTTAAGGTCTATTGATAATCAATTAGGTACGTACGGTAAATTATAATAAGATCGTATCTAGCCAAAAGGTAAACTACTATTTCAAAAAAGGGTAGGTAATTAAACGTAGAGAATTATATATTAATCGTTATAAAAGTAACTCGTAACTATCTAATAGTAAGGACTATTTAAATATAAGATATTCCTTCGTAGATCACTCTTTTCGTAATAATCCCTTTTACTATAATTGGTAATCTAAGGCGAGTTAGCTTACCGTAATCCAAATAATCCTTTACTAGTAACTTACTATTCTATATATCTAGTTACCTAGTAATCTTTTCGTAATTAGACAACCGTTACCCCGTAATAGTTATTCCGTTCCGTATCCCGTTAGCCTAATAGGTACGGTTCGTAATATATATAAATTCTACGAAATTTGGTTATAATAAACCGAATTAATATATACCGATTCGTAATCTTTATATAAAGGTATTTGTTCTTTTTCGATTTCGTTTTATTTTCGGTCTAATAAATTGATTAAATACGTTATATTTATAATATCGTACCTTAATATTATTACCAAGTCAACTTCTTCTCCCGGTAATCTAAAAAGTACTTTATATTATTATTTTCTATATATTATCGCGATAACGCGGGATCTTTTATCCTTTATTATTATTTGAGCCTTATTTTTAAAGATTGGCTTCTAAATCTTCTTAGGTTAACGATACTTATTAACGTAGTATCTTTACTTCTTATAGGTAAAATATTTACCCTTTTTCTTAAGCTAGCTTCGTTAAATAACTGTTACAAACCTACGGTTACGAAAGGAACCCCGCCAATCGATAAGGAACAGATATATAAGGCGTATTGTACTATATAGGTTAGGGACCCCGGGTCACGTAACTGATAAGAGGAATAGTTTTATAGTAGATATATTAGGATATAGGTAATAGTTTCCTATCAACTATATTACTATAGTCCTTACAAGTATATAAGAAGGAGTCTTTTTAGATTCCGTTATAAATAGTTCTTAATTACCTAGTAATCAATCTAAATATTCAATCGAGGTTATTATTAAATAAGATACTTATCTTAACGATATTAAAATAAAGACTGTTTGTTATACTTTAATTTACTTACCCTAAGTAATAGAACTTACCTTCTAATCCTTAGCCCGTTTTGGGATCGTTATATTTTGATTACTCCTATTCGGTAAGTTAACCTTATACCAAATAACTAATATAATACCCGGAATACCCGTACCTCAATAGGTACCTATAATATAAGCGTAAGCTAACGATATAATAATAATAATCACGTAGTTATAGGCGGAAATTACGGTTCTTAAGGAAAGACCTAAAATCGACCTTACGGCTAAGATTAAAACCCCGCGCCCTAAACCTTACGATAGGAATAAGGAAAGGTTATAAGCCTTTATTACCTAAGTATATATATATTTCAAAATATATTCGAAGTCCTTTCCCCGGGAATACGAAAAGGTAATTTATATAGGAAACTTATTAAAAGGAAAGGCGGCCGAATAATTCGAATTTAGTTTTCGGGACTTTCTAAATAATTAGTCAAACTAAGAAAGACGGAAACCGGAAACCCGCGTTATATTCTTAGACGTCGACCGGTTATTCGAAAAACTCAAAGAGACTTTCGGTAATCTTAACGAATAAAGATTAGCGGAACGATAACTTTTATCTTTAAGATAAAAGGGTTCGGTAAGAATATATACGATAGAGTTTAAACGAATTACGGCTAAATTTAACTTAAGAGAATAAGCCTTATTCCTTTATTTTTATAAAGGATTACGGGATAACGTTAAGGACGAGTTTAATAAAGAAGATCGACCGGATACTTTATATAAATATATCGCGTCCGTAATCAAGATCGATAATCGATTATATAAACGAAGATTTAAAAAAGGAAAAAGAAAAGTTCCTTAGACGATAAGAGAAACCGCGAATTTAGGGAAGAAACAATTTACGGTTACAAGTTC
Organism: Coniochaeta sp. PMI_546; assembly: GCA_021432605.1. Taxonomy (NCBI): domain Eukaryota; kingdom Fungi; phylum Ascomycota; class Sordariomycetes; order Coniochaetales; family Coniochaetaceae; genus Coniochaeta; species Coniochaeta sp. PMI_546. The sequence goes on along the minus strand of MU271164.1, from coordinate 323,006 downwards.
TTATCCGGGACCTATAGACTTAAACGTTATTTAACGAAATTAGCTAAGGAAGAAAGGCAAATATTTCAATTATAAGAAATAGGGATATTACGCCGATAAGGATCGCTAACCTTAAAAGGTTTAGAAACTAATCCCCGAAAATAAGGTTTAGGTAATAATAAAAGAAGATAGATCCCGCGTTATCGTAATAATACGTAGAAAATAATAATATAAAGTACTTTTTAGATTACCGGGAAAAGAAGTCGACTTGGTAATAGTATTAGGGTACGATATTACGAACGTAACGTATCTAATTAACCTATTGGACCGAGAATAAAACGAAATCGAAGAAGAATAAATACCCTTATATAAAGACTACGAGTTAGTATATATTAATTCGGTTTATTATAACTAGATTTCGTAGAATTCGTATATCTTTTATTATTATATTTGGTATATATAGAAGAAGCTAGATTATAAATAGATATTAATACGAATGCTAATAACTAGGCCGATACCTTACCCTTATAGACCTAAAGATATCGAAAGATACGAATAAGTATATAGGAACGGATAGTACTTATTACTAACGCTACCCGGAATTATATAGTTATAATTTAACTTAACGGGATAAGAGTTCTTAATAGTAACGGAACCTAGGCGAAAAATCGAAGGTAGGAACTAATTATAAGTTATTTACTTACCCGAGAACTCGGTAAGATAAATAAGACGATTTAGATATTCGGTATCGGAAATTATAACGTAAATTATAACGGAAGAAGAATCGACCGAAGAGTTTTAAGTACGATAACAAGCTTATAATACGCGGACTAACGTGTTCTTAATAAGTTACCGAGGTTATAAAATATAAGTATAGAAAAAGGTTAAAGAAATAAATTAGAAATAGACCCAAATAGACGAACGTTTGGAAAAGTTATTAGTTTCCAAATCGGAAATAGAAGAAGAAGATTACGGAGAACTATTAGAACTTTCTTTTAAAACTAAAGACAAACCCGAATACTACGGTATTTCGTTCCGAAGATTAGAAAAACGATCAAAAAACGATTAATATCGACTATAAAAAGATTATATCGACATAATATAAAAAGATCTTTATATACGACCGTAAAAGTTGAATATTTATAAGTTACGATTAATATATAAGGAAGTTTTACCTAGGTAATAATAAATAACGGAATATAAAGGAATTATATCTCGCCAAATCTCGTTAATATATTACGATTACCTTAAAAGAAAAAGGACGAGCCTTACCGATTTAAAACTATTAATAAAAACCTTATCGATTATAGATAAGGACTAGTAGATATAAAGATTACGTCTTTTCAAATTATTATCTAAGGCTATAGTTAAGAGATAACGTTCGATATTACGGAGATCTTATCGTACGGTATAGTATTAGGGATACCTTAGCTACGAACGAATAATCCCCGAGTTAATTAGAAAATAGGTTAACTTTAGTAAGATACGTTAAAAAGAGAGTTAGCCTTTATAGAAAACGGATCTTACGGGGAAAAGTTTATATATAATTTTAGGAAAGCTTTGATAATCTACGAAACGATTATAGAAACTTAGTTTATATCGACGCGAACGATTCCGAAAGAATATTATCGATATAATAAACTATTTAAGCCCGAACTTAAAATAAGATTACTTAAATATAATCGTTAAGATTATAAGATTAATCTTTAACTAGATAAAGAGCCCGGATTTTATAAGATTTACTTTCTTAACGATTTATAATTATAAACGTTAAGAAAATATATTAATAAAAATCTAAAAAAAGGTTATATTCGACTATTATAATTACTAGTAGGATACCTTATCTTATTCGTACCTAAGAAAAACGGGAAGTTACGTCTCGTTATAAACTATCGATAGTTTAATAATATTATTATTAAAGATCGAGGACTATTACCTCTTATATCCGAACTAAGAGATCGGTTATATAAGGCCCGATAGTTTATTACTTTAGACTTTAAAAGAATATATAACTTAATACGAATTAAGGAAAGAGATAAGTAAAAAACGGTATAACGATCTAAACTAGGATAATACGAATATTATATTATACCTTTCGGACTCGTTAACGTACCGGCTTCTTTCTAGAAGATAATTAATTACGTATTTCGAAAGTAGTTAGACGATTTCGTCGTTACGTACTTCGATAATATCTTAATCTATTCGGAAGACTTCGAATAATATAAGAAATACGTCTACTTCGTCTTATAAGTATTATAAGACGCGAACTTATTAATCGAACCCGAAAAGTACGAATTTTACTAATAAAAAATGAAATTTTTCGGTTACGTTATATTATTAGGCTAGTTTGAAATAAACCTAGATAAGCTAAAGGTTATTAAGGAATAGCTTATATTAGAAACGGTTACGGGAATACGAGCCTTTCTAAAGATTACTAATTTCTATCAGAAGTTTATTAAAGATTATAATAAGATCGTAATACCCTTTACTAACTTTATTAAGAAAGACTTAAAGTTCGAATAAGCCTCGAAAGAAGAAAAGGTATTTTAAGAATTTAAAAGGAGGATCTTAAGCTAGCTAATACTAATTATTACGGATCCCGAGAAACCTTACGAAATAAAAACCGATATATCGGAATTCGTATTCGGAAGCTAGTTAGGATAAAAAGATAAATAGGGGAGATTGTACCTAATAGTATTCTTTTCGAAAAAGCTAAATAGATTAGAACTCAATTATAATATATTAAATAAAAAACTAATAGCTATTATTAAAGCGTTCAAAGAATAGAAATATTATCTTATAAGAATAAGATATAAGGTAAAAGTCTTAATAAATTATAAGAACCTTATTACGTTTACTTTTACGAAAGAATTTAACAAACGACAAATTAGATAATATAAGTTCTTTACCGATTTCGATTTCGAAATTATATATAGGAAAGGAAACGAAAATAGTAAAACGGACGTTTTTAATCGACGAAAAGATCTAAAGCTAAGAAAGGAAATACGTTCGTCAAACTTCTTTAAAACTAACTAATAAGGAAACCTTAAATTCGATATATAGATCGGGGCGACTTGGAATATAGAACCCGAAAAACGATAGGCGGAAAAGATTAAGGAATATCGGAAGAAGGAGATTAAGGAAAACGTTACCTTTATATTCCTATCGTATTACGGTTTACCTTAGTTCCGAGATAAGGTATACGTACTTAACGGATTACGGAAGGAATTAGTAAAAGAATTCTACGAATATCCGTTATATAGATACTAAGAAGTCTATAAGACTAAGGAACGTATACGGTAGACTTACGATTTCTTAAGATTAGATAAAATAGTTAGATAGGTAATCGACGAATACGATAAATATAACAAAGCTAAGTTAAATAGATATAAGCTATATAAGCTATTATAACTTATATAACTACTAGAGAAACTATAGGAAATAGTTACGATAGATTTTATCGTCAAACTATTAGTATCAAAGGAACCTATAATTAGAATTACCTACGATAGTATATAAGTAATTATAGACAAATTCTCTAAATACGCGTATTTTATACCGTATAAGGAAACAAATATAGCGGAAGATATAGCCTACGCCTTTTTGAAGGTAATAGTAAGCTAATATAAATTACCTAAATAGTTTGTTACCGATAAAGATAAACTATTTATTTCCAAGTTCTAAACAATACTAATACGATAAATTGGAATTAAATACAAATTATTAACGTCGTTCTACCCGTAGACGGATAGGTAAACAAAACGAACAAACCAAACCCTTAAATAATATCTGAAAATATATATTAATAAAAAGCAAGATGATTAAGTTAGGTAGCTATTAGTAATATAATAGGCTTATAACAATATACCTAGCGAAACGCTAAACGGGTATTTACCGTTCTTTGTTAATTACGGTTATAAGCCTATTATAAAAGAAGTATTAAGAGACGAACCGATACCGTCGGATCCGAAACTATTATAAGTAAGATATACCGTAGAACAAATAAAGTTATTTTATAAGAAACTTCGCGGATATATAGAACTATTTAACCTATAAATAATACGATACGTAAACTAGAAAAGGTTAAAAAGACTAACTTTACGGGAGGGAGATAAAGTCTACCTCGTACGACAAAATATTAAGACAAAACGATTAAACGACAAACTAGATTAAAAGAAAATCGGATTATTTAAGATTAAGAAAAAATTGTCTGATTTAAATTATAAACTCTAATTACTAACGAATATACGTATTTACCTAATATTTTATATTTCGTTTTTCGAACTAATATTTAAAAACGCGAAATTAATAATAGATATTAAAATCGAACTAATATAGGAATACGAAATGAAAAAGATCTTTAGGTATAAAAAGGAAGGAAACGTAAATTTCTATTACGTTAAATAGAAGAATTACGACGATTTAGAAAATACGTAAGAACCGGAAACTTACTTTACGAACTATTAATAGTTACTATAGGAATTCCGTATTATAATAATATTATTACTCTAAGAATCGAAAGGGATAATATTACGTTACCGTAGATTACGTCTTAACCTAAAATAAAGTCGTCGTCAAAGGAAAAGAACGTAACGGAAAGCGGACGATTTTCGATAATTTTCGTTACCTCGCGATCGGCTTCCTTTTTCTCGACCCGTTCCAATTCTTTTATATTCGTTATATTTTTACGGATAGTACGTATCATTTTTTCAAACTATATTTTCTTTTATTTACGAAAACGTTCGATCTTCGTATCTATAATCCTTCGTTCTTCTTCGAGCTTCTCGAAAGCGAATTCGTATTCGTAAAACTATTTTCTAACACGTTCTAGGTTCCTAACTAAGAATTCCTATACGTTATAATACGATAATATATCGCGGATATAACGAACGTAACGATTAGGATTAGAAGGGGAGACCTCGTAGGTAATAAAGCCCTTCTCCTCGTAATTTGAATACGAAGGTATTTCGATATAATCGGAATTTAGGAAGATTTAGAGGAATTTGTTCTTACGAACGGTCGAGGCTTTCGGCTATTTTGTTTGCTTTTATATACTACGGTTAGATATAATAACGATAAAAAAGGGGAAACCTTCGGACGTAACTTATATAGGCTATTAGTACTATTTATAAGGAATATTAGGCTTTAGGGATAATAGTTAGAAGGAGGAAGGGGATAATATTATAAACCTACGGTTACGAAAAGAACCCCGTTAATCGATAAGGAATAGATATATAAGACGTATCGTATTATATAGGTTAGGGACCTAGGGTTACGTAATTGATAAGAGGAATAGTTTTATAATAAACATATTAGGATATAGGTAATAGTTTCCTATCAACTATATTACTATAGTCCCTATAAGTATATAGGAAGGAGTCTCTTTAGACTCCGTTATAAATAGTTCTTGATTACCTAGTAATCAATCTAAATATTCAATCGAGGTTATTATTAAATAAGATACTTATCTTAACGATATTAGAATAAAGACTACTTATTATACCTTAACTTACTTACCTTAAGTAATAGAACTTACCTTCTAATCCTTAGCCCGTCTTAGGATCGTTATAATAACGTTTAAATCTATAGGTTACGGATAAGAGTTCGTAACTATAAATCGTTTTTTCCCGGAGTTCGCGGTTTCTTTTATCGTCTAAAAAGCTTTTCCCTTTTTTCTTTCGAATTTATATTTATATAATCGATTATCGATCTTGATTACGGATACGATATATTTATATAAGGTATCCGGTCGATTTTCCTTATTAAGTTTATCTTTAATATTATCCTATAATCCCCTATAAAAATAAAAGAATAATATTTATTTTCCTAAGTCGAATTTGGTTATAATTCGTTTGAATTCTACCGTATATATTTTTACCGAACCTTTTTATTTTAAAGATAGAAATTATCGTTCCGCCGATTTCTATTCGTTAGGATTTCCGAAAGTTTCTTTAAACTTATCGAATAGTCGGTCGATATTAGAAAATATAACGCGGGTTTTTAGTTTCCGTCTTTCTATATTCGACTAATTTTATAAAAAGTCCCGAAAGTTAGGTTCGAACTATTCCGCCGCCTTCTTTTTTAAAAGACTTTTTATATAGATTACTTTTTCGTATTCCCGAAAGAAAAACGCCGCGTATATTTTAAAATACGCGTAGGTTTATATAATAAAAGTTTGTAACCTTTCTTTATTTTTATCGTAAGGTTTAAAACGCCGAACTTTAATCTTAGCCGTAAGGTCGATTTTAGGTCTTTCTTTAAGAATAGTAATTTCCGCTTATAATTATACGATTATTACCGTTAGATCGTTTACTTAAACCTAAGCTTAAGCTTAAGTTATAAAGGTTTACTAAGGTATTAGTATTCCGGGTATTATATTAGCTATTTGGTATAAGGTTAACTTACCGAATAAGAATAATTAAAATATAACAATCTTAAGACGGGTTAAGGATTAGAAAGTGAGTTTTATTACTTAAGGTAAGTAAGTTAAGGTATAATAAGTAGTCTTTACTTTAATATCGTTAAGATAAGTATCTTACTTAATAATAACCTCGATTAAATATTTAGATTAATTATTAGGTAATTAAAAACTATCTATAATAGAGTTTAGGGAGCTTCTTTCCTATATACTTATAGAAACTATAGTAATTATAACGATAGTTAAAATCGTACCGATCGTAATCCTTTTTAATTATTACGATTATAATAATTAATTACGTAACCTAAGGTCCCTTACCTATACGGTACGATAAGCCTTATATATATGTTCTTTATTATTACAAACCTACAGGTGACGAAGGACACCCCGCTAATAGATAACGAACATGTATGCGAGGCTTATCGTATTACATAGGCAAGGGACCTCGGGTCACGTGACTGATCATTATGATCGTAATGATCAGGAAGGATTACGGTCGGTATGATCATAGCTATCGCCATGATCACTATAGTCTCTACCAGTATATAGGGAGGAGTCCCTCGGGGCTCCGTTACAGATAGTTCTTAATTACCCAGTGATCAATCTAAGTATTCAATCGAGGTTATTATTGAGTAAGATACTTATCTTAACGATACCAAAGTAAAGACTGCTTGTTATACCTTAACTTACTTACCTTAAGTAACAGAACTTACCTTCTGATCCTTAGCCCGTCTTGGGATCGTTATATTTTGATCACTCCTGTTCGGTAAGTTAACCCTATACCAAGTAGCTAACAATCATATCGACAAAAGGAACCGTTGTAATAATATCCAAGGAGGAGCTTGCCTAATAGGTTACCAAGCTCGGAACGGAATTGGAGAAGTTGAAGAACGAACATGAAGAACTGAAGTCCAGATCGGCGGAACCTAAGAACGACCCCAAGACTACGGAGCGAGCGGCCAAGATCAAGGCCCCGCGGCCGGAACCTTACGACGGGAACCGCGAAGGGTTGCAAGCCTTCATCACCCAGACTAATACGTACCTCTCGATCAACAAGGCGGTTTTCGCCTACGAGTACGAAAGGGTAGTATGCGTGGTAGGAATGCTAAGGGGAAGAGCTGCGGAATAGTACGAACCAACGTTACGCGACTGGATGGACAATGTTGCCAACGATCGCAAACCCGAAACTAGAGTACTATTCAATAGTCTCGACAAATTCTAGGAGAAACTCCGCGAGACGTTCGGCAGTCCTGATAAGACGCGAGCGGCCGAACGATAGCTGATAAACCTAAGGCAGAAAGGATCGGCCGGGACCTATACGGCCGAGTTCAAACGCCTCTCTACGAAACTCGACTTAGGGGAAACGGCTCTTATGATTCAGTTCTACGGAGGACTTCGTGACAACGTCAAGGACGAACTCAGCAAGACCGATAGGCCCAAGACTCTCCATGAGTACGTCACACAAGCTATCCTGATCGACAATCGATTGTATGAACGACAGTTGGAAAAGAAACGAGGAGGAGTTACGTAAGGACGGTCTAGTAATAATAATACCGCGAATACTAGCCAGAAGAGGTCTACCGCCTATGGTAGTCATTTTGGACCAATGGAACTGGACGTTACCCGGAAGGATAACTCTAAGAAAAACAAGAAGTGCTTTAACTGCGGCAAGCAAGGACACTTCGCCAACAAATGTCGACAACCCAAGAAAGCCTGGAAGCCAGTCCCCGAAAACAAGGCTCAGGCGACAACAAGGGATGGAGAATCCCGCGCTATCGTAATAATACGTAGAGAACAATAGCATGAGGTACTTCTTAGACTACCGGGAAAAGAAGTCGATTTGGTAGTAGTATTAGGTTACGATATTACGGACGTAACGTATCTAGTCAGCCTATTGGATCGAGAATGGGACGAAATCGAGGAAGAACAAATACCCTTATATAGAGATTACGAGTTAGTGTATATTGATTCGGTCTACTATAACCAGATTTCGTGGAATTCGTGCGTCTTTCACCGTTGTGCTTGGCACATGTGGGAAAAACTGGATCACAAATGGATGCCAGCACGAATACCAACAACCAGACCGATGCCTCACCCTTACAGACCGAGAGACATCGAAGGATACGAGGAAGTATATAGGAACGGATAGTACCTGTTACTAGCGCCGCCCGGAACTATATAATTACAACTCAACCTAACGGGATAGGAGTTCCTGATAGCAACGGAACCTAGACGAAGAGTCGAGGGCAGGAACCAAACACAAGTTACTTACCTACCCGAGAACTCGGTAAGACAAACGGGACGACTAGGATACTCGGTATTAGAAATCGTAACGTAGACTACGACGAGAGGAGAATCGACCGAAGAGTTTTGGATACGACAATACCGTATTAGCGCGTAAGTCGATACGTACTTGGCGAGTTGCCGGGGTTATGAGTTACAAATGCAAAGGAAGGTCGAGGAGTTGGTATAAGAAACGGACCAAATGGACAAACGCTTGGATAGATTGCTAGGCCCCGAGCCGGAAGTAGAAGAGGAGGAGAACGGGGAACCGTCAGAACCTTCCTCAAGGGCCAAGGACAAACCTGAATATTACGGTATTTCGTTCCGAAGATCAGAGAAACGGTCAAAAAACGACAAACGTCGATTGTAAAGGGACTATATCGACGTAATACAGAAAGATCCCTATGTACGACCGTAGGAGTTGAGTACTTACGAGTTACGATTAATATATAAGGAAGCAATACCTAGGTAATAATAGATAGCGGAGTACAAGGAAATTATATCTCGCCAAATCTCGTTAATATATTACGATTGCCCTAGAAGAAGAAGGACGAGCCCTACCGACTTAGAACCATTGATGGAAGCCTTATCGATTATGGACAAAGACTGGTAGATATGGAGACTACGCCTTTTCAAGTTATTATCCAAGGCTATGATTAAGAGATAACGTTCGATATCACGGAGATCTTATCGTACGGTATAGTACTAGGGATACCTTAGCTACGAGCGAGTAATCCCCGAGTCAACTGGAGAACAGGCCAACTTCAGTGGGATACGCCAAGAAGAGAGTTAGCCTCTGTGGAGAGCGGACCTTGCGAGGAAAAGCCCACACGCAACTTTAGAAGAGCTCTGATGATCTGCGAAACGATCATGGAGACTCAGTTTGTATCGACGCGAGCGATTCCGAAGGAATACCATCGATACAACAAACTGTTCAAGCCCGAGCTTGAGACAGGACTGCCTGAACACAATCGCTGGGATCACGAGATCAATCTCCAGCCAGGCAAGGAGCCCGGATTTCACAAGATTTACCCTCTCAACGACCTATAGTTATAGGCGTTAAGAGAATATATTGATGAAAATCTAAAGAAAGGTTATATTCGACTATTATAATTACTAGTAGGATACCCTATCCTGTTCGTACCTAAGAAAAACGGGAAGTTACGTCTCGTTATGGATTATCGATAGCTTAACAATATCACTATCAAAGATCGAGGACTATTGCCTCTTATATCCGAACTAAGAGATCGGTTGTATAAGGCCCGATGGTTTACTACCCTAGACTTCAAGGGAGTATATAACCTGATACGAATTAAGGAAGGAGATAAGTGGAAGACGGTATGGCGATCTAGGTTGGGATAATACGAATACTATATTATGCCTTTCGGGCTCGCTAACGTACCGGCTTTTTTCCAGAGGATGATTAACTACGTACTTCGAAGGTGGTTGGACGACTTCGTCGTCGCGTACCTCGATGATATCTTGATCTACTCGGAAGACCTCGAGCAACACAAGAAACACGTCCACCTCGTCTTACAGGCATTGCAAGACGCGAATTTATTGGTCGAACCCGAGAAGTGCGAATTTCACCAGCAAAAAGTGAAATTTCTCGGTTACGTTATATTACCAGGCTAGTTCGAGATGGACCTAGATAAGCTGAAGGCTATTAAGGAATGGCCCGTATTAGAAACGGTTACGGGAGTACGAGCCTTTTTGGGGATTACTAACTTTTATCGGAAGTTTATTAAGGACTATGGTAAGATCGTAATACCTTTTACTAACCTTACCAAGAAAGACTTAAGGTTCGAATAGACCTCGAAGGAGGAGGAGACGTTCTAGGAACTTAAGAGGAGGATCTTGAGCCAGCTAGTACTAGTTATTACGGATCCCGAGAAACCTTACGAAGTGGAAACCGATACGTCGGAGTTCGTATTCGGAGGCTAGTTGGGACAAAGGGACGAACAAGGAAGATTGTACCTAATAGTATTCTTCTCGAAGAAGTTGAGTGGACTAGAACTCAATTATGGTATACTAGATAAGGAACTGATGGCTATTATTAAGGCGTTTAAAGAATGGAAATATTATCTTATAGGAGCGAGATACAAGGTAAAAGTCCTGATAGATTATAAGAATCTTACTACGTTTACTTCTACGAAAGAACTTAACAAGCGACAAATCAGATGGTATAAGTTCCTTACCGATTTCGATTTCGAAATTGTATATAGGAAGGGAAGTGAAAATGGTAAAGCGGACGTTCTTAGTCGACGAGAAGATTTGAAACCGGAAAAGGAAGTACGTTCGGCGAACTTCCTTAGGACTAATTAACAAGGGAACCTTGAACTTGATATACAGATCGGAGCGATATAGAACGTAGAACCCGAAGAGCAATAGGCGGAAAAGATTAAGAAATACCGGAAGAAAGAAGTAAAAGCGGATGTTACCTTTATACTTCCGTCATACTACGGCTTACCCTAGTTCCGAAACAAGGTATACGTACCTAACGAACTGCGGAAGGAACTAGTAAAAGAGTTTTACGAACATCCGTTATATAGATACCAAGGAGTTTATAAGACTAAGGAACGCGTACGGCGGACCTACGATTTTCTAGGATTGGATGAAATGGTTAGATAGGTAGTCGGCGAATACGATGAGTGTAACAAAGCCAAGTCAAGTAGATACAAGCTATACGGGCTGTTGTAACTTATATAACTACCGGAGAAACCATGGGAAATAGTTACGATAGACTTTATCGTCAAACTACTAGTATCGAAGGAACTTATGACTAGGATCGCTTACGATAGTATATAGGTAGTTGTAGACAAACTCTCCAAATACGCGTATTTTATACCGTATAAGGAAGCAAGTATAGCGGAAGACATGGCCTACGCCTTTTTAAGGGTAGTAATAAGCCAATATAGACTACCCAAATAGCTTGTTACCGATAGAAACAAACTGTTTACCTCGAAGTTCTAGATAACGTTGATACGACAAATTGGAGTCAAATACAAATTGTCAACGTCGTTCTACCTATAGACGGATAGGCAAACAGAACGAACAAACCAGACCCTTGAGCAATATCTGAGGATATATGTTAACGAAAAGCAAGATGATTGGGTCAGGTGGCTATTAGTGGCATAATAGGCCTATAATAGTGTACCAAGCGAAACGCTAAACGGGTACTTACCGTTCTTTATCAACTACGGTTATAAGCCTACCATGAGGGAAATACTGGGAGAAGGACTAATACCGTTGGATCTAGAGCTATTATAAGCAAAACATACCGCGGAACAAATAAAGCTACTCTATAAGAGGTTTCGCGGACATATGGAACTACTTAACCTACGAATGGTACGATACGCAAACCAGAAAAGGTTGAAAGGACTAACCTTACGGGAGGGAGACAAAGTCTACCTCGTACGACGAAATATCAAGACAAAACGACCAAGCGACAAACTGGACTGGAAGAAAATCGGACTATTCAAGATTAAGAAAAAATTGTCTGATTTGAATTATAAATTCTAGTTACTAACGAATATACGTATTTACCTAGTATTTTATATCTCGCTTCTCGAACTAGTACCTAGGAACGCGAAGTTAGCAACAGATGTTGAAATTGAACCAATATAGGAATACGAAGTAGAAAAGATCCTTGGGTATAAAAAGGAAGGGAACGTAGACTTCTACTACGTCAAATGGAAGAACTACGACGATTCGGAAAACACGTAGGAACCGGAAGCTTACCTTACGAACTGTTAGCAATTGCTATAGGAGTTCCGTGCCATAATAGCATTATTGCCTTAAGAGTCGAAGGGGATAATACTACGTCGCCGTAAACTACGTCCTAGCCTGAAATAAAGTCGTCGTTAAAGGAAAAGGACGTGGCGGAAGGCGGACGGTTCTCGGCAACTCTTATTGCCTCGCGATCGGCTTCCTCCTTCTCGACCCGTTCCAATTCCTCTATACTCGTTATACCTCTGCGGATAGTACGTATCATTTTCTCAAACTACATTTTCTTCTGAACGCGAAGACGTTAAACCTTGGCTTCGGCCTGTTTAACTTCTTCCTCTAGCTTACGGAATTGTTCCCCGATTTTTATAAGCTCCTCGTTAGAAGGACCTTGGACGTCGTACCGCGAGCGACCCGAACGAACGCATTCCGTATATCGGGAGGAGTCCTTCTCGGAAACTTGACAAGATACGAGGCCGCGTTTCTCGTAGTTCGAATACGAAGGTATCTCGACGGCGTTGGAAAGGATGGCTGCTAGTAAGGCGATACGACGGTCGTTTGAGGATTTGGAAGATTTCTTTTGCTTCTATATACTACGGTCAAACATGATGACGATATAGAAGGGAAAACCTTCGGACGCAACTCATATGGGCTATTAGTATTACTTATGAGAAGTATTAGGCCTTGAGGACAATGGCCAAAGGAGGAGGGGGATAATGTTACAAACTTATAGGTAACGAAGGATACCCCGCCAATAGATAACGAACATGTATACGAGGCTTATCGTATTATATGGGCAAGGGACCTCGGGTTACGTGACTGATCATTGTGATCGTAATGATCAGGAAGGATCACGGTCGGTATGATCATAGCTATCGCCATGATTATTACAGTCTCTACCAGTATATAGGGAGGAGTCCCTCGGGGCTCCGCTACAGATAGTTCTTGATTACCTAGTGATCAATCTAAGTATTCAATCGAGGTTATCATTGAATAAGACACTTGTCTTAACGATACCAAAGTGAAGATTGCTTGTTATACCTTAACTTACTTACCCTAAGTAACAGAACTCACCTTCTGATCCTTAGCCCGTCTTGGGATCGTTATATTTATCTATTGGCGGGGTATTTTCTATTACTTATGGGTTTGTAATAGGAAGATCGACCGGATACCTTATATAAATATATCGTATCCGTAATTAAAATCGATAATAGATTATATAAACGAAGATTCGAAAGAAAAAAAGGAAGAACTCTTTAGACGATAAAAGAAACCGCGAATTCTAAAAAGAAACGATTTACGGTTACGGGCTCTTTTCCGAGACTTATAAATCTAAACGTTACCTAATAAAGCTAGCTTAAGAAAAAAGGTAAATATATTAATTATAAAAAATAAGGATATTACGTTAATAAATATCGTTAACTTAAGAAAACTTAGAAACTAGTCCCCGAAAATAAGGCTTAGGTAATAATAAAGGATAATAGATTCTACGTTATCGCGATAATACGTAAAAAATAGTAATACGAGGTATTTCTTAAATTATTAGAAAAAGAAATCGACTTAGTAATAGTATTAAAGTACGATATTATAAACGTAACCTATTTAATTAATCTATTAGACCGAAAATAAAACAAAATCGAAGAAAAACAAATACCCTTATATAAAGATTACAAGTCGGTATATATCGATTTAATCTATTATAATTAGATTTCGTAGAATTCGTACGTTTTTTACCGTTATACTTAATATATATAGGAAAAACTAAGTTATAAATAGATACTAATACGAATACTAATAACTAGGTTAATACCTTATCCTTACCGACTAAAAGATATTGAAAGATATAAGGAGGTATATAAAAATAGGTAATATCTATTATTAATATTACCCGGAATTATATAGTTATAATTTAACTAAACGGGATAGGAGTTCTTAATAACGATTAAACCTAGATAGAAAGTCGAAGAGAGGAACTAATTATAAATTATATACCCGTTAGAAAACCTAATAAGAAGGTCGAACTAACCCGGACGTTTAATATCCGAATATAACGATCTAAAATAAGGTTTAAGATTAGAAGGTAAGTTCTATTATTTAAGGTAAATAAGTTAAGGTATAATAAATAGTCTTTACTTTGGTATCGTTAAGATAAGTATCTTATTCAAATAATAACCTTAATTAAATACTTAGATTGATTACTAAGTAATTAAGAACTATTTATAACGGAGTTTAGAAAGACTCTTTCTTATATACTTGAATCAATATAATAATACGGGTAATATATCCGTATCCCTTATATTATAATACGGTTGTTACGAACGTATCTTAAATATTAATCACGTAACCCGGGGTCCCTAGTTTATATAATACGATACGCCTTATATGTTTATTCCTTATCGATTAACGGGGTTCCTTCCGTAACCGTAGGTTTATAATACCGAAGTCGTAATATAAGTTACGGGGGAAGGATCGGTCGAAGAGTTCGTTATTAGGTACCGAGTTATATAAATACGGGAAAGACGTATAATATTATAATAAAGAAGGCTTTTAATAGAGAGATACTCGAACAAGTTATTAGATATTAGTTTTAAGACGGAAGAAGACGACCGCGGGGAACCGTCGGTACCTTCTATATAAACTTAAGACTAACTAGAATATTACGGTATTTCGTTTCGAAGATTAGAGAAACGGTTAAAAAACGATTAACGTTAATTATAAAAGGATTATATCGACGTAATATAAAGAGATCCTTATATACGATTATAAGAGTTAAGTACTTATAAGTTATAGTCGATATATAAGGAAACAATACCTAGGTAATAATAGATAACGGAATATAAGGAAATTATATCTCGCCAAATCTCGTTAATATATTACGATTACCTTAGAAGAAAAAGGACGAGTTTTACTAACTTAGAACTATTAATAAAAGCCTTATCAATTATAGATAAGGATTAGTAAATATAAAAATTACGTCTTTCTAAGTTGTTATTTAAAGATATAATTAGGAAATAACGTTCGATATTACAGAGATCTTATCGTACGGTATAATATTAGAGATACCTTAATTACGAACGAGTAATCCCTAAATTAATTAGAGAATAAGTTAACTTTAGTAAGATACGTTAAAAAGAAAGTTAGCCTTTATAAAAAATAAACATTACGAGGGTAAGTTTATATACGATTCTAAAAAAGCTTTGATAATTTACGAAACGATTATAAAAACTTAATTTATATCGATACGAACAATTCCGAAAGAATACTATCGATACGATAAACTATTTAAATTTGAACTTAAGATAGGATTACTTAAATATAATCGTTAAGATTACGAAATTAATCTTTAATTAGGTAAAGAACCCGGATTTTATAAGATTTACCTTTTTAACGATTTATAATTAAAAACGTTAAGAGAATATTTTAATAAAAACCTTAAAAAAGGCTATATTCGACTATTATAATTATTAGTAAGATACCTTATCTTATTTATACCTAAGAAAAACGGGAAGTTATATCTCGTTATAAACTATCGTTAGCTTAATAATATTATTATTAAAAATCGAGGACTATTACCTTTTATATCCGAATTAAAAGATTAGTTATATAAAACCTAATAGTTTATTACCTTAAACCTTAAGGGAGTATATAACCTAATATGAATTAAGGAAAGAGATAAGTAAAAGACGGTATAACGATTTAGGTTAGGATAATACGAATATTATATTATACCTTTCGGGCTTGTTAATATACTAGTTTTATTCTAAAGAATAATTAATTACGTATTTTAAAGGTATTTAGACGATTTCGTCGTCGTATATCTCGATAATATTTTAATCTATTTAGAAAACCTCGAATAATATAAGAAATACGTTTACCTCGTCTTATAAGTATTATAAGACGCGAATCTATTAGTCGAACCCGAGAAATATAAGTTTATTAAAAAAAGGTAAAATTTCTCGGTTACGTAATATCGTTAGGCTAGTTCGAAATAAATCTAAATAAGTTAAAAGTTATTGCGGAATAATTTATATTAGAAACGGTTACGGGAATACGAATTTTAAGAATTACTAACTTCTATCGTAAGTTTATTAAAGATTACGGTAAGATCGTAATACCCCTTATTAACCTTGTTAAAAAAGATTTAAAATTCGAATAGACCCCGGAAAAAAAAAGGCTTTTCGAAAACTTAAAAGGAAGATCTTAAGTTAACCGGTATTAGTTATTACGGACCTTAAAAAACCTTATAAAATAAAAACCGACACGTCGGGATTCGTATTCGGAAGCTAATTAAGGTAACGAGATAAATAAGGAAGATTATATCCGATAATATTCTTTTTAAAAAAGTTAAACGGATTAGAATTTAATTATAATATTCCGGATTAAGAGTTAATAGTTATCGTTAAAGCTTTTAAGGAATAGAAATATTACCTTATAAGAGTTAGATATAAGGTTAAGGTTTTAAAATTATAAAAACCTTATTACCTTTACTATAATAAAAGAATTTAATAAACGATAAATAAGATCATATAAGTTTCTTACGGATTTCAACTTCGAAATAACGTACCTTAAAGGTAATAAAAACGGTAAAACGGATATTTAAACCGACGAGAAGATTTAAAACCAAAAAAAGAAATATATTCGGCGAACTTCTTTAAGATAAACTAATACGGTAACCTCGAGTTCGGGGTTACGTAAATAATTAAACCGATAAAAAGTAATTATATAAGATTTAAGGAGTTTATACGTTCAAAGAAAAAAAGGAATATTTAAAGAACTCGATAGATAAATTATTACGGTACCGAAGATTAGTTTACGTACCGAAATAATTATAAGAAGACTTTATATGGGAAATATACGAATATCCGTTATACGGATATTAAGGAACTTATAAAACGTAATAACGGATTCGATAATAAAAATATTACTTTCCCGGAATTACGGAAATAGTTAAAAAGGTTATCTCAGAATACGACGTTTATAATAAGGTAAAGACGTTAAAATATAAACCTTATAGGTTATTATAACTTATAAACCTATTATAATACTTATAAGAAATAGTAACGATAAACTTTATCGTTAAACTATTACCGTTAAAAGAACCGATAACCGGTATTATTTACGATAATATCTAAGTTATAATAGATAAACTTACTAAGTATACGTATTTTATATTATATAAGGAAATTAATATTATAAAAAAACTAACGTACGCGTTTATACGAATAATAATTAGCTAATATAAATTACTTCGGAAATTAATAACGGATAAAGATAAGTTATTTACGTTAAAGTTTTAAACGATATTAATAAAGGAATTAGGAATTAATTATAAACTATCAATTACGTTTTACCCGTAAATAAACAGATAAACCGAAAGAACTAATTAGACTTTTAAATAATATTTACGTATTTATGTTAATAAATAATAAGATAATTAGGTTAGGTAATTACTAACGGTATAATTCGTTTATAATAACTCGTCGATTAAATTAATAGGAAGATTTATACTATTTTTTAATAACTATGGATATTATCCGGAAATAAGGGATATTACGTTAGTAAAACCTTTATAATATAGATTACCGAAAGCCAAATAGATAACTAGGTATCTAAAGATAATCTATTATAAACTACGGAATAATTTATAATTTATAACAAAAGAATAAACCTTTACGTAAACCGGAAAAGGTTAAAAGGATTAACCTTATAAAAAAGAGATAAAATCTATTTCGTACGACGAAATATCAAAATTAAACGACTAAACAATAGATTAGATTAGAAGAAGATCGGACCTTTTAAAGTTAAGAAAAAGTTATCTGATTTAAATTACGAATTCTAATTATTAATAAATACGCGTATTTATTTAGTATTTTATATCTCGCTTTTCGAACTAATATTTAAGAACGCGAAATTAATAATAAATATCAAAATTAAATTAATATAAAAATACAAAGTAAAAAAGATCTTTAAATATAAAAAAGAATAAGGAATAACCTTTTATTACGTTAAATAGAAAGATTACAACGACTTGGAAAATACGTAAGAATTAAAAGCTTATTTTATAAACTATTAATAATTATTATAAGAATTTCACGTTATAATAATATTATTATTTTAAAAGTCGAAAAGGATAATATTACGTCGCCGTAAATTATATCTTAACCTAAAATAAAATCGTCGTTAAAAAAAAAGGACGTAATAAAAGGCGGACGGTTTTCGGTAACTTTCGTTATTTCGTAATCGGCTTTTTTTTTCGACCCGTTTTAATTCTTCTATATTCGTTATACTTTTACGAATAATATATATTATTTTCTTAAACTATATTTTCTTTTATTTACGAAAACGTTCGATTTTCGCGTTTATAATCCTTCGTTCCTATTCGAGTTTTTCGAAAGTAAGTTCGTATTCGTAAAACTATTTTCTAATACGTTTTAAATTTTTAACCGAGAATTCTTAAATATTATAATACGATAACGTATCGCGGATATAACGAACGTAACGATTAGGATTAAAAAGAAAAACCTCGTAAGTAATATAGCCCTTTTCTTCGTAATTAAAATACGAAGGTATTTCGATATAATCGGAATCTAAGAAGATTTAAAAAAGTTTATTTTTACGAACGGTTAAGGTTTTCGGCTATTTTATTTACTTTTATATATTACGGTTAGATATAATAACGATAAAAAAAAGGAAACCTTTAGATATAACTTATATAGGTTATTAATATTATTTATAAGAAGTATTAGGCCTTAAGGATAATAATTAAAGGAAGAGGGAGATAATATTATAAACTTACGGTTACGAAAGGAACCCCGTTAATCGATAAGGAATAAATATATAAACGTATCGTATTATATAAACTAAGGACCCCGGGTTATATAATTGATAAGAGGAATAGTTTTATAATAGATATATTAAGATATAAGCGATAGTTTCTTATCGATTATATTATTATATTCATTTAAGTATATAAGAAGGAGTTCTTCTAAACTCCGTTATAGATAATTCTTAATCACCTAATAATTAATCTAAATATTCAATTAAGGTTATCATTTGGATAAGATACTTATCTTAACGATATTAAAGTAAAGACTACTTATTATACCTTAACTTACTTACCTTAAGTAACAGAACTTATCTTTCAATCTTAAACCTTATCTTAGATCGTTATAAATCTATTATAACCTACCGTACGTACCTAACTAATTGTTAACAGACCCTTAGTATCGGTTAATATTTACGAGTATTGATTCGTTATAGATTAGCTTTAAGGTGAGCAGACCTTATATCTTATTACTGCTAATTCCGTATTTTTCTTTTTTTTTTTTTCCTCTACGTGGCGATTGACATCTATCCATTTCAGCTTCTTCACGAATATAGGATCTCGGCTCCAGGTTCGAGGACGTTCCAGTTGAGACTGATAGAGCTTATGGCCGTAGCGGTTCACCAGATTGCGGTCCAACTCTATAAGCTGGGCACCAGTCTACACAAAGATGACGGCATTGCCAGCTGGGTACCGGCCAAGGATCATCCCACATTCTGGTTCTACAACCCCGATGGCGCGCCGCCCACATTGTTCCAGCACAGACAGTATCGCTACTACGACCAGTATCCTGATGGGATTGCAGACGGTGTCGGCTACTGGGCCGAATCACGTATCTTTGGAGGTGTTTCCTTATTTGACAGACGAGAGCCCGGTTCCGCCGATGACGTGGATGTACGTAATACCTTGACCATACGAGACATGTTTTACCAGGGCTTTTGTGACAAATGGTAGAATCCAAGAACAGAAATCAGTGTGCTAACTGGTTTACTAGCACGAAGGCGTATACTTGCATCGGGAGCGTAATATGCTGACTTACCGTATCTTCCGGCTTCTTGATAGGCAGAAGCTAGAGCTCTCGCAATTCCCCTTGTCCGAATCCGCTCCACCCCCAGAGACTTCACCCTTGCCTATCCTTGGGAAAAAAATCAATTCGCGCCGAATTGATCCAGAGGAGCCAGCGGAGACAACGGGTATATACCGCAATTTATGGGAGCGGAAGCCGCTCGGAGAAGGGGAGCTGGACGGGCGGCTTAAAGACGTGATAGATGAGATAGACTTTCCAACCGATGAAGATTTACGGCAAGCACAGGAACGCGGCAGAAATATGAGGGAAAGGATCGAGAGCGAACTATATGGGTATGAAGAGCTTGAAGAATAAAACATGAGGATCAACTTATGTAAGCTCTCTTAGCTTCGTAATTTTAAGTGATAATTATCTAATGACAGACTCGTCGAGAAAACGATTACGGTGCGAAGAGAGCGAGAGTAAGAAGAGTTAGTACATGTACTGTACATAACTGGTTTACTTAGAACATAGTATTAACTCTATGTATCTCAGCTTTATACGACAATGGAGGTGCTGTTTGCGAGGGAGGGTCACAAGCAAATTCCAGAGGTTAGAAGGTGATTTTTAGTCTTCGAATAATCAGTACCATGTAACAACCCCGTAAACTAACACATGTGACATGGTGAATTTACTGCTGATGACAATGGATATAAGGTGATCAGTGGCAACCTTAAGCAAGCCAACCACGTGGAAGAGTTTCAGAGATATCGGAAGCCTCTAAGGCTATCTCAGTTTTGTGCTTAATGTATGCTTTAGCGCGCTACCGACGAATATGATATTCGGTGAGTGTCATCTACCAGTCCTTTAACACTCTGGGTGCGTAATGCAACTTGACCTCGTGTTGCAATAGGTAGATACATATGTACTCGCGAATGATGGCACCATCCGCAGACCACTACAGAGGTAGCCGCCAGCGGCAACTTAGTACTGGTTCCCCAGGTCCTGGGATTCGATCATCATTATCGGTCGAATCATAGGCATGTTGTGACAAGTCTTGCGCCACAAGGGTCACCATGAACGTACTGACATGGACAAATCGCGTTGAATCCTTGAAACAGGATAGCCTACGCCGGCGGAGGTCCATCTACCATCGCGATATGGCTCTTGACTTCTAGGAAAAGGTCGTGAGTTGTGGTAGAAGGCATTGTTTTGTTAAATACTACCACTTCGATACTAGACTGTAAGCAGTCTAATATGTTAAAGGCGGCCGTGCGTAGCCGAGCTTAACGAAGTCTTTGATCACAAGATTCAATCTGAACCGGCTACGGAGCGGGTGCTTAAGGCGACGCAAGAATAATGATTGCTAGAGATGCAGCACTGGATGCTGCATATATGTAGGGCAGTATAAGCCAGGGAAAATTGACGGCAGGTGCTGCTATCACGGAGTATATAAAGTAGGCTCACGGCACTTGCGCCTAGGTAGCTTTTGATCGTTTTGAGGCGCCTTGATATTATGCACTCATTTCATTCTCGTTGAATGCGGCTACCTTATCTCCAGTACATAACGTGTATATAGGTAGAAAAGTGTTCCAAATCAATAAGTGGGCTTGTGCGAATGTCACCTCGCCGAACATTTTCGTATATTCAGACCTCAAGATGTTTTCCTGTCATAAAAGCAGAAGATTCATCCCCTGCAAGAGTGCTAATAGTGGCACGAACAGACGCATTTTCCCTTGTTAGGAGCAGAAGTCTCCTGGCACTAAAAGTCGAGCCCGATGTTAGCTCCCCTACCACATCACCTCAGATGAGGGTTTAGGGCTGCTACACACGTAAGAAGCACCACAGTTGATACTTGAGGATCCAGCAGCGCATAAACCGGGGCAAGGGTTAGAATGAAGAGGGTTGCAGCTGTAAGTAGCCCGAACTTCAAGCCCCTGACGATGGGCCGAATTGGCCTGGGGAGCCGCATAAGTGGTGGCGAAAAGGCCGAGAAGGACGGTTGAAGTGCGCATAATTATATTCTCTTCTTAACTCGCTGGGTTACTACACTTAAAGTGAGAATTGAACAGAAGAATTCTGAAGTCAGGTGTTTCTAAGAAGGATGCGATGCCTTGTTCTCTTAAAACGTCTTGACAATCCTCGGGATAATGCGTCTCCGTCATTACATGTAGAGTGTGTATACCATCCCCCTTCCCGTCGTGATGTGGAAGTGAACCTGAAATTCCCATTGGCTGGAAAGAAACTGGGCAACATGCGAAAGGGCTATTCTATTTAAAGTCTGCCGATTCTGTGTAAAACGACGTAAGCGGGCAGCAGGGTAACACTCCTCACATTTCTACGTAGGAAGAGATAGGACTCCTCGTTGAACTTAGCGACGATGCACTAGCTCTACCATGACATCTACTCACCAGGGATATTTTTAGAGCTTGTCAACCGGGTGGCTTATCCGTCACCGAGCTGCATATGCTGGCTCGTTACTGGTGTGACCGTGGTCATGGCTAGACATCACCCACTCCCCCCATCCCCTTTAATTATACCTTGGATGGCACGGTAGCTCAAGACAGGAGCTGAGTCACATAAACCTTAACTCCCAACCACCCACTGCGTTACCGAGCGTTGAAGCGAACCCTTGCACACCCTCCATGCACTATACTTGCGCCCTTTCACCGCGCTCCAGGCTTCGCAAGTAACAGAAATATTGTCGACATCCACAATATGATCAGCTACATTGACCCACTGAGACACGAATCAGAGAGTGATAACTACATATTTACACGATGTAAGTCTATTTGATCCAGCCCTTGGGTCCAGCCCAATTGCCCTTGACCATGAACCGCTTGTAGACCCACGGGAAGAAGTCTTTCTTCATATAGTAGAAGGCACGTCGTGGAACAGCTTGGTCGATGCCAAGCAGATTTCCAAACGTCTCCTTGGGAACTCCTCCGTACTTGAACTCCGCAAGAAGAACTTTTCCATACTCCGTAGTGAGCGGGCAGGATGTGTAGCCATCATACTTGAGTCTCGGTCCCTTGCTGTCCAGCGAGCTAATAAGGTTGCCCACCAAGACTGGAGATTGAGCTGTGATAGCTGCAGCTGTCTTGGAAGTCGGCAAGCTAGACGCATCGCCCGCGGACCACACGTTTCGGTATTTCGTAGACTGAGTCGTGCTCTCGTTTACGTCGACGAACCCGGTATCGTTTGCGAGCTTACTGTTCTTGACAAAGTCATGCGGCCCCATTCGGGGTACGACATGCAACAAGTCAAACTTCCTTGTGACTGGCTCTTGTCCACCAGCCCGTGCAAAAGTTGCCTTGTTGCCGTTGATAGCCACAAGGTCATGCTGGAACAGTCCTTCGACCTCCCTCTCCTTTCGCAACTCCTCAAGCTTTGCGCTGTACTTGGGAACACCGAACATGGTGGGAAGACCCGTTGCAAAGGCGATGTTTATTGGTGAGCCGGAGTGGCTGCGAGGATTATACAGCCCGGCCTTTTTCCAGTAGTCTAGCGCCAGCCACATAATCTTCTGCGGAGCACCAGCGCACTTGATAACTCCAGCAGGCTGAGTGAATATAGCGTCACCTCCACGGAGCTTTTGAATGGTGCCAAAAACTTTTTCGCAGGTGTCGTAGCCGTATATCGAGGACACAGGACACTCCGGGTCAGCAAGCGCCTCGGGCAGACCGTCGATACTGTCACAGCTGATTCCAATGCCTGGCACGACAACCAGATGTTCATACCCAATCTTGTCACCGCTGGCTAGACTGACAAAGTTGTCCTCGGGGTAGAGCGAAGCGACACCGTCGTTGTAAAACTTAAGTCTTGCGTCAATCAAGTTTTTCAAGGGGCTCCGCAATTCCTCGCGGGTTTTTAGACCACCGCCGACCAAAGTCCATCCTGGCTGATAATGATGCCAGGTGGCCGGGTCGATGATTGCAATTTCATCGTCGCTGAACCGTCCGGATTTGAGGAGTTGGTGACTGATTGAAAGACCAGCAGCACCGCCGCCAATCACTACAACTCTGTGATTCCGCGACGATGATGCGACTGGCGCAGCTGTTGCAAATCCTCGCAGTGTTGAGACAGCTACCGCGCATGCTGCAGGAGCTAAAGAGCCGACAGCCACGGATCGGGCTATCGATACCGTGCGGCGTACCATCTGGAGGGACATCTTTTGTATGTCTGTGGATGAAGGTTGTAATAATGTGTCGAACAGGTACCGTAGAATTTTTCAGACTAGGGGTAAGTTCGACGCCAAAAGCGGGTTCAGTGGGTATAGCGTCTAGATTGTCCCGTCATCCGATTCAAGAGTCTCCATTGCCCCATATAAAATGACCAGTCCTGCAGTGGCAGTCGAAATGTGGCATGTAGATGACAGTATAGAACTCATCACCTGGGCTCTGGAACTACTTCATGGCGCCTTCGATCATGGTCGCTTCGCGCTTGGACAAGACAGTCACACTAAAAAGAATGATGACGTTTGACGAGGTACTGTACATATAAGCGCCGAGTAACTTGGTCGAAGCCCACCCGGGGAACGTACCTGCCCACTTCTCTCCGATAACAGAACAAGGGGCCCTCCTTTCCTCACCTCGACCCCACATTGGTAGAGCGCAGGTCAACTACCTAAGTCTGATACGAGTCACAATCCGACTCCCTATCCGCTGCATACCAAATAATAATCGCCGCATGCGTCTTTCTTGGGGACGCAAGTGCCGCAGCCAATGGAGCGACAATCTCCAGTGATTTTACAGGACACAAAGCAATCCCGCCTGAACAAACCCGTGGGATCGTTCATAACGTCTCGAGCTGACACGGCGGGATGTTCCCTTTTTTTCACGCAGGTGAGGGGCTATGTATGTAATTAGCATCGGACTTGAACATCAGATAGCTGTGACACGACGAAATGCCGGCACGTACTAGAGGAGGTGCAGCGTTGACGTCGCTAGTTGCGCCGTTGGCAGCATCAGTGGGCAGTGCTAGGGCCGCTGGGGCGACAGCTAACATAGCCAAGAGATTAACGATATATGCCTTCATGATGGTGTAGGAAGTCGAGGTTTCCACTTGGTGACCGATGTGCTAACAGATTACTCCGTCCATATGTTATAGATATATGAAAGCACCAGAGGTCCCTCCCCCTCCGGAGTTCTCTGTCTCCTGATATACTTTACATATTCACACAATCGAGATAGATTTTCCGAATTTAACTGCCACATTGCGACCTAGCTGCACCGCATACAGAGGGGTATAGTTTGGAAAGGATTCAGTTTGTCTAATCAAACCACAGACATCCTGCATGGTCAACTGTATCACATTCCTAAAGGATTCACAATGGACTTGTGCCACACATGTGCATGTGGGCTACTGATCAGTACAACGAGTTTCGGAAACACACCAAATAAGGAAGTCTTGGCCGTTGTAGTAATGAATAGGAAACGATACCGAACTTGCAACTACCTGGAGGTCTATCTCATGTTACACTCAACTCGATGCCCCGTATGAACCAGATAACAATCTCTAGGTAAACCCGGGGCGCACTATGACTTATGTGTCGTAGCCCACAGAGTATGTTTCCCGCTCACCAAGACTGGAAGCAATAAGTGCTCCTAGACTGCCCTGTGGCGCCTACATGTCGACATTATAGGTCGTGATACGGTTTGATGCTACTGCCTTGAAGCCAGCCCTTGGCTCAGCAACCTATTGAGGTTTAGTGAGCATCCAGAAGCGGCATACGAACTTGATAACCAATGACAAGGATTCGGCTGTTCAAGCTCATTGTAGACTAGATCCCACTGCCTCTGCAGAGCGGGCTTCCATAAAATGTCGACCGCGGCAGCCGATCTCGATCTCTTCACCTATTTATGTGTAGGGATGAGAGCCTGACATTCTGTTACCAGATCATTTCTAATTGTTAAATAAGAAGCGCGAAATGTTGAATCCATCTTTGTTTTGATACCCAGGGGCTCTCGATCAACTGATGTCAGTGCTCAACGGAGGCATTCACTGACCCGCGTATCGGTACTAGGATCATACACATTTGACACCCAGATCTCTTAGACAATAATTATTACCATAGGTATAGGGGGTGAAGGCACTGTACCAGGAACCACCTCCGCGATAGGATGTGATGCTTCACAAAGGTTACATTCGTTAAATGCCAACTGGCTCTACTGTCAACCAAAGCGTGGTACACGTGAACTATTTTAAGATCATTGCCACCTCAATGTAACCATGGAAGCGCACGATTTTGTCTTGGCGTATAAATCGACGGTGTTTGGGTTAGGACCTAGATTCCTCGGCCTGTCATGCGATGTTGAGTAGATTCTGGACCAGCATATTGGTCCCCCCGCGCCCGTCCCCCGCTGCACGAGTTCACCGCCACATTTTACAACTTTCGGGCCTGAGATAGGTACACTCTGCCAGCAAGACAAATTCACGGGACTCTTAAAGATCATAGTTTCGTTCTATTCATCTGGGAGCTAAACTTAGGGTATGTTCGCGCCCAGAGTACAAGGGAGGTTCATTGCATACTTAATCAAGCCCGAGACTGTAAAGCTTATCATGGTAAGAGTAAGGAATGAGGAGATATCTACATATATTGTACAAACAAGATCTTGGTCTCTACACTGGAAGACACTCTACAGACAAACGGTCCATGTATGGTATATCGACTCTCTCTGAGCTCACCTAGTGTGGCACAACTCGTACATTGCTTTGAAGTCATCTGTAACACCGGGTAGAGCGGCAAACGTTGAGCGCATGTGCGTATCAGGTTAAGAGCGAAACATTCCGCTCATGTTGTGATGTCAGTCTGAAAAAGTCGCACACTGTGATTGGTGAACAGGGGTTGCTACCATGCGCATCGAACAGATGCTGAGAAGCGTTGGTCGAGGCACATTCTTGAAATCATCGCCAATGCCTACTTATTCACTGTGCCTTTTTAGGAAACTCAATCCTTTTCGCCATGGCGGCAGCTTCCAGTAATTCTTCGACTCTGGGAAATTCCCAACTGTGTCAGAGACGGTGGTGATGGGGCAGAGAACTCACTTCAGAAGCTGCTCCCGGATAACCCCGTCCTCGGCCTTTCCAATGCAGTGGACTTTGTCGAAGATGATTCGCTTGATTCTTCAAGCCCTTGGGCCGGTCTTGCTTGCATTGAAGGTGATAAGAGCATGATTTGCAGAACATGGGGCGCAGTTGTAAGAATCTGGCAGATATTACGGTTATTGACGTGATATTTCTCGCGTGGATAGCCCAGATTACCCTCACTGGCATAGGACTTCGAGAAGCGCGCCTGATCTCAGCTGCAATTTAATTCATCAGGGCCTTGTGGGCGCGACATATGCTAGAATGCCATCGTTGATGACCTGCAAAACCCTTTTCATTGTATTGAACAAGATGAACGGCCTTCTCGCTGTAGTTTGGGGAAGGGGGGTCCAAATAGACTAGACCCTTGTTGTTTTCAATAGCGTCGAGAACCTTTGCGCTGCCACGCATTAGGGATGAAAGGTAATCAAGACTCAGGCCCGACTTGAAGCTTCGTTCTAGGTATGAATGAATAGGTCATTGAAGTCTGAAGAGCGTAACCCAACCGAACAGCCAACTTGACTTTACTGGAGAAGCGGGCTGGCACTCTCCTACTTCATCGGGAAGCGCTGTGCGTCGATAGCTTACACTCAGAGTATGTCCAAAATGTAGGAAGCTGAAGTACAGTGTGCCAGAAGGTGACAAAGTAGCGTATCATATGGAATTGTTCACCACTCTCGTTCATTACAGTCTTAGAGTTGCCAAGCAGGGTCAACACCCGACTCTGACACAGGGTTACTTCAGATCCTACGAACGTGGCATGCGCTGAAAATAATTCAAGCAAGTGTCTCCGTGCTTTTGCATATCTCTTGGTCAGTGAGGCCTTCTTCTTGAACTCACCGCATCGTTGACTCCGGAACGCGACAAAGAGCCGTTGACTTCTCCTCGGACTTTTCCACTCTCCGGCCTCAGCGGCATCGATTGCCTTCTGCTTGCCACGCTGGACCACAATTGTCTCGAAATCGACATTTTTTGCCGGCCGGCCAGCTCGACCTAGACTCGTCCACAATAGTATCCGTCATACACTTCTGATTACACTCTCCCTAGGAGAGAAAAAAGCCGGGTCATTAGAATGTACTTCGGATCCAGTGGATTCTTCGTATCTTGCCATTCAGTGAACCCCCGGAAGATCTTGGGTGCTTTCGATAGCACAGGGACATCAGCCACTTTCACTCTAACTAGCTTCGTATACTAATTAATCCCTGAAAAGCTGTGTGACAGAGAAAGAAAAAAAACTGCGCGCTGCCATGGCGCAAAGTTCGTTGCTAGTTGCTCCCGAAATTAACCTTGCCCTCTTCAGTAGGCTTACTGTAAGAACCTCAATGCCTGAACGATGCTTGTGAAGATGTATAGAGGCATTCACGTCACTCAGAGACTTGAGATCTCAGCTAGTTGTGATGCTTCCCTTCTCATGTGCTTAGGGAGAGTCAAACCTAGATAGACTATAGGAATCTAGAGACAGGCCCGCCCATCACACAGTTCCGATATTTGCCGTAAGCTTGAGTAGAAATGAGTCAAATGACCTTCGAATAAATCCGACATCGCGCAGGAAGCTGTGAATGCAAACGCCCGCATGAAGTCATCACTTTCGGGAGCCAGTCTCAGGGTGTTGTTAGCGAAGGAGTGCTACGCGATGCTCCAGTGGCGGAGGATGACCAGGTGAACGAGATGTAGAGCACTTCGTTTCGCAATTTGTTTTTGCCTCCACTTTCCGACTCTAGAGAGAGCAAAGAGCGCAATTATCTTTCGAAATGATAGACATCCATCTCCAAGTACAGCACTAAACTTTCTCGGTCGTTTCCTGCCCGATAAGACGTTGTCGGGAGTGGGAGTGGTATCGTATGCACTATACACTTCATTTCCTTCATCGCTCCCAACAAATGGAAGTGGTGGAGCGATGACAATGTCGGACTGGCCAACGGTTATAGACCTAGAGCCTCCAGAATCGTCGTCACTCAATATAGATACAGCATCATCTGTGTCCGAGTAATTCTATCAGAAAGAATGACCGAGCATCTGTCTTGGTCACGTCACCAGCCTGGTCTATCTGTCAAGAACTGTCTGCAGCTTTAATATTTGCATTAGATTTGGGAACGGGGTAGAGATGGAAATGTATGCCTATGACGCGTGGTCAGCACACTCATCACCGCCTGAGTCTGCAAATATTCCACCTTTTCTTTCTGAAACTGATATTGTTAATGAAAGCCACGGAGTAATCAGCACGCGCAACTTGATATCAGAACCTCAGATTTTCAAGGCTGATGGGATCCTGTTTGAAACGAGTGACTTCGCCATGAGTGCACATGAGAAAGTAGATAGCATTAGGAGTCAAGTAGCTTTGATGCTACTCGCAGTCCAGGCTGTGGAATCAGTAGCTGCTTGGTGACTGATCCCGGCAAGACTGGATGGGTTCACCAGGTGTCGCAAAACCAATTGCCTATGTAGTGCACTAGCTAAAGCAAACATGTTCTTGCGACACCAGGTGCTCAATGACTATAGCGCGTGTGATACGTTACGCCTGCTCCAGGATACGCCACGCGGAACGCACAGTCGCTTATCCTTGTCAAACCATAGCACATGGAGATTACATCCACGTTCGCCAATTTGCTGAGGAAGTCTCCACGGCGTGTATAGCGTGCAACAGTTGGATGGCATCTGGTTTTCGGTGACGTAGTGACTTGAACACTATGAGTCCATGAGAATAAGATGTGTGATACCATATTTGCTTCAAACACGTTATGGGAGAGCATGGACTCTCTATAGATGGCGCATTCTGAAATCATTGGAAGCTTCCCATCATCTAGCTTCCACGCCGGTGTTTATGATTTTCCATTTTCCATCCCATTTTTCCACATTAAGCGATATGACATTTGAGTTTTTAAAGTCTAGCAAGTATATCGACCACTCATACCATATTTTCAATATCACAAGAGGAAAGAAGGATAGAGGTAGTCGACGCCATCATGGAGGATCGCGCACATTGTGCACCATGAAAACGGGTGCTGGCAGAAACACTACGTCTCACGACTCAAAAGCTTGCCAGGCTATAGATGCCGCCGTTGCACATGGGGGCAACTATGGCAAGATTTTGTCGCTGCTAGTCACATATTAACGGTTTAAGGAAAACGTTGCCACTCTCGTATGTCCTAAGTAGCCTCTTTCCTTGGTTCTTCTCTTGGTTTTTTTTTTTTTTTTTTTTTCCCCCTCTTTCGTTCCATCTTCTTGACCAAGCCCAACCTCAAGTGCTGAAAGCCAGAAAAGGTGACGACCCTGCGATATTTTGATATATCCTTGACCTGAAATTCTCACGTGTAAGCCCTGCCCCAAATAATTATCTGCTACACATTTGCATCTACTTGGCCGCGGAGATTAGACATCTAACGGGCCGAGCGATTTTAGCCTGTGTGACAATTGCGTATTTCCCGAGAATCATCTCTCAACTAATGGAAGGCACGTGCACGCGTTACGCCATGAGCGATCTCAGTCCCGTCCGTCAAACAAGCCAAGATCGAAGGGATACTTATTAAACCAACAGGATCATATCACCGTCAATCTGCCATGCAGCAAGCGTTTACGACCATCGAGACATCCAAGCCCCACTGAAATCAAATTTGAGTCTGTTAGCAACAAGAAAGCCGTCAGTGATCTTACGTAAGTTAGCACGAGGAAATGGCACTGTTCGCATATTAGTACTTACTAATTGCCGGTCACATGCTACAAAGGATTCAGAACCACTAGGATTCTTTCAAAGACCAACCGCTACTTTTTGCGCACTGTCTCGTCGACGACTTATTGTGCTTGCCAACAACCAGTATCTGGGGGCGCTGGTTAGACCTATCGTCGCAACGATGTCCGACGACGCCAAAGTCCAGAATGACGCCAAAATCCAGAATGACGCCAAGTCACAGGATCTGGTGCCGGTCATTGCAATTCCACGAGGTCACACAACCATGAGCTTCATGACGCAGGCACGGCGGACTGTGACAGGCCTGGCTGTCAAGTATAAGAGATATGATGGAAATCCGCCTATGAATGCTGAAGTCCAGGGGTACCTGACCTTCCTCCAGACATTCCTTCCCTGGCTGGAAACAGACGCTATCATGACCCCAGCTATTCGCGATCAAAGCCGCATTAACCTGGCCCTGCAACTCTTATCAAACCCGGATTTTAAATGTCCAGTGGAAATCGCTACTCGTGCTAGACGTATCTACGACAAATTCGAAGATGAGCAATGGGGTGAAGATAATAGAAACCCTGAAAGTGAGCCGGAGGAGTCTAGTCTCGCGGCTTCCCAATCCACAGATAAACCCAAGAGGGTGACAAATGCGATAGGAACAAACGACATGTATCAACTAGCACGAGTCCCGCCACATGACCACCCAATATGGGGCCGAAGCGGTATCATGCACGGTTTTGTTATCCAGCCTTCGCAGTTTAGGAAGTTCAACTACGTGTTGGACCCCCGCTATGAGGGCGAAAAACGATCGTTCAAGGTCATCGGCCACAACAGTCTCAACCCTGGAGATTGGTGGCCGTACCAGAAAGTTGCTCTCTTCCACGGTGCGCATGGTCATTCAATGGCAGGGATTTCTGGACAAGCAGAGCAGGGAGCATGGTCGGTAGTCGTCTCTGGCTCTTCAAAGTACCAGGACTTGGATCAGGACCTAGGCGACATTATCTGGTACAGTAACGACGGAAGCCACAATAACCTAGACCCTACTCGAATTGTCAACAGGAGTAATATGGCTCTCAGCTTGCATACGTCTGTTGCCAAGCAGACGCCTATAAGAGTCCTGAGAAGCAGCGGCAAGGGTCGTTTCGCACCTTCTCACGGTATCCGCTATGATGGTCTTTACTTAGCGGTCAAAGTTGTTGAGCGTACAAATGCCAAGGGTGGCCTTTACGAACAATTTCAATTACGCCGACAGCCTGGCCAGCGTTCCCTCCAAGAAATCTGTCAATCTTCGCCGACTCAACAGCAAGTGGCGGATTTTGAGCGGGTGCAGGAAGGATACTGAACGAGACTCTACATGAATGATGATTATTTGCATAACTGGTATCCGCGGGCAGGTATCCTGTATTCATGTTCCTCGACGCTGCTTTCGCCTGAGTTTTTAGAGCTTATTGAATGTGTTAATGAGTTTCCGACTAGTGTTCACAGACTCCTTCCCGAGTTCGACAGCACATCTAGATCCGGTGACACTTGAGAAGAGTTTTCATACGTAATTGAATGGTCTGACTCTGACTTATGCTGTGGGCCTCCTGCTTTAGTGACGCCTAGATAACAAGCATGACCGGGAGGAATGGATTAGTGGACGGCCTCCGACATTTTCAGGGCTACGTCTAGACTTAAAACAACAATTATGTTACTGATATGGTAGAACCATATCAGCGTCATCGTTTCTAAGTGATTGGTAAGAAAGTCTTGCTCTGCGCTCCTCCGCCATTAGGTACTACGGTAGTGACATTACTAGGGAAATCCTACAAAAGGGGCCGATCTTTAACATATGATGGACAACGATATCTTGAAATTCCGTTGACCTTCTCTATGGTTGTCCAGTCGCGCCTCATTCCCTATCAAACTTTCGGCGTTGTATAGATCGCAAAAAGAGGGAGACTGGGGCGCCTGTCTAGCGCAAACAAGTGTTTGGCAAAAGATAGGAGGAGGGTTATCTACCCGATTTACCTGCCCTACATACCTTTAGACATATCAGTTTAACGACTTATACTTGCGGTTCAAGTAACAGCTACGGTAGGTTTGCGCCCAGTGTCGTTGTCTTGTCAGTAGATACAACGACTCGATTCTATTAGCAGCAAACTGACCGGTAAATAGAGCGGCTATAAACGCAAGCGAATGTAAGGTCGGCAACCCACCGGTCATGTCGTACGATCCAATTGAGTATGAACTCGCCGGCAACGAGGACAACATCGGCGACACAGGCTTGCCTTCAGGTGAAATCACCAACTACGAGCAGTACAACGAGTCCGAGTTCGTGCCAGGCGAGCAATACTATACGGAAGAAGGTGCACCTCCAGCCCAGCCAGAGTTCAGTTTCAGTTCTTGAGCAACTGATCCGGCGCACTGGGCCGGGACAGAGTTCCCAGCCGCCCATATGCTCCATGATTTCACGGTTCACGGGTCAAGAGACAATCCGCCATCTTCCAACTCACAACAGATGGCACAATATGATTCTACACTTATACAGCAGGACATGGGAGATTTCACCACGGATAACAGTTTCGGAGTCGAACTATATGATCCGGCGTTCTCTGGCAACACTATGCTCGTCTCAACAGCGGGGCCATCCACGTTGCCTGATTCGGTACTAAGCGAAACCATTGACGACCAAGCAGACCAGACGTATACTTGTGCTGTTTGTAACAAAGTGTTCCAGAAGTTGCACAAGCTAAGGTGAGTCCCGACGTGATTTGAGATGTAGAGCCTAAAGAAGAGGACTAAGCAAGAATTTCCGCTAGAAAGCACGAAAAGACTCATAATCCGTCGATAAACTGCCCCGCTGCCGCCGATTGCGAGTTCAAAACTGCCGCGCAAAGAGACATGAGCAGGCATCTTTGGGTGGCGCACAAGAAGTATGCCAGGCACCAGAACATTGAGGATCCGGGAGACCAATGCAACCGTTGCGAGAAGTGGTTCACCCGGAGGGACAATCTTGTGCGACACATGAACAAGAATCGATGCCGGCCTGCTGAACAGGCGGAAGATGAAGATGACTAGGCTCTCTTTTTACTATTTCCTAGTACTGGGGCCTATTTCCATTTTCCTCGACTATTCCTTTGTCTTTCTCGTACCTGACAGCAGTTGTCGAGGCTTATGCTATTGCTCTTCTCCGAGCCGACGACGGAAGGTGATATAACGTTCATTCAACATGAACACGTGCTTGAGGCTATTCCCTGTTGCGCTGCGGGCAATTTGTGGGACTTGTTAGATACAGTCTCCGGTTTCTAAAGACGCTCAAGAGAAATTTCGTGGTGAAATACGCCAACGACGTCATTCAAGTACAGGACTGCAGAAAGTGGTTTGTCAAAGTTGTGGAATTTGAAGCACGGGTCAGGAGAAAGGGGCGAAGCCGGAGCTTCGAGAGCCGGCGTCGAAGCTAGAGCGGCCGATGAGCTGCTGAGTCGGGGGGGCTAGTAGGCGACGCAAGCCACAATGCTGACAGTCCTCCATCATCCACATCCATATTTAGAACTAGCAGACCAATCAATGGCTTCTTCAACATCCCTGGGCATGCCAGCCCTATAAGAGCCTCGAAAGCTTAACCCAAAGCTTATCACATGTGAGCCGGAGCTAAGCATTGCGGGTGCTGTTCATCTTAGTGCTGATTCTGTTCGCAGGCGCATTAGTGATGGCATCCTGACCACAAGATCTCTAGGCTTTCTCGTGTGCATGACTGGAACACCGGCATTGTCCACGTCCGTGTTTATAACTTGAGCGACCCTGTCGCTTCCCAGTGCCATGTCTGCTTTCACAGATATCATCATATCATCATAGTTCATAGAATTTGTTCATATCCCAAGTTTTCAAAATACAGTTAGAATTGGGTCGCTGAACAAACAACGTCGACTATCGGCCCAGTATTCCAATTTGACCGCCATCAAGAAAGATGCAAATCGACGCTCTAGCGCTACTCATCTCCGCGTTGGCATTGGCTGGATCGGCAATCGCAGCACCACATTCCACGAGGAGATCATTTGGGGTCCCTTCCGATGACGGCTTTCCGGCTCCAAATGCCCAGCAGCTCCTAGATATCGAAAGAATCGCCGACGGGAAACTCTCGAATGCACCACCCCCTGCGAAACTCGAGCCATCTTCGCTGACGGCTTTCCAATTGGTCGCCTTCAATGAGCTATTCGAGGTCGCCTACTTCAAGTCAATGATAGACAACATAACCGCGAACGTGCCAGGCTACCAGCTGCCTAGCCAGGCGAAAAAGGACGAGCTGTTAGACATTATGCAGACGATATTAGCAGTACGTTCTCTCCATCGTGCCCTGACTATGTTGCACAGCTGTTACAGGCGATGGAACTGACCTCGACATCAGCAAGAAAAGCTTCATGCCATTAATGCCATTGGGACACTCAAGCATTTTAACGCCTTTGCTCCTGAGCCGTGTCAATACGTGTTCCCGACAACAAATATTCGAGATGCTGTGGCTTTGGCAGAGACGTTCACAGCCCTTGTCCTGGGTACACTTCAGGACGCATCGCAACTGTTGGCCAAGAACGGCGACAACGGTCCTGTCCGTGCGGTCGCAAGTGTCATCGGCCAGGAAGGAGAACAGAACGGATTCTTTCGAATTCTACTGTCAAGGAAGCCATCAGAGAAGCCGTTTCTCACCACTTCAGTGGCCGCCTATGCATGGTCAGCTTTACAGGGGTTTGTCGTGCCCGGCAGCTGCCCCTTTCCCCTCTCCAACATCGACATCCCTATATTCAAGCCACTCAGTGTTGTTAGCGGCAATGCCGGCGCCGATGTCGACGCCCGTGACCAGCATCTCACGTTTTCTGCCGACCTGACAGGCGTCTCAGCCGCAGCCAAGTACATAGGCGGGAACGGGAGTGGATTGTTCATCACGTACCTGAGCGGGCAGCAGCTACCTATTAGTGAGCCGGTTCAAAACGTCCACTGGAAGGGTAACCAGATCACATTCGAGGCTTTCTTCCCTTATGCCGACAACGTTATGGACGGTCTGTCCATCGCCGCTCTGACAACCTCAAACAACTTTACCGGGCCGGATGATCTTCCAGCTGCTACTCTAGCAGCTCCTGGTCTCATTCAAGTTTATAGCAAAGTGAAAGCATGGGATAGTGGCGACATTTGAGGATATATAAGCTTAGATTGGAGGCAATCGGCTCCATGGTGCTTGTAGACTGGGCTCGGCGTTCCATTAGGAGAAGGAGAATATCAGTTCTTATTCATGTGTTAATTTAGACCATACTGACGGGCATCAGGCCAGACCAGAGCTGATCAGTATACATAAATACTCTCAATTCATGTTCCCGCTCTCTCTCTTAGCTTGCGTCTGCTTGTATCCTCCCACGTGCTGTCGGGTGTTGCAGCCACAGTTGGCAAAGGTGCCACGACCCAGGCGGCCTTAGGGAAGGAATTAAACGACTGTGGGAAGGGATTTGGTAGGATTTGACACTGACTGGCAACTGAATCTGTTCAGATCCTCCGCTGCAAAACGGCTCGAGCTTACTCCAGTCCGCAGGCATGCGAGACTTAACTCCTGGAAGCTCTTTCGCCAAGCATAGCAAGGTTGAAATGTGACCC
Source organism: Coniochaeta sp. PMI_546 (assembly GCA_021432605.1). Classification (NCBI taxonomy): domain Eukaryota; kingdom Fungi; phylum Ascomycota; class Sordariomycetes; order Coniochaetales; family Coniochaetaceae; genus Coniochaeta; species Coniochaeta sp. PMI_546. The sequence continues at coordinate 286,390 of MU271164.1, read as the reverse complement.
ACGTCTCCTGAGCGTGCAGGAACGACGGAGCCAATCCGAGGCCTCTGCATGAGTGTAGAACATGGCCGAAAGTACCCTCCGATCTGTATCAAGGCCCCAAGGACATGGTCATCTGTGTCTTTAGGCGGCTCAATGGGGACGCCAGGTTCTTATTAGGGATATGACAGCGTGATTGGCGAAGCTTCGACAAAGGTCTTGAACCCATTACTGCGAAGGTTTATGCAGGGTCAGAGCCTGGCAGGAATTTACTACGAGGTCCTTCCAAGAACAATCTGCAATCGCCGTATCCTAGGGGAGCCGCTTGAGACATGATCCAGAAAGTCCTGTTCGTCGAGAGGTAAGGATAAGAGACGGAAATTGGTTGTCGCAGCGGATGTGTCATTGAAGCACAACAAGTGCAGTGGTGGTGACGATTTACTGATCGGTATAGACTTGTCTACTATACGGATATCCGTGCTTTTAGACCAGGACTTGGTCCTGCTGTCGTAATAAAAGTCATCTTAGCTTGATAACCGCTCAGCGTCGAATTCCAACGCAAGGCTGGACCAGGAGGAGCTGCTTCGAAGAACCGCCAAATGCTGCTGAAAGACGTGTTAACGCTGAACTCATAGCTAGTCAGGACGCTTTTACGTCAGAGCTCAACCTAAGCAGATAGGCGACTACAAAGCATCGGCGTCCAAGAAACCATCGTCTTGAAAGATGATGTGGGATTGTTCGGGGAAGATCACGCTGCCAAGGCCGTCTATCTACAAGTGACCTTCACACACCGGCTCGTTGTCATTATGCCTGACTGGAAAGCGGCTTGGTGGATGGTGCGAACGTCCGTTACATAACTTTATCCGACGAGAGTGGCATTTAATGGTCGTCAGCCCGACCTTTCGTCATTATTCAACTTCATGCTTGAGGGTCAATAGTGTGATATCCCGGTATGACGCTACGCTGATCATCAACATCGACTCCCCCTTCCCCTCCCGGAGATCCAGACCGTCCTTTTGGGTTATTGGGTGGGGTTCATCAAAGTCATTGCAGTCGTCAAGTCATCAGTCCTCGTCGTCCTCCTCTGAGTCAGACATGATCACGCGTGCCCGTTTCGAGGGCCGTCCAGCCTGGGTCACGGGTCCCTCATCAGAATCGTCATCCACGTCGGAGGCTACAGTTCGCCGCTTGAGCCGATTGACAATGTGTACCGGGCTTTCCTCCGAGCTGGAGCTCTCTCGCTCGCTACCCTCCAGCGTGGAGCTGCTTCCGAGTCCTGCCTCAGGACTAGAGAAAGTGGCAAATGGAAACTCGCTTTGAGAGGGCTCGTGTGAGAGACGATCTTCAGTCTCGGCGGTGTTACGGTCGGATAAAAGGCTGGGATCATGGACGCTCCCAACTCCACCTTCGTCTGAGTCGTTCTCAGATGGAAGCAACACCGCCAGGTCATCCTCCTCTTCACTGGACTCTTGTGAGCCCACGTCAAGTTCTTCATCATCGATGCCCTCGCTCTCGTATTCGTCTGTCTCGGAGCCGGAGTTGGAGGATGTGCCCCAACCCCAGTCTAAGTCCCCGCCAAAACGCCTCCATTCCATTGTTCGGTTGAATAATTCCACCGCATCTTCGAATTCGAACTGAAGCAAGGGGAATAGCGGGATACTTCGCAGTCCAGCGCTCTCGTCGTCGGAGCCAGAATCGCTATCGTCTTCGTTCGCGTGGTCCGGAGGGGAAGAAATCTCGTATTCCGCCAGTGGCACAGCATCGCTCGCGGGGTCCGGCCAGCAGTAAATGAAGTCGAGGTCCTCGCCCAGGCCGGGCTCCTCCTCATATGTTTGAAAGTGGTAAGAGTTGAGTTTGTCGGCCTTGAGCCATGGCAGGTTGGCGGGATCGCAATCACAAGCATCCACATGCAGGTAAACAGCCTTTAGGTTGGGAAAGCTTTGCAGGAATGTCCGTATGCGATTGTCTGCCTTTTTAGTCTCGTTTGGCGAGTCGGCGGAAGCAAAGGGCCAAGCATCGGACCGAACGGCAAGATAATTGACTTGTTCTAAAGTAACCTTTGGGAGTTTGGCGCCATGGCTTGTGTTCAAGTAGACGACATCTTGATCTTTATTGAAGCGAATGACGCTGTCCCCGCCACGTAACGGCAAAATATCTGGTAGTGTACGCAAGGCCAGTGCGCGGCTCTCATGATGGGTGGCAAGAACAGCTCGTACGGCTGCGGTTTGTTGCTGCAGAAAGTGGCCTTCCTCCAGATATTCGTGCTTTCGTGTAGGTGAATCGGCAATAATGAATTCGAATACTCGAGACCTTGCGACCAGGTCTGGGCAGAACAAGCTCCATATATGGTGTCGCAGCTCGGGTGGAAGGCGCATGAACTGGGGGAATGAAGAGGGTGCCTCAAAGTAGTCTGACTCGAGCTGCAGCGGTGACAGTGGGTGCTGCAAGTCGTCGTTAGAGGATTCGTCGCCGGACTCGTCGGTGTCGGCCCCAGACTCGGCAGCTTCCATGTCGAAGAAGCCATTGTCGTCTAGGCCTGGATCGGGCGACTCATCGGACCCGTACGCTTCGAGATCGTAGTCACCGCCGCTCTCCGCATCGTCGGACATGTTGACAACGCGGTTGTGCAGGAGGGATTGAGCTGTCGAGGTTGACGGTGTAGGTTGCGGTAGGTTCGGTTGACAATTATTATTTCGAGCACCGGCAGACGCGTTCGCCAGGGCCTCCAGAGCCAGAGCCACCAACCGAGAAGTGGGGCCGCAAATAAAGTTTAGCCCACCTCCACCTTCCATTCAGAATTCAAGGGAGCAGCCAGTCTCCAGAGTCCAGACTCACACGAGCATCAACTGTCTTCACACACTTGATATCATTCACATTCAGACTGTTTTAGACTCCGTACTCCTGCGGAGCGAGCGTACTTCTGATCATTTATATATACGGTGCTTCCTTGCATACATGCTCCCAAACTCGTTGTTGTTTTCTTGTTACAGGCACATCCCGCAAGGACAAGATGCGTACTTCAGTTTTCCCGATCTCCCGTCCTCTCCATTCGCAAGTGACTTCTAAGCAGTAGTACCCTGCAACTTCTGGACCAACGCAGCGAAGTTGGCGATCTTGGCACTGCTCAAATCATGGCTGAATTTGCCCTTGGCGTCATGACCGGCAAAGCTACTGGCGTTGTTGGCCGGCTGCGTGACTGCCCTGCTGGACGAACCCCAAGCCAGCGGCACCGCAGTGCCGGCAGGGTTCAAAGATGCCGCCTTGCCTGACGCATCCGTCCAGGTGCTGACGCCTTGGGCAAGAACATCAAGCTTCCAGTGCGTGGTGTTGGTGGCCGAGGTGGGCAGGACAGTATAGGTGGCTCCAGCGTAAGTGCCGGGAAGAGTATGAGCCCTGTCACCACGTCAGCCATCGTGCCGCTATCATGTACTGCTCGCATACACGCATGTCTGCGCCCCGAACGAACACTTACGTGGCTCTTCTACTCGAGACGACGACTGATGCGCCGTTCGGCCACGCGACGGTTAAGGGGTTGTAGGCCATCTGGCCTCCCCATGCAATGGCTGCCCACCCAGTTGCCTTTGGCGCGACGATCTGTAAAAGCACGTCAAAAGGAGCCGATGCTGTCGCTGTGTCCGGAATGGCGATCCGAAAGGCGATGTTATTGGTTGACGTGAACTCGGAGTAGCAGATTGTCGATGCAGCATCGCAGTACTTGGTCGTGGCCGATACCTCCTGAGTCTCGGGCGTGGGAGCGGCAGCAGCCAACCCGATAGCAGCCAGCAGAGCTGTCGTTGCCTTGAAGATACCCATTGTGAAGATTCTCCGGTGTACGACCTAGCTACGACAGGAATGGACAACAGTCGGGAATCTTGGCAATGCGAAGGGTCGAGGGATGCCGCCTTCTGCCACCTAGTGGTATAAATACTCTCGCTTTCTCCTTCGAGTGATCTATTACCCGAACTACATATTGGCGGTGAGTTCTGGAGAGTCAAGGAGCTAATGCTACTATTTTCGATGCCGTAGGCTACTGTGGCTGAAGTCCTCTGCCGCCCGTATATGAAGGCCCGGGTTATGGAGATGATTGCAATCTAAAGCATCTGAGTCTTCCAGAGATGGTAATATACATGCCCATAGGTGTTGACGCCGCATCCGGCACCGTAGGTATGTTCCCCCATCGCCATCATTCCCCTGAACGCCACCAGAAGGGCTACAATAATCATGATTTTACTTCGCGTCTTTTACAGCTTAAAATGAGTGTGCTTTGCGGAATATCTCTTCTTTCAGCTATACCTAGAGTAATTAGCAATGACTCTAGGCGTGAGATGATATCTGTCAGTGTGCCGTTCTTGTGATCACTGTTATCATCAAGTCGCTTGGGGGTTGATATTCTTCCAAAAGCAGAGCAACTGCAATGCGGTTCCGAGATGTCGGCAGAGGGGCGGGGCACAGTCTTGGTCAAATTAAGCGCCCCTGGTCAGATATGGAATCTATAAGACCCTCTGAGGATGCTTAATGTATCCCAATTCAGTGGTGAAAGCGGCAGGTGATGCAGGCTAAAATCAACGGACAGTATGCATTCGCCATCGACGGACATCCGGTCGCGACGCGCGTTGAAACGAAAAGAAGAGAGCCAATGACAGGTGAGCTGTTTGTCATGGGCAAAAGGCCAGTGTGCAAGCACATCCGGAGCAGATGAAGCGGTTCACATTGTGTGAGCGTCTGATGTGGTCGCTGAACCCTCCTTGGCGCAAGGTAATTGGAGCCTGTACTACAGATCCGACCCGTGTTTGTCTCTTAAAATGCTCAGGCTATGCGAACGCTCAAGCAACGACACGATGCGCTCCTCCCGCAGAAAAGTTTTGGAAGTTGATTTCCGATAATGTGGTATAATCCCTCGCCCTAGACCTTGTTGAAAGTCAATGCTTTTTGCCCATGAAGACCCGTTTTAAGCCCCTGAAGACCATAGCCCATCCGCATCAGTCCACGAGGACTTTGTTAGCCCTGACAGACACACCTATTCAGCCCTTAGGGCTCTCCCCATATCTCATCGGCGATCTGCCTGACGAGAGCAAGCTTCTTCTTCTCGTCCTCCAGCGTCAGGGGATAGCCGGTCTCATGAGTACTGAAACCGCACTGCGGGCTAAGGGCGACACGCTTCAGGGCTTGCTCTTTTGTCTCCCCGCTTCCTTCCGCGATGAAATCAGCTGCTTTGTAGATCCTCTGCTTGATCTCCTCCTTGTCCTCCAGTTCTCGTAGCTTCGTGCTAATGGCTCCGATGACGACATACTTGTCCTGCGGAAGAAATTTGAGCGGCTCGAACCCGCCGGCACGGGCAGTGTCATATTCGAGATAAAAGGTGTTGACCTTGAGGTCAGTGAAGAGCTTCTTGGCGATGATGTCGTATCCTCCCTCGGCGAAATGGCGACCTCCGATGAACTAGAAACAACGGTCAGAGCTTAGGCTTTTGAAGGCGTAGGGGATGACCAACGTTGCCACGGCACAAATGCACACCAGTGTGCATGTCAGCGGGGATTTTGCTGATGCTGTCATTGTAGAGCGCGATGTAGGCGTCAAGAAGGTCGTCTACGGTGCCAATGTTGTCAGAGTCCTCGGCCCATCCCTGACGGAACTTGTCCGAACAGAAGTCTAGGGCAGTCCGCCGTGTCAGCAAGCAAGCAAGCAGCGGATGTACAGGAGAACGGGGCCGGTTCCAACTTACACGCCAGGCCTGGGTCATCGAACTGGACGTTCCTCAGCCCAGCCTTGTAAAGCATATCAAGCTCAGCCTGGTAGACCTTGGCCACATCCTTGAAGTACTCCGCGTCGTTCGCATAGGCCTCCTTGGTGTAGGCTCGGTTCTGCTTGTAGCGCATGTGGAACCATGCTATGCGTAGAGAATACTGGTCAGCCAAAGGTACCACCGCGTGATGCGCACCTGCAAAACCTGAGGACTAAAGATGGGGGAATATGCTCATCTATAGCTTACCAGGGGTTATCATTGTAAGTTTAATGTTGTTCCATTCGCTCTTGGGAAGGGCGGCCTGCACCAATTGCAGCTCGTGCAGGTTGGAGACGGATCTAGCAGGGTTGTGCGACAGCTTGGAGCCAGCAATGACGGAGTCGCCAGGCATAACCTTCCTGTCCTTCTCGATCAGACTGACGACATCCGGGTGGTAGAGGCGGAACATGCTGGCCTCAGCGTCCTGGAGACGGATGGTGCCCTCGAACTCATCCCACATCAGGCCCCAGAAGCGGGTGCGGTTAAACTCGCCTGAGGTGACGGCCTTGTAGCCCAATTCCTGTTGTAGCTTGACGACATCCTCAACGGCCTTCTTCTCAATGGCAGGGAGACCGGCCTCCTCCTCTGAGATGCCCTTCTCGCGGATGGCTTCGCGGGCGTCGAGGAGGTCCTGGGGGCGCAGAAGCGAGCCCATGTGCTCGGCGCGGAACGGAGGAGGAGCCATGAGTGAGGCGGTCGGAGAGTCTTCAGATGTGTTCGGACGACGGGTAGTCGAGATCGGATTGTCAGCCAAATGGTAGCAAACAGGCAGAATCAGAAGAATACACTTAGGATGGTGCGAGTAGTCAAATCTGTGAATAAGCCTTAAAAGACAGGAGGGGAAGCGATGTCAACACCCGTCTCCGAACCTCGCAACCAAAAGAACTCTCGGGCATCCCTTGGGACCTCCCCGCCGTCCCGCTCACTTCTCTCTGGCCCCGCGTCTGATTCAATGGATTATGGTACGGTTTGCGTGGGTTGCAAAGGCCACTACTAAAAGTCATGTAGCATGGGTCTGCAAAGCTGGTTGCCGTTCTGGGCCAGTGACGAGGTAGAGCTCGACGCGCGGAGTGGGGAGGCCCCCATTCTACCCAGAAACTGGAAGCTGACGGAGAGGCAAGGTGCGGGGTCACCTCCCAGCATCTCGGTACTTGTCCTACTTGTCAGGCACTTCACGCCCGATATGGACCTGCAGACCTGGAACAGAACATCCTTACAAAAAGAAGGAAGCGTTGCTGTAAATCCAGCAAAGTTCCAGTTCCATGTTGTGAGTCGCCTGACGGACCTTTGAAAGTACAGGACTTGAGGTACCTTAAGGTATAAAGGTCGTTGTCAACAAAGTACAGCTTTCCCGTAGCCGCTTATCGGACCGCTCAATTCGTTATCCTTATCTGAGGTGCCCAAATAATCTCAATCCAACACATCAATTAGCAGAGTGACCGTACTTTATGAAGACCAAGGCCTGATCAAGTCAGTACCTTCCTATCATGTTTTCGACACAGTTTGTCGCTTGTGCCACGGGCAGCTCATTCTGATCTTCTCAGCATCCGTTTTGTTCCAGGAATCTAACCGGTCTGGTTCCAGTCAGTGGTCAGTAATGACAATTTCAAAAGGCCAAGGCTAAGGTGCGGAAAGGATGCCCGGAATAACGCTTTGCCTGGCTCATGGCACGCAGCTCAGAGATGCCGACCCCGCAAGCCCTGGATGCCGAAGCCGCCGCATCTTGAATCCGTGGCCGGTGTCTTGTTGCGAGTATCCACCAGGGAAGGTAGACTTGAGATAGACTTGAGGACAGAACCTCATTTCGTCGACTTTTAACCGTTGTCTCTGTATTCTTACAGCTTTCAGTGCTCGACACTACAGAAGTGAGCCTCCATCGCCTCCAGCAAGACGTTGAGTTGTCAAAGCTCTTTACCCCGCGCCATCAGCAGAATCTCACCGAAATGGCGGGACCGGGCATGCTTTACGTGACTATGCAGCCTCAGCCGGGGCTGTCCCTCGACCAATTCCACGAGTGGTACAATAACGAACATGGTCCGACGCGCCTACGATTGCCCCAGATCTTCTCCAATGGTCTGCGATACAAGGCCACGGATGGCGTCGAACCTACTTTCCTCGCCGTCTATGACATCACGTCTATGTCCCACCTTGAGACACCAACTTACACATCACTGCGGGAGAATCGTTCCCCGCGGGAAGCTCAGACAATAGGCCAAGTCGATGTGAAGCGGAGCTTCCTTGACCTCGTGTCCACCAAGGCATCCGATTCCTTCGTGCCGTTTGAGCAATTGACCGACGATGAAGCCGAAGGCACTGTGCTGGTCGCGGTCGACGTCACCTTCAAGGACGTCGCTGGTGCAGAGGAAGCAGTGATCAAGTGGAATCAGGAAGAGCACATCCCTATGCTATCCAAAGTTTCCGGCTGGTTACGCACCAGGATATTCCGGACTTCGAGCCTGGAGGGCGGCAAGCAAAAGCTGGTGTCGCTGCACGAGTACGCAAAGACGAACGGGCTAGGTGGTCCGGAACACAAGGCTTCAATGTCGACCACCTGGAGGGAAGAGGTCTTCTCCAAGTACATCGACCAGAAGAGTCGCCGCACATATACTCTCTTTTATGTCTTCGGCCCTGGCCCTCGGGATCTGGCCTCATTGTCGAGACTGCCAGATTCTGCGAAGTTTACCTCTGCCGATGGCAGAACCAGCACCACTCCTGGCCCTTCGCCTGTCATCACTTCAGCCATTGCTGCGGCCGACGGCCTGACCATCCCATACCGGCTTGAGGGTAATACCTCGCCCTCCGCCCCCACCGTCGCTTTCTGCAATTCGTTGCTTACCTCGTTGCACATGTGGGACCCCTCTATAGCGCTCCTTAAAGCCCATCGTCCCGAGTTCAGAATATTACGGTATGACTTCCGTGGACGGCACGAGATTCCATCTCCTCCCGTTCCCTCGACGTTGGATATTCTGTCCGACGACATCAGTACGCTCTTGTCCGCGCTACGTATCGAGAGGTTGCACGCCCTTATTGGTGTCTCAATGGGAGGTGCCACCACACTAAAATTTGCATTGAAATACCCTGAGAAGCTCGACCGCTTTGTCGCCTGTGACTTTAATGTCGCGAGCAGTGAGGCCAATACCAAGGCCTGGAAAGAGCGCATCGCTGTCGCCGAGAGTACATCCGACGATGGCAGTCCCGGGATCCAGAAGTTGGCGCGCCAGACCGTCGAGCGGTGGTTCCACCCCCATACAATGACCGAGAAGAAAGACACCGCTGAGTGGATTACGCAAATGGTAGCGTCAAACAACGTGGAAGGGTTCAGATATGGGTGTCAGGCCCTGTGGGACTATGATATGAAGGATGAAATGAAATCGTGCAATGTGCCCGGACTTTTGGTCGTCGGCGACGGAGATGGCAAGGGCGCGCTGGTGAAGGCCATGGATGGATTCAAGGATAAGGTCGGGTCACAAGGGACAGAGCTCAAGGTTGTGCCCCTTGCAGGCCACTTGCCCATGTGCGAGAGCCCTCAGGATTTCTTCGATGCAGTCCACGAATTCTTGTAGGAGTCTAGAGCGCAGGTCTTGCGGAGCCCTTGCATATCAAGGAGTGGTCAAATGACATTTCCCGGGCGTCTTGATTTTGACACATGGCTCACCAGAGGTCTAGATCAAAGAACAAAAGACACGACTGCTTCCGACTGCAAACCGAACCTCAATCGTTTGTGTTGCGTTCGTGGCAAGTTGCTTTTTGTGCACGATCGTGGCTGACTATGAAACTTGAGCGGCATAAGCCACACCAAAAGCGGCTTGTATCTGGGGCGTGACAACCACGTCGGTCCCAGAATACGATACAGTCGCCCCTTAAATCAAGTCTTGACAGAAGAATATATACCAATTGAAGGCTCCTGAGAACGCCTCTCCTGCGCTGGGCATCGCTGCATACTGTCCTCGCATCCACCTGCATCATGGCTGCTTATGCTCTGCATTGATGGTGTTGTTCCGTGCTGACACGAGTGAAGGAGATCGGATTTTTCGATTTGCACAACCTCCTCCATGCGGCTGACGCCCAAAGGATGTTGCAGTGGTAAATCAGGACCTTCGCCAACCAGGAGGGTCTTGTTTGCAGGTCTTCGCAAACGTAGCACAGTATGCATTCAGCTTTGCAGCGCCAAGACTCGACGGCCACCAACCCGTGTTGCGAGGGGACGCTGCCAACCCCTGAACACGACACACCTACTACCAACACGCGGGGTGATGGGTGACAACATTGGCCCACGGATCCATCAACCATCAAAGGGGTAATCAGAACATGTTCCCTTCCAATCTCCCAGTAAATAATCTGGGCAAGCCTCATGGGTGATCATCCGTACTCTCGCAGCCAAGGAAGGCCGCTAAGGCGAGGCTCTAGGAGCCTTGCCCGAGGAACAGCCCTTCGTGAATGAGCAATCAGTCATTATCTACCGTTCTGATGTTGCTTGCTAAAGGCTGGTCATTTGCTCTGTTATTAGTCCAAGCCTTTCCTAGCTCTCTGCTCCTTGACTTCAAACCATAGTCACTCGTTTAAGAATACCTTCGCTCGTCAACATGCTGCCTCTGATTGCTTCCTTTGGTTTTCTTGTTCCATTTACTACCCTTGCTCGATGTCAATCTCAGGCTGGGCATGGACTCATCAGGTATCCTGTTACAGCCGTCAACGAACCTGGCCTAACCGGCCGCAACAGTGCGAAAAGACAAGACGCTGTGCCTCTGAGTAACGGCAAGACAGGGACCTTGTATACTATACAGCTCTCAGTTGGAACTCCTCCTCAACCGGTGGTAGTTGTGATTGACACTGGCTCCTCGGACTTCTGGGTTAACCCGACCTGCTCGGCAGCACCAAATCAAGTCGAGTTTTGCAACAGCTTCCCCCGCTTTGACTACACTGCCAGTAGCACAATCAACGACACTGGTAGCAGTTTCCGGTTGAGCTATGGCAAAGGGTCGGCTTTGGTCGAATACGTGACAGACGTGGTGACTCTCGGGTGTGAGTTACCTTCTCCTGACAACACTACAAAGGGTCAAAGGTCAAACATAGTACTAAGCGTGCCACTGGCACTTACAGCTGTGGTTCTCGAAGATCAGATCTTCGGGATCAATACAGATAGCAATGATATTCCTCTTGGTATCCTAGGCCTTGCTCCCTATCTGGGAGGTAGGCTTCCGAAATACCCCTTTGTTCTCGACACCATGGTTACGCAAGGCGAGATAAATAGCAGGGCGTTCTCTTTGGACTTGAGGAGCGTTGACTCCCCTGACGGCGAGTTCTCCATGTGAACCAAATAAAAACAGAAGTGTTGCTGACGTTTGCAGGTTCCGTTATCTTCGGAGGCATCGACACAAAGAAATATCTAGGTAACCTCGAAAAGCGAGCCATCATTCCGTCATCCAGTGCTCCCCTAGGTACTAACAGGTCAGTGTGGCAATAATCTTGTCGCCAAACGTCTCCAGTCTGTTTAACTTCCTATAGATACTGGATCTATTTAACTTCCGTCGGCGTCACCCCTCCCGCGGGCCCAGCAGCTTCTTTATATGCGGACACTTCGCCCGGCCTTCCTGTATTTCTCGACAGCGGAGGCACTCTCACCAGACTTCCAACGCCTTTATATAGAGCGATTGGGGAGGCGTTCATTTCCGAGTTTCCGGGTGCATTCCTAGACGAGCCATCGGGCTACTACGTCGTTGATTGCGCGATAGCAGGATCTCCCGGGAGCGTCGATTTTGGCTTCGGTGCCAAGATCATTCGTGTGGCTTACAAGGATGTCATCTGGGATCTGGGACAGCCTGACCTGAATATCTGCGTCGTAGGCGTGCTTCCTGAAGATGGCAAGTATCTGCCCACCCGAGTCTGCACTTAGACTATATAATACTAACATCTTGAGACCAGATGAGCCAGTGCTAGGCGACAGCTTCTTGAGGGCAGCATATGTGGTGTACGATCAGGACAATCGTAATCTGCATCTTGCGCAGGCTGCGAACTGCGGCACAGAACTCGTAGCCATCGGTAAAGGCACGGATGCGGTCCCATCCATCGTGGGAGGATGTGGGACGGAACCAACCACTTCAACGACAACCCCTGGGCCCACCACCCACCGCACAACCTCAACTACACCAGGCTCGAAAACCACAACACCTGGTTCTCAGATCACGTCTTCCTCTTCGTATCCCAATACCACAAACCCCGCCACAATAACCTCTACATTTTCGAGCACCACCGTATACACTATCACTTCCTGCCCACCAACAGTCAACCAGTGCCCGTATGGCCATGCTACCACGGAAGTTGTCACGTTGACCACAACATTCTGCCCTGCATCGACCGCTCTCTACCCTACTACGGAGAGGCCTGCAACAACGCTTAGCATCAGCGCGCCATGTCTGAACTGCGACAATCCGTCGTCTACGCCCTCTTTTGTCATCACTGGTTCGGGGAGCAATGTACCAACATTCACTCCTACCTCCAAGCCGACTTCGGTGGTAACGGCCGGTGCCAAGAAAGGGTCGATTGTGACGCGGGCGTCTTTTTTGGTCATTGGGATTGCAGGAGCAGCCGCTATGCTCTAGTCTTGCTGTTGCTCCCAACGTGAGGAAGCGCACCCAAGAATTGCAAATGTTTACTTCTCTTCGCTTGTGCGACACACATGTACTGTTTATACCTAAGATCTTTGCTCCCATTCTTATTCACGTAAATGCAACCTGGAAATTGAGAATATCTGTATTCTTCACTGAGCAGTCTAATGATAGTCAAGCTATTACACACGTGAATTTGGCGCTGTATATGCTCGTCATCTCCATTCCACAGTAAACTGAAGCCCAGACAGTCTACAGATATGGGCACTATCACGCATTGGCGATGTCAGCATATTTTTGATTCATGACCTGCTATCACAAAATCAGTCAACTCACCGTGACCTTGTACGCACTGATGCCGCCAGGCGGGCTCCAGCATCCAAGCCCAGACACAATGCCCTGTCATCTGCCATTAGCCAAGAGAAACACAGCAAACCAAGCCTGAGACGAGGTACTCACCGGGTCCTTGCAGTCGAGCGTGGTGAAGAGTGTGAGGAGACATTGGGGCTGCCAGTAGTAGACGTTGATTGCGGCGTAGGTAGTGTTGTTGTAGAACGCTCGGCAGGCATCGCTCTGGGCGCCCAAGGCAAACTCGAAGAAGTCCTGACTAGCAAGCGGGCAACCGAACGTCTGCGAGACACCGAACGCTCCCAGTCGAGGGATGCGGCTCTCAACAGCAGCGGCTGTGGCCATGGCTGCGCCTGTCACGGCGAGAATAATAGATGTGAGCTGCATGCCGAAGACAAGTGTATTGTTAGTGTGACTATGGTGATACGTTTGGAAGACAGCCTGATGTCGTTGTATGTTGTATGGATGATGCAGAACAGTAGTCTCGCTACTCTTCAAGGAGCTGTGTCCCTTATATAGTCTACCTGCTCACCGGGCTTGGCCTGGGTATCATGATATGCTCTCAGGCAGGACACACAGGTCAGGTCATCAACGCAGTGAAGGTGGGCGACAAATGCGATACTTCTCGTATTCATAATATTGCTCCTGCCGATGTGACATTGAGGTTCAAGCCACCACCAAAGACTGCTGGTCTTGGCCATTCAGACTAGCGCAAAGGACCATATGCCGTGTCTCATGACATAACAAAACTACTAACTTGGGACAGTTAAGAATATCACGAGATAACCCACTGCGATGTTTGTACGGCTAGGTCCTAGAACTTACATTTGTGTATCACGAAACGCGAGTAGTGACCTGTTCTGGGAATAAGCCATGTCAAAATTGCGAGGCACTTGAGGCATCTAAAAATACCATCGGCTGATGGGTAATATTGTGGTGGCGCTGAAGCGCAGGTTGCCAGTCCGCCAAGGCGTTCCCCAACATGTCAGCCTCGGCGTATCTGATGACCCGGATTCATTTCCACATGACGTCGTGCACAACACTGCGTATCTGGTGCCTTTGTCGTGGTTTAATCGTCTGCAGTTACAACACAGAGCGCCGAAGTTGATAGATGCAGGTTTTGGCAATGGTGAAAACAGCACAGTCAGCTCTTCCGGCATCATCGACATGATGTTTGCTCTCAGAGCATCTCTGAAGCCTTCGATCTCTTCTGCCAGTATGCACTCTTTCCCATGTGTCGGTCGTGCGCCTTGACCCTCAGGCCAGGCTTCTGCCACGTGGAGTAAGCCTTCATGTTCTTCATGTTATCCTCTGAATCCCACTCATAAGCGTCGTCCGCATTCGCAAGATCAAAGTTCCAGATAAGCCGAGCGAGAGTCAGACGCTGCTCGACGTACGAGAGACTGAATAGCCATTTAGTTCACAACCCAGGTAAGGAGTCCCTTGGAGGCTGTTCTTTGAGACGTACTCTTTTCCAATGCAACCGCGTGGCCCAAGCGAAAAGGGTCTGCTCGCCAGTTTCTTGTCTGTCTGATACTTGTCGGCTAACCAACGTTCCGGGATGAAACTATCCGGATCCTTGAAGTTCTCACTGCTGTGACTAGCGCACCACGCGCTCACCGAGACAGAAGTCTTGGAAAGTTAGTCCTTAGTAGATTTGGGATTGACGAAGGTGACTTGAAATGATATAGAAGACTCACTCCTCCAGGAACTGCATGCCCGTCAACAACATCTCCTTCCGGCTGAATCTTTCTCAAAAATCCAATTGGAGCGGGCGGGAACATTCTCAACCCCTCTTCTAAACAGGCGTTCATATATGGGAGGTCTTCCAGGGTAGCGGCCAGTGTTATCTCGTCCTCTGAGTCAAACCTAGTTCTAATTTCGTCCTTTACCTTTTCGAAACACGCCGGGTTGCGCAAAAGGAAGTTTGTCACAGCTGCTAAAGAGCTTGCGGTGGTTTCGGAACCAGCAACACTATGATAGGGGTGAGCTAGCGCTCTGCTTCGACTCGAGCTCGCAGTCGCACGATGTGGTCATGCCAGAGTTGTACAACGTAGCCATATACTTACATGAACAGAGCCGCATTGACTATGACCTCGTCTTGTGACAGATCGTAGTGTTCGCCCTGCTTGAGGATGTAATGGATGAAATCCTTCCGAGTGCTCTTCGAGTTTTCCAGTCTCCTATGCAAACTGGTGAGTACGAGATACCCGACATTGAACGGACGACAACTGCATACTTCATAACCTTCTCCCTGCTATAGCTCAGGTGTGACGCCCTTTTCTGTGAGAGATCACCTTGGTAGAAACCCTGTATCTTTTTCTGGAGCCACGTTCCCGGAGACGCAAAACGCCTGCTTGCCTGTTCGATTGCCCCGGCCTTGACGGCATCGAAAATCAAGCCAATCCAGAAATGAAACTCACCACGGTCCAAGCAGCCAAAGGACTCGCCGAAACTGAGGTCGCCGATGATGTCGAAGGTGAGGAAGTTGTACCACTTTACAATGTCGAACATTTCATTGCGTTGGGCAAACTCGTGGACCCGGTCAATGAACATATCGACGAAACCTTGGATGACAGCTTCCTGCTCCCAGAGTGCCTTCTTCGAGAATCCATGTGAAAGTGCTTTGCGCTGGCGAGCATGATTCTCCCGGTCAGCCATGGAAATGGTGGAGACACCAGGTACAGGGTCGACAGCTCCGACGTGGATGGGATCTTTATCCAAGTCGAGTCGCCCCGCGCGATGACCGTAAATATCCGTGAATGCCTGGGCGGAGTTGAAGGCGAGCTCATTTGGAGACAGTCTTACGACAGGGCCGTACCTGATCTATGATCAGTTTCCGATCCTCGACAGGCATGGCCCCGAGCGTAACTTACTTGTCGTGGAGCTTTCGTGTCTCCATGGGCATCCTGCCTCGGAGAGTCCATATGACACCAGGTAGCTATCACAGACGCCCTTGTTAGATTCATTTCTCTCGAGCAGTACAGTTCATCCTGATGTGGATTTCCATACCCATGTGATAGCGTTCAGTTTGGGGCCCGGAAACTTTGACAATGGATGGAACCATAGCCGATAGATAGCAACGGTGGTCCAGTATGCTATCGTGACGATGGTGGCAACTCCTCCAAACAGGATTACCCTATCGTGGATAGAGAAGGCCATTGCTGTCGATGTTAGGACCAATGTTTGCGACAGAACCGGTGGAACAGGAGATGCAGTCAAAATGCGCCGCTTGTAAAGGTGACTGGGATATTTAAGGCACCTACAGACTCTCCAATATGGGTGACTATACATATGGTGGGAGCAAGGTCCGTAAGTCGATCTCGGGCTGCTGATCCGCAGCGTAGCGGATAACCATAACCGCCTGGGGTAGTGATCCGAGCATATTGACTGTGGTTTGGGAGTACATGCAATGAGCAGAGGAAGATGACATGAAGTGACTCAATAAGTAATCATACTCCTAGAAGTTCCCGATTCATTAGGAATTGCAAACAATCGAAAGTTCTTTCGAGTCAGTATCCGGCCATTGAATAAACTCGGTGGCCAGAGAGGGGATGACTCGCTTGGGACAGGTGTCGGGTCTTCACTATGTTTCTAAGTCGACGATATGATGCTTGCATCATTCCAGAGGTACTCGTATCCCACCTTCCCGTATATCTTACATTGGTATGGGAGGTGCGTGATTGGAGCCCGGAGACATTCCACAAAACTGAAGTCATATCGATCTTGTTCAAACGTCGCTCCCTCCTCCCTTTGCCCGCCAAATTGAACTACCCCACCTCAACACACCTCCACCAATGTTTTCGACTTCGTGATTGCACAATTCGACACTTCAAACTCGCCCATCGTCGGTTGTCCCTCTGCAACTACCAGATACGAATCACAACTCTTCCTTTCCATTCCCTGCTAACTCAGCCTTTGTTGGAGTTACTTTATCTGCCTATACTTGGCATTCTAGATCGCGAACATGGAGGTCTTCAAACTTCCTTCAGGCCGGCCCCTCTCGTACGAATTCACCTACAAGACAGAGCCAACCCGACCCACTATCCTGCTCTCAAACTCCCTTTCCGCTCAGTACGGATTCTGGGATCGAGTCGTCTCGGTTCTCCATGGTGAAGGTTTCCGGGTCATCCGCTATGATCACCCTGGCCATGGGCAGTCGGGCGTGCCCTCAGATCTGTCTTCCACAACCTTTGATTCATTGGCCGAGGATGTCTATACCCTTCTGACGAGCCCAGAGATCACCCAGTGGTTCAGCGGCGTCAATAGTCCCAGTACATTGACTCCTAGCTTGCATGCCTGGATCGGCGTTTCTATGGGTGCTGCGCTAGGCGTCGTCTTCGCCGTCCGTCATCCAGGAATGATCCGCAACCTCCTCATCTGTGATACAATTGCCTGCTCTCCTTCCAATGCCGGAGCCCCTGATGCCTTCGGACCTCGTGTGGCTGCCGCGCGAGCTGCTGGATCCATGGCCAAGGCTGTCGACGAAACCATGGAGCGTTGGTTCGGTGCTCAGTGGATTGCCGCCAACACAGACGAGGCGAGTCGTGTTAGGAAACTTATGCAAACAACGAGTGTCGATGGCTTCGAGACCTGTGTTGCCGCGCTCAGGTCGGAAACCTTTGACATTAGGCCCTTGGTAGGCCGCCTTGCCGAGTGTGTCGAACACGTGAACTTGATTGTGGGGGAGAGGGATGCCGATTTGCCTGAGAAAATGGCACAGATGAGGGACGAGGTGCAGAAAGGGTTTGATGCCGCTAGAAAGAACGAGAATGTTGAACTTGTCGTTATACCGAAGGCGGGTCACGTTCCTTTCATCGATGGCTATGAAGACTACGTTAAAGCAATCCTCCCATTCCTGAAGCATTAGATGATGCTATTCAGGACCTGGTCTGGCAGGGAGACTGAGTTGGCATAACCCTTCTGACTGGTGAACAGTTGTCTGCTTGAAGTGAGCAGCTGCTCCATGTCTGGTGCTGGTCTTGGTCGAGAGACACAAGAGATTCATTGTAATCATTGACACTTCTCAAATTCGAGTAATCATTCTTTATCCCACACTGCCGCGACTTCGTAGAAGATGAGGAAGCTACAGCGCGAGAAAAGGCGAGGCGCACAAAGAAGTAATCCCAACAGTCTATTTTCGTCTATTGAGCTGTTTCAATATCGTAAGCTGTTCCTTTATGTTGAGAACAAGTAGGGTGTGTACCACTTCATTCCGAATTTCCGGTGATTTATAGCTACCAGCCCACTGGTAGCCGTCGTTTCACCACTCGTCACTTTACGCTATTGTTACTTTCGAAATATGTTATTGCCATCACTGGTTTGATATTTCGTATTCAGTCAGTTTGATTTCAGAACAATCAGTTCGCATACGCACACAAGGACACTCAGCCAGTCACTCAGTTAGACAGCCAAATTCTACCTTAGAGGAAGTCAAACACATTCATAGAGTCTACACGTACAATAATCCGCTGCTTCGCTCTACCAGACCACCGAAATATGCAACCTGACTCTCTTGTATCCACGGGAAGTCAGCTTTCGTACAGAAGGATATCGCTAAACCCTGGAAGGAACGAGCAAGCACCAAAGTGGTGAAGCTATCAGCGCAGTACCTCCTCTTCCTGGAGGCTCAGAACCCCCGCCAACATGTCTTCTCCACGGCTTGTGCCGCCCTCTTCAACATCGTGGCGCTGGCAATGTCATAAGTGCCGCACGTGGTATGTTCTGTCGTGCACTCGACGATGTCTGCACTGCTCTCATATCTTCTGCCAGAAGACGCATCACAGCAGCACCGAAGCACAACTATCAAGTCCTCACTTGCATCGGCAGACTCGAACCCGTCAGAGGAGTAAGAAACTGGGACCATGCAGCTCCGAGTTCGACTTTGAAGGGTGGGCAGCCTGGGGCAGCTGGAGAAGGATGGCCATTATCAGACGGAATGCGAGGCGTCGTGAGAATGAGCATGTTCGAGGAGAAACAAACCCGAGATGCCAAAATGCGAATAAGACATCACGAACGAAAGAAATGGAGAAAGCCGCATATATGACGTGGAAACCGAAGGAGTACTACCGAGGAGGCGCCAAATCAACCGCATTATGGCTCCCGCGATCCACAGAGACCCAACTAGAGACCCTTCAGCGAAAGGAGGAGATGTACCTCCGCGGAGAGCATGATTGCTCCTTGCACTGCGACTACCCGAACGAATGTGGTCACACTCTCTACGCAGCGAAAGAGCGTGAGGCGGTAGAGGCTGGGTCCCCCGATGTTGTCTCTCCAGTCGGGACAGACGATCAACAGCCTTGAAGTATATACTGCTTCTGTATCGCCGCCGGGTGCGAATGATCCATATCATGGGCAGAATATTTGTTCAGATTTCCAGGTCACTGTTTGCTTTGGCAGCGACTTAGCGACTGGCCGTTGGACCTCAGAGTCGTGCGAAGGTATTTGTACCTAGTCGAATGAGATACTACTTGACTTCGATTCATTTAACGGAAACGCTCATCGAGCCAATGAATATCGCCATGCTGAGAGGGTTGAATATGACAGTAAAGACGGATTTATGAGAGACAGCAACGGAGAGCTTGGCTACAATGGTTTGATGATGGGCACAAACAAGCAGGCTGGACGATAACAAATGTAGGTGCCAAAGCGGGAATATACCAGTAGTTATCAGAACCACCATGACAACGACAATGCAAAGGTGGTCGAAGAAAATGTGTACTGTGGTAGCGTGAGAAGCCAGATATAAGGTTTCCTGGAGCCATTGCAGCTCCTCGCTAGATCTGGACTTAGGCAAGCCGTGAACAAGGGCGGATAGCAGTTTGTGACACGTACAGTACGATTCTCCACACACAAGACGATCAATGGCACAAATACAGACAGCACGAAAATGAACAAGGGATCGATACCAGCCACACTGTCTTATTGCTACTGCATCTAGCTATCCATGTGCCATCCTTGCGACCAACATAAGATATGTCGCCCAGGTTATCCCGCAAGAAGAGGTTGTTATACATATATTTAAGCCAGAGACCAGTGAGACCTTTGAGCAGGGCTTTAATTTCGAAGTCCCGAAATCACTCATCTCTGGCATTCACACCCACCAAGACAGTAACGCCCGACCCCTGGCCTCCCGCGTCCCATCAAGCTTGGCCATGTGTGTCGCGGCACGACCTCAGAAGCTGGCGGGGCAGTCTCGGTATATCAGACTGCCGACGGGGACGCGTGACCTTCCAGATGAAGCCGGCTCAAGACATCCAAGATTCAAACCCAGCAGGACGCATCCGCATCGTATCGCATAGAATCTCCCAAAAGGAAAGAAATAAAAAACACAAATCCAGATCTGGGTAGTACCACCGGCGAGCAGACAGAATAGCTCCTTAGGAACAGCTGAAACCGAGAGAGGTTGTGTTCTATTCTTCTTTAGGCCTCTGCTGCTTTGTTCTTCTTCTTCTGCTCGACCTTGAGGAGGAGGGCTCGGTTGATGTGAGGTAGCACACCACCGAAGGCAATCGTGGCGCGAATCAGGGTGTCAAGCTCCTCGTCACCACGGATAGCGAGTTGGAGGTGCCTTGGGGTAATGCGCTTGACCTTCAGGTCCTTGGCGGCGTTCTGTCAAAAGGATGTCAGCCGATGAGAAAGCGCAGGCAAGACTAACGGTGCCGGCTTCTGTGGGGCGAGGCGGCATTGAAAAGGAGGTAGACTTACGCCTGCAAGCTCGAGAACCTCAGCGGTGAGGTACTCCAGAACAGCGGTAACATAGACTGCTGCCTTTGCGCCGACGCGCATCTTATTCTGGGTGTTCTGCTTGAGGAAACGCTTCACACGGCCACAGGGGAACTAGTTTGGACAAGCACGTTAGATAAGTGTAGAGGAAGGTTTGTAAAGCTAAGAAGATCATGATGGAAGAGTGCAGCACGTGTGCAAGCCAGGCGATCAACCACGGTGTTGAAGGGCGGGGTCACGGACTTCGTCCAGAGCGCGTTTCCGGTGTTACGGGATGCCACACATACGCGCGCAAATATCCTCTGTTGACGCGCGTAGAATATTGTCCACGGTATCACGGTTCGAAAGATGCGGCGGTGCTATTGTCTTCTCCTCTCGAATGTGGGCAGGTGACGCGCTCGAACGACGGATAGTCGGTGTTATGATCTTGGCATCCGGCGATACGGCGCGAAAAAGAATCGCTTGTAAATCACAAAGAAAAATCATATCGCTTACCTGGAGACCAGCGCGAGCTGAGTGACTCTGCTGCTTCTTGGGACCGTCGGCGGCCGAGGTCTTTCCTCCCGAGCTCTTGCCACCAGACGACTTTCCCTTTCCGCCGGCCATTGCTGATGATATTGGTGGATGCGCGGGGCTGGTTCAGCGTGAATGTGAGTAAATGCAACTGCTGAGTCTGGAAAATGCTGAAAACGGGCTGATAAAGCGACCGTACGAGTTTGGGCTGTGATGGGCAAACTGTGCGGATGAGGTTGTCGCGGTGGTGCAAGTGTCGTGAACGTGAACGTGTTGTGGAGTTGGAGTTGACGAGTCGAAAATTCGGAAAGGCTGCCGGGTCGATAACAGGTGCGTGCGGCAGGAGCAGCTTGCTGCTGCTGATTGTTGTCTCTATCTGTGCTGTTATTCGAGTGACGCTAAGCGAACCAGTCTAGTGCTTTCCCTTCTGTCTTGCATTCCAGTCCCCTCTTGTTGACAAAACACCAATCGGGAAGATGTGGGGCGAATTACGGCCGCCGACAAATGCACGGTGTGCAGTTTGAGGAGACGGCTGCAAAATCAAGGGCCAGCCAGATGGTGGTGAAAGGAGTGTTTGGCGTAAGGAAAAGGCAGTACCAAAGAACGGGTAACGCCGTGGAATTAGCACAGATGCATAGGGAAATGCTGCAGGAAGTCGGAATACGACACTGGAGGCAATAGAACAGATCGACACGTATAGGAGAAGGGATACAAACCGCAGCTCTGCTGGTTGATGAGGGATGGCGGACTCATCTGAACATGCAAAGAGCCGCCCAAGAGGCCGGCACCCTCTGCACCATATTGGGAAGAAAGTGCATGAGCTTACAGGGAGGCCACAGAAGCTCAACTTCTGCAGTTGCCTGCGAGTCGCACGTCATGCTGTCTGAGTTCAACGAGCGACCGAAGTGCCTTCAGAAGCAGCTGGAGACAGAGCTTGCGAGATGTCGTTGATGCCAGGCTGCTAGACCCACCTCGAGCACGTGGTAAAGCCGTTACATAATCGAGTGCACGGCCCAGTCCAACTTGGCCTCCGAACGCTTTTGGATTTAACATTCTCATGATCCTTACCTACACTACTACCTACCTCAGGTACCTTGCCTGGTAGGCAGGTATTCAATCGTCCTAGCGGCCTGCCTCATTTTCTGGGTCCGGCCATGTCAGCTGTCGTTGCGAATGCCATCTGTGACGCAGTCTGCTTTCATGTATTTGACTGAGAATGAGAAATAAAGATGCCATCATGCTGCTATTAGACGAAGTTTGGCTCTCAGTACTTTACTATGTGTGTGACGTTCAGCAACAGTCACCGCTGGTCTCCAAATACCTTATCCTACCTGTGCGAGAAGTTATCATCGTGGTTAGCTCATCTGATCATGATAGTACTCATGCCTTTATTTACTCCTTCGTACGATATATTGCATCGTGCCACAACAGGCATCCTGAATAGCCACAACGGCGACGTTTTAATCAGTACTTGTTATGGTGGAGGCGGTTTTACCTGACTAGGTATCTGACTATTCTGTGTTCATTGCTAAGAGCCCGACGCGGCTGATTATGCCAGGGTTAATAATCGTTGCCCATTTACCAGGGCAGGCAATGTGCCAGCCAGACGACCTTGACCACTTCAACTGACCGTCCTTGAGCCCAGTGTGTGTTCAGGCAAGTAGTTATACATGTGTCCAAGCAAAAACTGGGAGCCTAGGCGCATGCATACCGCTGCCTAGCCAGAAAGTGTCCTTCTATGGTGGCGCATATTCGCCTGGAGGGGCATCGCCCATGTCAAACGACGTATTGTTCCCCTCATAGGCGTCGTAGCTGCCTCCATGCTCGTCGTAATGCACGTCATAGTCGAACAAGCCGCAAAGACCTTCCGCCAGCGCAAGTCCATCATCGCGGATGTCGCATATATACGACTGAAACCGGTTAGTGCCCGCATGACCGTGAGCAACGAAGTCGGTGCCCTGGTCTTGGATGGTGGCATTGCCTCCGTCAGTTGCGAGAGTAGCACCCCCCTCTCCAACAAAGCCTGCCAGGGTAGGAAGAAGATCAGTAGACGATGGGTAGATGAACGACGGTTTCTGCTCCGTAGCCGACTGTGGTTCCCCTGGCGTCGTCAACGAAGTCGATGAAGATGTTGAACGTAGGTTAGACGAGGATATGTTGCTGATGGCAGTCTCCCATGACGATGAGAGACTGCTGCCATTGCTTCCAAGGCCAGCAATGTCGGAACCAATTGGCCGTCCGCCTTCCGAAGTCTTTTCTACTGGCTTGGGTAAAATAGACCGATCCGCCCCCGGCCGCAGGAAAGTATGCACCGGTGAGCTCTGAACAGCAGCGCTGCTCGGCCTGTGGCTCCTTCGTCGCTTGTGGGTTTTCTCCGAGCTATAATCTGCTTGAAGCCGGCTGTCCGCGAGAACCGAGCTGATATAGTCCCAACAGGTGTAATCCATGTGAGCGGCGACGTAGGCCTGCGCTTCCGACCTCAATTCTTTGATAGTCATGGATTCGAGTTGGACACGGTTCTTCAGTATGTCCCGAGTGACGTCAAACCCGTGTTTTACCTCATCCCACTCCACAGGTGGCACAAAGTCAGGGGAGAGAACCTCGTCGTCAGAGCCAAAGAGTGCTTGCCAAAGGCTCGACCACGTATTAATCCTCACATTGGACTTTCGCTCATTCAGCAGTTCCTCCACCTCTTGAGTTATACCTTCTTCCGGGTCACTGTTCTGCGCCTCATTTTGGACTAAACACATACGATCTGGTGGCAGCTGAAGATGGCTCATCAGTCGCTCTCTGGACCATTGGTCCACGCCACACCGGAAGCAGACGTTGGGCAGCCTGGGCTGGCATCTGTGATAAAGCTTGATGTGACGCTTGAGGTTCGTAAAGTCAGAGAAGTATGTTGTCGCGCAAGTATTGTATTCTCGAACGTTGAATTTCAGGGGGTTCCGCTTCCGATACGGACACGAGAAGCGATCATCTGGAGGCTCGACTTTAATCTTCTTGCTTCTCACAGGAGAGCTTCCCTCGCCTCCAGAGTGAGGGTCTTCTTGGTCTTCCTCGTCTGGCTGTTTTTCGCTCTGATTCTCACAGCTCTTGGCCCGTTTCTCGCCTCGACTCTTCTGTCCATATGGCGTGGGATGGTCCGAACGGGTGGAATTATTTTTTCCAGATGGTACCTGCCGTAAGGGCAACTCGAGAGACTGGCAACTATAAACGACAGTGGAGAGCTCCTCCAGACAGTGTGCGACCGAGTCAAGTGCATCAGTTGCGAATGTGAGATCCTGTAAGTCCACATTAAATGCTTGTCTTAGAATCATTTCGCAGATGTCCTCGGTCTTGACTTGACCAGGTCGTTGCCGAGAAGACGTTGAGGGTTTGTTGATCATATCAGAACCATCTAATGCTGAAAGAACGGCGCTGACTGTGTCTAGCGGCTCCTCCTTGGCCGCATCGGTTGCGTCGCACATTGGCGTATTCCTGGCCATGATGCCGCCTAATGGGTCCGGCTTATCCCGAGGAACAATAACACGGTCGTGATGGGTTGCGTCCGTGACACTGAGCCTGGACTTTGGACGAGAATGTTGTCCAGTATGGGTCGACCCCCTTCTGGACTCCGGAGCCGAGACTGGTGCCGAAGCTGGATACGCTGGAGCGTTGGGCGTGGACCAACCGGGGGCCGAGTGAAGAGGAAATGTGTAATTAGTATGCCTTGGAGATTTCTCCCTCAGGGGAAGCAAGTGCTTGGGCATTGGACCTTTGTCTGAGGTAGACTTGCTTCTGGAACCGATGGGCTTATCAGCATCGAGCGAGAATCCCCTTGTCAGAAGTGGGCGGCCACGTAAGTCCTTGAAGAAGTTGCGTAGCTCAGAGGCGTCCTCGTCATCAACGGCTACCTCTTCCTGGGCTTCAAGATAGAAGTAGAAGTTGGAAGTGGCTGTGCTGGTGCTCACGGGACTGTTGGGGCCTGAGGAGTCGACAGAGCAGGAAGATGAGGTCGAGTAAGACTCGGCATAGCTGTCGATCGAGGCGACCCTCAGCACCTCAAAAGAAAGGGGATCTTTTACCTTCCCCTCAACGCTTGTCGTCCACTGACCATCCATTGGTTTGGATTGAAGACAAAACCCTTCCACAGCCTGGCCAGGGTTGCTCACAGAAGCGGTGGTCGATTGCGCGACCTCGGAACTTTCCTCAGCAACGGGCTCCTGCTGCAGACCGACAATGGTCGAGGCAGACTGGGCGAGACAATCCATGATAGATCGAAATTGAAACAGAAGTGGCTCAGTACGGACGCAGCTAAGGTTCTCGAGACTTCAATTCACTCATATCTGTCACCGAACATACTTCCCAGCAGTAAGTTAGACGAAGAAAGCGAGAGGTCTGAGCCGGGTGGAAGTGTGAATGTTGCGGCACAATCGCAGTGGTTCCATTGTGGTGGGGTCGCGAGACCTATAGCTTCCATATAAATCGCAACTGGCGGACCATGAGGCTCATAACGGACGCGGTTCGCCAGTGTTGCTGTGAATGCCTTCTCAGAACATGCTGTAAGATAGGCCCAACGATGTCATTATCGCAAGATCCAGTTCCGCAACTAATCCTGATCAGTGTGCTGACCAGGCTCCAGAGGCACCAAACTGCAAAGCATAAGCGACAGGTGCAAGGGAAGTGCAGGCCTGGACTGCTCTGGGTATGCCTTGAGCCACATCGCGGGGGCTGAGCAGCTGCAGTTGGCATCATTCTGATTGGTTCAAACAAGCTGTTCTGAGTTCGGACCTTTTCAGACAACAAGACTGGATGCACACAGGCGCGATCCTAGGTATATCCAGCGGGCAACGGCCAAATCTATCGATTTGGGAATCGTTAGGTGATGAGTCTCGAGACTTCTTAAATTCGCGGTTCGCGGGTACCTCATGACAGCGGGAAGTGGACTTCGACTGCTTGAATTCTGGACGAGGCACTCTCGATCCTTACCGAAACAGGACGATGTCTGCCCTGCATTGTGACGGTGGTCCATCTTGAAGCACGCTTTCTGTCCTTTTGAAGTGGTACCGGTAGTTTGGATGTACCTAAGAGAGCGGGCCACCACTCCTTGGCAAACAGTTTAGACGTGGCTGAACGACTGTGACAGCGCGCACATTGACAGCCAACCCATGATATTGAGAAGCGGCCATCGCCATGTATAGCTAGCTATATTGTGGTTCCTTTAATTGTCTTCGACGAAGGTCCCGGAATCACCAACCTCAGTATTTTCGACCGTCACAAGTACCAAATGGTGAGGGGCAAATTGAGCGTGGTCTTAACAGTGCCAGCCTCGGCACGATTGTAGTACAAGGATTAGTGGTGAGCGGTGTTACCACGTTGGTGTAGCCACGTCTTTTCTAGTTCTTAAGGTCATTGTCGTTTCGACACATGCCATTCTTCAGATAGTAGCGAGTATCTGTGGGAGGATGCCAGTCTCAGTAAAGACCCAGACAATTGACGTGAAATCGGACGTCCAAGCTGCACCGGTAAAAAACGTGCTTCTCCGACCCTGAAGAGCATACAGCTTTTTGAAGAAGCCTGCCTTCAGATCCTCCGCAGAAACCCTTAGCTGGAGAGGCGAGTGGTCACTGAAGGCCTCAAAATTGATATGCTTCGTCGGCAAGGAGCCTGCATCTCCGATCTTGTTGAGCGCATTGCGAACCATGAGCTTAGCTTGGTGCTCGTTGAGGCCCGGTGCACCGACCACGGTGGTTGTATACAAGCCAGGCACGCCACTGAACCTGATCTCGGAGACAAAGGGCGGCTTCGGCAGGTTGAGCGAGGTCGGGGACGAGTCCGGGACGACGTTGACGACGTCCAAGCCGTCGGGCATACCTGTGTGGGAAATAACGCCGACGAAGTCGGAGGAGTACTGCCACTTGCCAAACACATTTGTCTCGGTGACGTCAAGATCGAGCTTCTTCAGGTTGTCGATCGTCGGTGCGGCCGTCACCAGGAGCTTCTTCGCCTTGATAAGTTTCTTGCCAGAAGGAGTGTTGACGATAAGTTTGACACCCGAGTCGGTGCGGTCCGTAACACTGACGGTGCTGCTGAGCAGTAGATCCGCTGAGAGATATTGTTGCACGGCAGCATACAACTGGCTGTTATTATGCGAGCTGGGAACGAAGAAGCCCCCAGGTTGCTGTATCGCGTTGAGCTCAATGGCATTAAAGTTCTGGAGCGCAAAGAGAGTCGGCACTGAGAGCACGTCACCGAGAGCGGAGATAAAGGACCACAGGATTGGCAGGGCGGCTTGGAGGTTGTACTTGGCCAAGAATTGCCCAAACGGAAGAGCAAGATCCTCTGGCACTTGTTCAGGGAAGTTGAAGTATCCTGGGAAAGTCTCGTTCACAAAACCTGCGGCAATCTGACCGTATGTCCCGAGAGCAGTCATGATGGCAGCCTGGTTTTCGGGATAGTTGGACACTGGTAAACCGGTCGAGAAGTCGATGTACTTGTTTACCAATGGGACCTGGGGGGCCGCTTCGATAGACACATTGAAGCGTGCAAAGAAGTCCTTGACACCAGGAAGATCGATATATGCGATCACGCCGAAGTCGATAGGGGCTCCAGTCGTCGGGTCAGTGAAGGTATCGACGTGACCACCCTTGATGTGTTAGTTGTACCATCAGTTCGAGCCCCAAACGAGGATATGGATGCCGCATGGGCCTAGCGTACCAGATGAGTCTTTTGCTCAACCACAGCCACCGTCTTGCCCGAGTCCTTGAGCCTGACAGCCGCATAGCTCCCCGAGGCCCCGCCTCCAAGGACTACTACATCCTTGACAATCGTGTTGGCTGGTGAGAACTGAGACTCGTCGATAGTGCGAGCTCCGGTGCGAACAGCGAGGACGACTATCGCTGACTTCAGGAGCGCGGTCCAAGATCGCGCCATGGTTGGGTCGACCGTCTCGGAACAACAGCAAGGAGGAAGGAGGAAGGAGAAAGGAGAAGGACGGCACTTGATGACTTCGTGTTACACTAACACGACGAAGAGGGATGAAGAAGAGTAAGGCTGTGTCCGCCTACCTCACCCTACCCGACCCTACCTTACCTTAAAAGCTACTGGGAGCCTCGAGCGGATGGACGGTCGGAGCTCAAATCAAGTGGCACTACTGGCACTGATGCAGTCAGCTTATCCTCATTACTATTTGACAGTGTCATCCATGAGTGCTGGCGTTTGGCTTCGCGCGCCATTCAATAGTTGAGCCAGGGAAGGAGCTAGCGTCATGATATTTAGCAAACAAATGCTGTTTTCAGCCAACCACCACCCCTAATTCGCAGCCAACTCCTTTGGAATGGCGCACATGCAGAGCAATTTTTTATTTTGGCGTCCCAGCAATTTTACACAGTACAGTGCCTTCGACCCATTACTGTAGTCTAAGGTATAACGGTGTACATGGGCTCCAAACGAGGGAATGCAATAACAATGTCTGCCAGGGACGTGCTCCATTTCGGGGCTGATTTGGGCGAATCCATGCACCCTGGAGGATATTTGTGGCGTTGGATAGTAAATTACGATCGGAGCTATCTGACCTAACTGAGCTTCAAACTTGATGATGCCCAGGAGAATTGTTACAGTGCTGCGAGTAGGCTGCAGCTAGGCTTGAATATCCTTTATTTGCTTTCCTCCCAGAAATCCCAGAAGCCTGACACCAGGTACCTCACCGTGAACACTACTGTACCTACCAACCTTATTTCGAGCAATGCAGCCTCTCGCCCCTAGACACGTGTTGAACATCGTCATGGGAGTGTTCCCTCCCTTCGGGAGCCACACAGCCTCTGATTCGGTCCAAGGCTGTGAGCGACCAACTTGAACTTGAGTGGCTGCGTCCCATGTAGACAATACACCATGACTGACATTGTCTGTAAGTCCGTCCCGACAGAGTAAAGAGATAGTCTTCAATCTGACCTGCAGGTCGCTAACGTTCCGGACCGCTAGCTGGGAGACATGAGGCACCTCGGTTCCAGGTTGGGATTCTGACATTCTTCATGCCTTGATCAAGGTAGCTACCACAACCCCATAGTCGGTGTGCTCGGCGCAGCAAAGGCAGCTGTCTCGCAGCGTACGGCGACATGCCGGCCATGCGATTGCATGTACGTCATACCATCGGCCTCTGGGGAGGACTTCACAAGTGCCGGGCGAGTGTCGGGTACTTTCGCCATGTCCGTTTGTTGTCCCCGGGAAAGACGCACGGAGGTTGCAGCGATGAGCCGATGCAGCTTACAAGCCATCAATCAATGCTAGGTCCAAATATAATATTTGCCGTTTTAATTCTACCGCCAAGTTCACCCTCAGCGTCAGTCACCAGATACCCAACTCGTCTTTGCGAGCATTTCCAGCAGCTTATCGAGTTCGCCATCGATGCCAAGAGGGTGATTAACCTTCTAGGGACGCCCCGGCCGCCGCTCCATATCCTTACTCCTTACCAGGGGCCAATATCGAGTACGATTTTTTCCCTGATGAATAGTATGACATCCATAGGATACCACGAGCCTGGTATGGCGACAAAAGCCCACTCGCTAGGATATTTGATATGGAGGTTTCTTTGACTTCAACGTCTCGGTTACTGTGGTAAGCATGCACACAGACCTCGGCATCACAGCGGAAGGCGGGGGTGAGCAACAGGATATAAACATAGGATGTCTTGGGTATCCTACATCAAGAAAACCAATCATTTCTCATTGTATATAGCACTATTCGCGAACCCCGGTGCCTCCTTTCATGGCATAGCACCCAAAATAAGTTGTTCAGATCTACCACGACATGGCTGCTGCGCCATCCCGACAGAAGGCCTTGGCAGCCGTAAGAGCCATCTTCGAGAGGTGAGTTTGGTAGACCAGCCTCCTGCGCGAACGAGGTCGCCAACTGTCGGAATAGGTACTGGCTTGCCGTTGAAAAGGCTAAGTATGCCGGGTTCGACAAGTGTGTGATGTCTGAGGCAGTCCTGCTCGATGCGTCCATCGGACCTCCCTCCGCAAAGAGTCCGATCCCTGAGCAACAGTCTGAGATACCGGCTCCTGCCATAATAGCGTCGTCCACCTTTTCGCTAAAGATCACTCCTTCGTATTGCAATCTTAACAACGTCATGCATGGTGGTGCGGCGGGCGTTATCTTCGACATGATGACCACGACCGCACTCGGGCCCATTGCCAGGCCGGGATACTGGGAGTAAGTCAGCCTCACGACTCTTATAATGTGCCGGTAGCTGAGAGACAACACGGAATAAAGCTTCCTAGGGGGTGTAACGAGAAGTCTGAATATCAGCTACCTAAGAGCTGTGCCTGTGGGTGGGTCGCGCCATGTCTGTCTCCAGATTCTGAAATGAAGGTTTGCTGAGCAATTGTAGGGACTATTATTCACGTTCATTCTCACGTCTACCAAGTAGGGAGAAGCATGGCGTACATCAAGGGCTGGATGACAAGCGAGAATGGGAAGGCCGTCTATTGTACGTGCGACCACCATAAGGTCAATGTTCCAAGCCGGAATGAACACATGGCGCTGAGAGTGCCTTGGGATGAGCAGTTTGAGGATGACAAGGAGCTGGCTGCCTCCAAGCTATGACAACGGCTGACTTGAGAACTCGTTGACCGTTGTCCCGCATAGGATGGGATTCGAGAGATCGCGTTAGACGGATATAGAACGACAGTATACACATGCAACGACACCATGCTATAGTACATATGCATATCTCTGCACGAACCTGTCACAGACTGTCTGGTGCCTTACCTGTACCGCCATCGCGAGACCTCTCTATGTACCGCGCTACCAGGAAAGTGAGCGTGACTTGGGTTAGCCGCTGCAGCTAATACACCTCGATCCTCCCGAATCAGAGTCCGAGTACGACCTGAAGTTCGAAACAGTCCATGCAGCCGCCATAACGCCGAGCAACCAAAAGTAAAAGACATGATTTATATACACCACACCCGAACAGCAAAGCTGGGAGAAGCAAGCCGCTATAATCGAACATAGACGTCCAGGCAATCGATACGCCACTCCCTTTTCCCCAACAAGCTCCTCAACCATTCCATGCCTAGACCAGTCCATTCCGTCTGGGTCCTGGCCGCCTGTTCCGCAACTGCTCCAACGAAAGCGCCGGCCGTGGTATTGACCATGTCAGCCAGGACCAAGGATATTGTCGTGTTCAGGTCCTCTCCAGTTGTCGATAGGGTCGCATTGGAACCCTGTCCTCCCGATGTAGAGGCCAGCCAGCTCGTCGAAATGGGGAGGGAGACATGGCTACCAGTCGGCCGCGCCTGGAACCAGTTGCTGGAGAAATCGAAGAAGCATCGGTCCGACCAGTTGCAGGAGGTCAGGAAGAGAATTAAGAGGAGGAACGAGCAGTAGACACAGGGCCGGTTGAGGAAGTATGTGCAGACGAAGAAGAGGAAGATGAAGGCGGGGGAAGCGTTGGTCGGGATGAAGAGGATGGGGAGCCAGCTGCGTGCAAGACTTTGAGTTAGCTGTGTTGGTGAGTTTGGACTCGATCAGGTGAACAAACCTGCGAAGACAGAACATGCTGGTGACAGTGAAAATCGACCAGTTCGAGGTTGACCGTTGCGAGCGTGTATCGAGGGGTGTCAACATGGGAAGGAGGACCGAGTAAAGCGCGGGGCAAGTTGCGTCAGTGCGTGGATGCGTGAATGAGTGACCAGCAGGTCGAAGTTTGACAAATAGCGTGTGCTCGGCAGCCCATGCGAGCTGTGTGTGTGAAAGTATGTGTAAGGAGGGATTTGGTGTTGAGGTGGGAGTGTTTCGTTAAGTGTAAGTGTAAGATCGCAGATAATATTCAAGCTGAACATGAACGGTCCCGAGTTCCTGTATGCAGGCCAAAAAGACTGAAGCTTACCTCACCTCTTAGTGCAAAGGCACCTTATGTAAGAGCTCCCTGTACTACGGACCGTACACGTCGGGGATCGGCACTACTTGACCGGAGCCGCTGATCGCCTCTACTGAAAGCACCTTCTTGCCAATGAAATCACTGCAAGCTCAGTTGAAGCAAGCACGGGCCAGCTCTGAGGTGGAGTCGATTTCGCAGCCATTCACTTTCCACCACGTCGGACTGACGACCTGGATCTTTGATAAAATATTTCGTTTCGACCTCCTTGCAGCACAAGAGCTGCCACCTCTGCTCCCACAAACAACCTGCTATTCCATTGCATCAAGCCCTTGCATTGCACTGCCCTTGTTGATTCGCCTCTCGGGTTGGTTTTGTCGGCGTCTCACTGTGCCTCTCCCCCGCAAGGGAAAAAAAAGAAGAGAGACGCACGGCGCGATTGGGCATTTGGTTCTTTTTGCCCAAAGGGAAGGAGCTTCTTGCTGGGCTTTGCCGCCAGTGGTATCGGACTTCTTTGACTTACTTACCTTTACCACCTCATCCTCTTCCTGTCTTGCTTTGACAGACAGATAATATCTCGATCTGCCAGCCCTACGATCTTGCCTTTCTGCTTCGACTGCAGCTCATTCCGGCGCTGGACTCCTCCAGCTGCTGTTGGTAGCTTGCTCCAATTCCTGGCGTCATGTCAAGCTTCAACAACATGGCCGGCGGCAGCGCCCCTGCCAATGGTGGTTCAGGCGACATAGACTCGAATCGCAACTTCGAGTCACTTCTTGCTCAGCTTCGTCGTCAGTCTGGCCCAGATTCGCCGGCTCCGGAGCCGAGTTCCTCGCATGGCTATCACCAGCATGGTCATGGCCAGTCCTACTACAACCATTCCAACGCTGATTCCCCTCGATTGGACAACACTTACGATTCAGCCATGGATTCTCCAGCTTTTCCGCCCGCCGCCCCCACCCCGCCAGTTCAAGGCTTTATTCATTCCAGCTTCCCACCTTCGTTGATGAACGCCGTTGGTGGTGCCGCTCGTGGCGCCCCCGGCGATGATCGGACAGCCCACCTTCTCAATCTGCTCAAGTTTAGTGGACAGAGCAATAACCTGCCGGCGGCCCTCCCACCTCCTCGAGAGGCAACTTCGAATCTATCCCAGTCTCAGCATCCACAGGCAGTCATACATGCTCCGGCTCCGGCGTCGGCCGATCCGACTGGTCTGCTTGCTGCTCTTATGAAGGGAAGCTTGCAGCACGATACCGCGAAGCCCGAGCCCTCTGCGCCAGCATCGATCTGGAATGCGGCCGAACCCCCGTCCGATACCCAGCAATATCTCTTAAACCTCCTCAACCGTCCTAAGCCTAGTCAGAGCGACGTTTCCGCTTTGGACGAGCCTTCACAACGAGCTATATTGACCCCCGAGTCTAGTCAGGAACCGGCCGCAAGTCCTTCTGCGAATACTGGAATCGAGGCATCTGCTGAGGCCACTCCGATTCCAGCTGCTCATCTTCCCACACGGGCATCCTTCGACTTTGAGCCTAGTAATGTTGAGTCTCCACCGCCCAAGTTTGGTTCCAGCCCACAGGCCCAGCCGCCATCGGCTGGCCCTAAGACCAGCATCTTCAGCTACTCCAACCCGTTTGAGGATCTGGCGGCTACGTCACCACTCCAGCGGACACCCAAATCATCCACAACACCTGGCGCCTCGGGAGCGGCTGCTACGAACACCCAGCCAGTTCACATTCTCAGGAAGTCTGACCAGGTTCACTCAACCTTGGAACAGAAGCGCTCTAGCACCGACAGAAGCCCTCTCCAGAGCCCCGAGCATACGAGGAGGAAGATTGAGCAAACCGCTTCACCTCTTGCGAACAACATTCTTGAGTACTTGCCACAGCCATCGACTGCCGCCACCAACGCCCAAGAAGGTGATAGGGCCAATCCAACAGTCGCACAGGCAGTCAGCGAACTCGCCGGCAGGGCTGATATTGAAGCTCAAGAGGCACTGGCTCGAGCGGAAGAAGAGCAGACTCAAATTAAGATTGCGAAAGACCTCGATAGCATGGTCCACGCCAAGACTGACGAAGAGTTCGACGAGTCTGCTCAACATGCGGCACAGGCTATACAGAAGGAACTTAATAAAGAAGAAAATCAGACCGTTCTAGAGAACACTCTTTCCCCAGAGATCGCCAAGGAGGTCAGGGACATTGTGGACGAGGCTGCCGCTGGCAATCATGGACCTGTGGCCGATAGTTGGGAGAGTGCCGAGGCCGATGAGATCGTTGTCATTGAAGAGGAATCGACGCCGGTCAAGGTCTTCAACCTGCCGATGAAGCCTTGGATCGCCATCAATATCCAGGATGGTGCCAACGAGAACCGGCCGCAGTTCCGAGAGGAAGCTACTCTAGACATTGCCCGACTTAAGAAGGACTTCGATCAGATTGACCGCAACCTCGTGGCTGCATCGGAGAACTACCTCACATATGGCATGTCCAAGCACGGTGGTCTGCGTGTCATCCGACAAGTGGACGGCCTTGACGCTAAGCTCTTCACGGACACCCACGACCGCGTTTTCAACGTTGCCATGTCTTGCACGCCTCCGGATCAGAACGTCACGCCCAAGGAAGCTATTATCGGAACTGGCGTGAGCGGTGCTGTCTACTGGGTCCAGCTCAAGAACGGCGAGAAGGAGCATCTGGATGATGCACATCCCGAGCAATATGGCTTTGCTCTTCCTCCCATCTCAACTCAAGAGGGCGATACCCCAGGAGGAGTCCTCAAGACTCGTGCCAGGGCCTCCGCCGCGCACCCCGACTATTTTGCTGTCGGCCGCGGCAAGTCTATCAACATCATCTGGCCTTCCTTCATCATGGCGAAGAATCTTTTCAAGCCGGGCCACGATCGTGTTGTTGACACTGAGAAGCTGTTGAAGCAGTGTTCGCTGAAGATCAACACCGGTAAGGCCGGCAAGGACTTCACTTTCAGCCAGGACGATACGACCGTTGTGTCTCTCGACAAGTCTGGGCGGGTGAAGTTTTGGGATGTGCGCGATCTGACGGCCGTGGCCGAAGACTCCGATCCCCGAAACCCGATGCCTGCTCGAACGTCCCTGGAGATCAAGGAACCGTTGATGACGCTTACCAGCACTCCTGAGGGCGAAAAGGCATGGCCTACATCTGTTCTGTTGTTGGATAAGCTCCGACCATACCAGAAGAACACAGCCTTGCGGTATATGATTGTGGGTATGAAGCAGAATCACACTCTGCAACTGTGGGATCTTGCACTGGGAAAACCGGTCCAGGAGGTCAATTTGCCTCATTCCAAGGAATCTGACGCGGTGTGCAGCGTCATGTACCACCCTTCGACAGGTATGATCGTTGTCGGCCATCCAACGCGTAACTCGATCTACTTCCTTCATCTTTCGGCTCCAAAGTACGCCATCAAGAATCTGTCCCAGGTTGAGTATATCCAGCGACTGGTGGCACAAGACTCGTCCATTCCACAGCCGGATTCTACTGCCGTTATTAGTGGTATTCGGGAGTATTCGCTGGCCAACAAGGGCATCTTGCGGAGCCTTGATATTCTCTGCAACCCGGCAACTTCCCCGGAGGGAGAGGAACAGACGCTGTTTGAGCTTTACGCCATGCACTCCAAGGGTGTGACATGCCTCTTTGTGAAACAAGCGGAACTTGGCTGGACAAAGGATAATAAGGTTATCCATCCTGTCGACGCAATCGCCACCGGTTTTGTGAAGATCGCTAAGCTCGTATCTCCACCATCACCCCAAGCTCCCGAGTCGCACGTCGTTCCACCAACAGAGCCCAGCTTACCCATCCGTCTCGCCACCCGGAACACCGTGAAGGAGTCCTTGCAGAAGACACCATCCGCTCAAGGAGAAGAGAGGAAACTCGTCGAGCCCACTTCCGCGGCCAAGGCTGTGCCAGAACGGAAAGAAGAAGACACCCCGGCCCACCCTCCGGTTGAACGAGCAGAGAAGAAAGCACGCAAGAAGAAGTCGAATGCTAACGCCGCCCCGGTCGCTGAGCGCGATTTTCTTGTCGCGGCCAATGGTGCTCCTGGTCGCAGCTCCCCCCCTCCGGCAAGGTCAGTCAGGGGCACTGCTCGTGCAGGAGAGAGCCCTCAAACAGCGGCGCCAGGCATCTCAGCAACGGAGTTGGGTACAATCCTGACCACTGTTGGCGAGCGTATCGATACGAGCCTCAAGGAGCGCCTCCGTGCGGCGCTCACCGAACTCGCCTCTCAGCTCAACGAGCAACAAGTCGCTCGAGAGAAGACTTTCCAGAACAAGCAGGTTGGTCTTCTGCAGATGGTCTCAGATGTTCTCAACGAGAATACCCAGGCGGTACTGAAGAACATCGTCAAAGATGAGTTCGAGCAAGCAATTGTACCAACCGTGCGCGACACGGTGAGCAAAACAGTAGCAGACCAGCTTGGCTCGAGATTCAACAAAGATATCAGCCAATCTGTCCAGCGAGAGTTGCAGAAAGCTCTGCCTGGTGCTGTTGGCCAGGCTCTGTTGAGGGCCGAGACTACGAAGAGCATTTCCGACAAGGTTGTGCAAAACCTTGGCACTCACATTGATGAGCATCTCCTCAGTACACTCAATAGCCACTTGATCCCGGCTTTCTCGACCGTGGCTGGCCAGGCAGTACAGCGGCTAGGAGAGGACATCTACCGGCAAGTTTCTGGTGATATGGGCCGTCTGGAGGAACAGCATCGGAATGATACGGCAAAGATCGACCAGCTTGTAGCGCAGACCACTCACCTCTCGAACATGATTTCGACGATGGCTGCGTCGCAGAGCCAGATCCAAAAGGAGTTTCTCGCTCTGAAGCAGCATATGCGGGAGCGAGATGCGTCGCCCGCTGCTCCAGTCACAGGTGTACCTGGCAATCATGCAGGGCCAATTGTCTCACCAAACCCCCCCGTTCATATGGCTGCACAGAGCCAAGCCGCTCACGGTGTCGGCCACGGCCACGGCCACTCTCGAGGCAATGGTGGTGTTCATCCTAGGGAGATGACCTACAACCAGCAGCAGGTCTTGCACCAGGGGCAGCAACAACCGCAGCAATCAGTGTTCTCCCCTACGGCTCGAGAGCAGATGCATCAGCGTGACCCAGACGTGGAGATCGTGGACGAACTCATGGCCAATGGCAATTATGACGAGGCCATGATGCGCTTCCTACAGGCTCAGGACAAAGAGGAGGAGATCTTCAGTCAGGTCATTGTCAAGTACGATGCAAATTTCGTGACACAGTTGCAACCGCTGCTTCTCCTAAGTGTTGGAGCGACTGTCTCAGCCAAACTGGATGGTCAGAACGTAGCTCAGAAACTGGCGCTGACCGAGCTTGTGATCTATCGCTTCAACCAGATGTTGCCAAGCCTGGTAAGTTACAGTCACCACCAGTATGCCACTGTTCCTTCCAACTCTCAGTCATGCTAACCAACTGTACAGGACGACCAGTTGCGGGAGGTGACACCAAAGATTATGGGTCTTATCAAGAGCCGCGTCGAGCAACTGTTTCTACGCGTCAGCCGCCTAGCACCGAACGATCCGACTCTGAAGATGCTGACCAATATGGCCAACGTCGCAGGTCGTATCGCTGAGAATGTGCAGCGCTCTGGTGGCAACCGTGAGAGTCGTGATAGTTTATATTAGTTCGGCTTCGGTACCTTAGATCTCCTTGGTTGAGAACCAGTGAGCCGAATGGATGAACTTTACGAGAAGGAAGTGCATAGCCCGGTGGCAGGATATACCCTTCTGTTGTTGTTTTTTTGTAGATATCACATGGTCTGGTGCCTTTGCACCCTGCATTGCTTGCATTTCGCATTGCATCTCTACCTAGGTTGGCGGCGACTCTTTTATTTCCATGCCGGGTTGGGGTTGCGCCTTCCATCTCATACTCTCAAGACGACTCATGATATTTCTCTTGTGCCTGCGTGACATCTTTTTTGACTGCGAACCCCACGGTGATCTGTATGCGTGATTGTGCAGAATTGCAGGCGCGACCTAAACTTCACAATGATGGCATGCCTCAACTCCGAAAAGCCCGGACTGGTTTACACACAGGCAACGGCCAAACTGTGTTCTTTGGCAAATACGTACGTACCGCACTCCCACAGTCAGTCGTGAGGTCGTGAATTTTTCGACAGGGGGTTTCGTGAGGCCATTTGCACCACCCGCAAACCTAACCAACGGCAGCAAAGCTTTTTGGTGAGGATTTTGGACCTAAACCGGAAAGGGGTCTAGCGCTGCACATCGTACGATTCCCACGTCAGTGTGGGGGCGGCCGATCATGTTGCACTGTGTGTTTACTGCGTCCACTAGTGTCTTCTCTCGCGCCCAGCTTCTGGTCCGGGGATCCGCCAAAGCACGTTTCCCGGGCGAATGGTAGCGGCTCATGGTCACGATCGCGGAGACGGGGGGCTCGCAGGAGATGCAGGAGCCGCAGCAGCTGCACGAACTAAGCACGCGCGGACCGGCCTGGATCTGTCCAGACCCTCGGCGCCCTCCCAGAAGGTGGTGTGCAAGACCCTGTTTCCTCTCTGTTTACTACTCGAGGCAGACCGTTTGGCGCAACTTCTTTGCTGACCGCTAGAGGGCTGACTGCGTAAGGTTGCTGCAGCCTAGGGGATTATTGAAGTCTGAGTGGGCTTGTCTGGTTAAATTATCGGGGTCCAGCCCTCAGACGATCATACCGTTGTATTTATTCGTTATCGCGTTGCCGTGCTGCAAATGCCATGTTCAAGTTCAAGGGCGAATTCCCGATCTGAAGTGTTTCCCATGCGCGGGAGGAGCGGTTAGTCCTCGTACTTTGTATGGGACTTCTACACGTGTACGGCAAAGTACGCAAGAAACCCCTGTACCTGGTGGAAGCTGGTCCGACACTCTGCAGACCAGCATAACATCAAGATGTAAAGGTCGTTGTCGCACAATATGGTGCGCCTCGGGGGGACGGTAGCCAAGTCCAGAGTATCATGTCATGGCGCGTCGTTCGATTCTTTGTAGATGGGTGCCATCTCAATTTGGCTCTCTCTGCACTTGCATTGCTACACTATCGGTACTAAACAGGTACCCTAGAACTCCCGTCCACGACCGGACAGTCGAGGCAAAGGAAGGAACTGGCGGAGCGACACGACAGCAAATGAAGGCCGAGTCAGGCATCTGGGCGCGTGCGCTGAGACATGACAGAGAAGAGCGGCGTATTACGAATACTGGCCTGCCTCGTGGTTCCGAACTGCGGCCACAACAAAGACGGAAATCAAGGCAGGTTTGACACTAAACAAAATGCGTCAACTCGGACGTTCCGGTCAGTCGGGTCCGTGTCTTCTTGAACCTCTAGATATCTCCCGCCAGCAACGTGATCAAGAGATGGGGTGTATGTGAAAGACTGACAAATGATGAACGCGACTCCCGGCAGTGGCATTGGTCATTTTCCGAGAATGGAAGGACCCCGAAAACACAAGAGCGACGTTGAGCCAGCCGCTTCCGTCAGAATGCAAGTTGAAAATTTACCGGGCTGCACCCGGCCCTCGACTTACCGAAAGCGGCATCGGACACTAATAAGCTTCTTATACACACTTAAGGGTCTGCAACACGGGCACCACACGTGGACTGCACAATTTCTAGAAGGTGTGTTGCTCAAACTAGAAGGCTATCTAGCATCGTCCGGTTGCATTTTAGCCGATTAAAGCATTGCAATGGTCTGCAGTGCGCTGGTACGAAGTTGTGTGATCTCGGTAGGCCCAGTCTCTCGACTTGCCATGGGCGGTGAGGGCTCACCAACTCAAAGGAAGTGCAGCAGCACAGGAGAGGTGACATGACGGCAATGTCAAGGGCTGTGCTTTAGGCTGTTGCGAGAGACGATGCTCAAGGTACCTGATGTATTACCGATGGTAGGATTAGGCATGTTAGCATAGTCTATGGCAATAGACTCCAGGCTTAAGCTACAAGTCCCGCCGCAGCTGTGGTAATGTGAGGGATCAAAGGAGGGTCAGGCCGTGTCTTCGCATCTTCCACGTCGTTATCGAACCTGCATCCTACTCTACCTCCTGTCCAGCTGCCATGTGTGCCGAGAATGATCAGGTGTAGTCTGGTAATGAATAGAGTTCGTCGAGGCAGGGTAAGGATTTCTTACACCCGCAGTATATGATGAGGTACCTACACCCTTACCTTCCAAGGTTGTGTACGACAGTAGACACATTCGTACAGTGTCCGTGTCGAACGGCCCTGCCAGATCTGGCGGGATTGGAGATCTACCTATGACGTCGTGATTTTGGGCAAAGCCGCATTTTACTGAGCTGAGCCCCTCGCCGCGTTCGTCTTGGCGTGGCAGCTCCACGAGTCCACCGGTACCTCAGCATTTGACATCCTTGGCCAAGCCGCCGCGAGTACTTTCTCCATGCCCTACGACATTGCGGCTTGTTTGTGCAGAATGACAATTATGTTGTCGCTAGTGCAATTGTAGCCAGGGCACGAGGCAGCCTGCGATGATAAAAACAGAATGAGTAATCAGTAGCAAAGCAATAAGATGCGAGCAATGCAGCCTCGGAATGGATTTTGAGCGGACCTGCATCGCTACGTGTAGAAGCTGGAGATCAGCTTAAAACGGAACCACATCTGCTCTATGACGAAATGGCTCGTGGGTCATCGGAGCACCTCAGACATAAGCGTACCACAACACACTGCCCAAGTCAGCCCATCTGTCCCAACTTGCCTGCTCGTGTAGAATCTCGACTCAACTCAAATCATACCACACCTCACCGTCTCGACACCCGTTTTTCGAGCGGCACTAAAAAATCCAGCACCGTCAACACCCCGACGACTCGCAGACTAATAACACCGTTCCCGCCCTTTCTATCACAGTAGTGTAGTGTACACGTACTGTCGTACACTGTAGGGTAGAACTGCAGATTTCTTCCCCCCTTCTTCGCACCTTGTTCGCACCCACCATTACGACAGAACCCCTAAAATATCTACTAGTCCTCTTCGGGAACCAACCCAGAAATACCGGTCTCTTCGGTTGCCCAACCCAAATCCTCCGCCGGCACCTCGAAGCTCTTGTACCTCGCTAGCGGTCGCTCAGACTCGAGGTACCTACTTTAAGTGACGACAATCATCTTCTTGGCTGCATTGCCCCTTCCGCGCCGACCTTCCCACACACACTACTCGCACACGCACACGACCTAGAACTTTCCCACCGCCCTAAGCTGACCGTCATCTTGTCCACTTCTTTCCCGTCTTTCCCTATATACATAGGTTGCTCATACAACGGACCGGGATACCACGCCGCCGTCGCACACACAACCTCTCTCTTCTACTGACAAAGACATTGACCCCTGCAACTCGAGCCTCCACTGCTTGGAGAGATCCTCCTCTGCGACCCTGAACGTCCGACTCGGAGCACCCCCCTCATTTTCCGGTCTAAATCTGCCCACAAACCACCACAGCTACCACTCGCTCCCCTTCTTGCAGCTCAAGTCTCTTAGCCTTCAACCTCCAGCCTCTTCACAGGACGATTGATCCCTCCCGTCGTGCGGCTGTAAGAGTAGGCAACAAGGCCCTCTACTTGCCATCGAGTTCCGGCCCTTCAGTCTCCGCTCCAAGTCAGCCGCGCAGAGAACAACTCATCGCCACGATACTTAGTTAGGCGACGAGTTGTGTCATCTTCCTTTGGTCCTGGCTCCTCCGGCAGTATCGCGGAAGCGCAAGCTTT
Organism: Coniochaeta sp. PMI_546; assembly: GCA_021432605.1. Lineage (NCBI taxonomy): Eukaryota > Fungi > Ascomycota > Sordariomycetes > Coniochaetales > Coniochaetaceae > Coniochaeta > Coniochaeta sp. PMI_546. Next base: position 244,861 of record MU271164.1, on the reverse strand, counting down.
CCTTTGGTAACGTCGTACAAGCGCGCCTAAACCAACCCGGACCACCATGGATTCATGATAGCCCTCGCGAACGAACCGACGTTGGAAGCAACCAGACTGATTACTTTGCCGTCATCACTATCATGCCGCCGGAACAACGCATGGAGCGCACGGAGCGGCCCTCCACGTCTTTCTTCACCATGAAGACGCCGGGCCGGTCACAGCCTGTTCCCTCACACTCACAGACCCAAACGACAAGTCATGCCCACAGGACAAACAAATCGAGCACACCCTTGGCGTCGCCAAGGCAGCCGTTCTCCGTCGGTCAGGTCTACCCACCGAAGCTCTCGCCTTCACAAAGCTACGGTCAAGATGCGGCAACGCCGAGTCCTAACTACTTTGGCCTCTCTATCGACACCGCAGCCGACCCAAATGAATCCGCCGCCTTGCCACGCGAGAACTGGAGCCCGCAGACGTCATCCGTCAAGTCCTTCGGCGCCGCCATACCCCAACAGCTACCCTTAGACGCCAACCCGGAGTTCGAGGCTTTCAGGAGACAAGCGGATGCGAATAGAGGGCGGGGATTTAGCCTGTCTACCGCTCAGTTCGGACGCTCTCTCCCGTTGGTAGGGACTACCTCCGCATCGACCCCTTCTGCTGCGCCACGGCCACATCCACCCAGATGGCATACACAAGGGTCAGAGACCTCGGGTGCATCTTTCCCACGCGCCTCTGGTCTTGCTGCAAGGTCAGCAGAAAGCGCCGCCCAAGTGAGCATGGAGGTCGACACCACCAACGCGAGCGATCCGGCCCATGTGCCTGCCGACTCGCGGCGTAGCTCCTCGACTACATCATACACTAAGAGAATAACTTCACCGTCCTTTCTCAATATAGGGCGGCACGAATCACCCGCGCACCTTGACCCCCCATTTACTGCCCCAGACGGTCGCTCCAATCTCGCCCAGATCGACGACCGGCACCCGCGACTATCGATGACGCACAACAGGGCCGACCCGCCTAGTCCGGCGACAAACCATGGTCAGAGAGCAGCTACGGTTCCCGCAAAGCTCGAACCTGGAGGGCCTTCGATGATGTCGCCAGCTCAACTGGAGGATTTGATCGAACATACCCCTGAGTCGGAGCTCCTCATCCTCGATCTGAGGGTCTCTCCGCAATATGCGCAATCCCGCATCAAGGGAGCCCTCAACCTCTGCATCCCAACCACACTCCTGAAGAGGGCGACTTTCAACCTCCAGAAGCTGCAGACTACCTTTCAGGGCGAGCAGGAACAGGATAAGTTCGCGAGCTGGCAAAAAACAAGCTACCTGGTAGTGTACGATGCATTTTCGTCAGACAAGCGAGATGCTCTGTCGGCCATGAACATGATCAAGAAGTTCGTGAACGAGGGGTATTCGGGCTCCATCAATATCCTGCGTGGCGGGTTTAACGCATTCGCCGCAAAGTATCCTGAGCTAGTCGATCGCAACGCTGGCCCATCCAGTGCGACGGGCTTGACTTTGGGCACGAATGCCGGCCCCAAGGATGGCCGACCGACGATTGCGCCTGTCATTGGAGGTGTCATGCTGCCGGGCGGGAGCAATAATCCGAACCCCTTCTTCAGCAATATCAGGCAGAACCAGGATCTAGTCGACGGTGTCGGCCAGATCAAGATTGGTCTCCCCGCGGGGTTGATACCCGAGAGCCTGCCCCAATGGCTAAGAGAGGCTGCAGACCCGGCCGACCAGGGGAAAAAGGTTTCCGACAAGTTCTTGCGCATCGAACTCACGGAGCAGTCCAGAATGAAGGATGCTTATTCTGCCTTCAAACCGTCCGAAGCTGGTGGCAACGGACCGGAGCACATCAGGGTACAGCTGTCCGGGATTGAGAAGGGTGGGAAGAACAGGTACAAGGATATTTTACCATTCGAGCATGCCAGAGTCCGCCTTGAAGGACGTCAAGAAGGCGCATGTGATTACGTCAATGCGAGCCATCTCAGGTCGACCAGGAGTCATAAACGATATATTGCCAGCCAGGGTCCGTTGCCGGCAACGTTTGACGTAAGCAAAACTCCTGCGCTGCACATTGGGTTCTGCCGCTCCTGTCCATGATACTAACAATTCTTCTAGGATTTTTGGTCTGTCATATGGGATCAAGACGTCCGAGTCATCGTCATGCTCACCGCCGAGTCGGAAGGCGGCCAACTCAAATGCCATCCCTACTGGACTGGTAGAGAATTCGGGCCTATCAGGCTACGGTCCTTGTCAGAGAAGAAGGTTTCGCTGGATATCGATAAGAATCGGTCCAATTCGCTAGTAACACCAGGATTCTCTTCCGACTCAACATCAAACGGGTCGCAAGCCGAGCTCGGACGTCGCCGAGCCAATACCACGACGAGCCTCGAGTCGAGCACACCTACACCCGCGCAGCCCAACTTGAACAGTCAGTCCGGCACTACTGGCGAGACGCCTTATGTCATTGTCCGGAAATTCGCGCTCAGCCACGCTGCTCACCCATTTTCCCCTATCCGCGAGATCACTCAGTTGCACTACCCCTCGTGGCCTGACTTCGGCGCACCGGCTCAGCCTAGTCACCTTCTCGCTCTGGTAGAATTGGCCAATGTCATGCAACGCGCAGCTCTACCCCACGACGGCCCTTCGACAATGGGTTCAGATTTCTCCGAAAACAGTCACGAGCCCGACGGAGGGCAACCGAGCGTCCGGAGGGTGCTCGACACGGCACCCTTGTCATGGCACGACAGCCCGGAGACCGGCGACCATGTGAGGCCGATGCTCGTACACTGCTCAGCCGGGTGCGGCCGGACAGGCGCGTTCTGCACTGTCGATAGCGTCATCGACATGCTCAAGAGGCAGAGATTGGCACACATGAATCGTGGAAATGCTTCGCAGCCGGATGAGAAGCGGAAGCCAAATAGCGCGTCGGGACAAGGGAGAGGAAAAGACGCCGAGGGGGACATTGACATGGACGCCTCGGTATCTCCCCTCGGCGCATCTGAGGATCCGTCTTCTTTCTTTCGCCCAACCCCGAGCGCCAGCCATCCCTCCAGCGGTTCGAATGGAATAGACACGAGCGCAGCAGCAACTGGGGATGATATAGACCTAAACTGGCTGGATGACGAGACCGTAGACCTCATCGCCTGCACAGTCGAGGACTTCCGCCGCCAGCGACTCAGCATGGTTCAGAGCTTGCGACAGTTCGTACTGTGCTACGAGACGGCCATTGAATGGCTCTGGCGGCTTCAGCAACGAGGGACGACCCCCGGACCCGGCGGCCGGAGCCGAGCGAGGAGTGGCAGCTTGAATCGATGAAACCCCCGCTTTCTAAACCCGGTGCTGGGCACTGTTGGTAATGGAACTTAATTATGAGGATTCCGCATCGGATCGGAGGGGGGGACTCGATCGGAACACGACGGTACATGGAAACTTGGCAAGGGGACTAAGGAAACAGGAGAATATTTCTTTCCAATAGATAAGAGGTTAGCGGGGCGTTCAGAAGGGCAGGAGAGAAGCATAGCTTTGCATCAGGGACATGGCGTCATCGCATTTCGCATTACAGGCACTCGGACCGCATTGTATACTACTTAGATTCGTTCTATATCACTCTAGTGTTACCTCGTGTTCGTTGCCCAGGTGATTATGACAGTGATGCAGTCTATTCGTGTCAATATTAGGCAAGTTGGCACAAGCGACATCGTGAACTCGACTCCCCGAAAGACCTGGAACTCAGCAATAGTCTACGTGGTGGTCGTCCAGTCGTGGTGGTCATCCAGTCGTGGTGGTCATCCTGTCGTGGTGGTCGTCCAGTCGTGGTGGTCGTCCAGTCATTTGTTTGCACTTTTTCAGTTTCAGCCGTACATGCCATTCACGTAGGCATGCCCAGGGAGCTTCCATTCATGTCCGCCTGAGATATCTGAGGTGCGCTTTAGACCGAAAATGCTTGATCCTACAGCAGGTGGTTCGTGTAACTCTGATGGGCAAAAATACTTGTACAGTTGATGATTCTATACGCGGTATGTAGTATGTACTTCCACACCACCTTCTATGTGCGTCTAGTTCAAAGCACATGCCTGCCTCGCGTCCACAGATGGCTTTTCGGTTTGCTTATGATGGTTCTCGACGAGGCTGGTACAAGGACCTCCTACTCGACGCTAAACGGGCTTTCCCAGAAAGCGTTTGCATGTCACCTCGACGATGTGTGTTGACACCGGCAGACGTAGGAATGTCATGAATTATCAAGAGCCAAATTTGGACCTGTTGTACGCCAGTGTTGCATGCTGAACTGCCCGTTGCCATGTCCCGTCGACCTGTGGCCAACCCCCCTTATCTAGGTATCATACAAAACCAAAAGAAAAGAAACGCGCGGTGGGTGGTTAGTGGTATCAGAACTGTTCCTTCACGCAAAGTTCAACCAACGAGCAGAAATTCAAACACGGAGAAGAGGCCGCACAATGCTCGAGAGAACGAGCCATGCGAGCTCCTGCAAGTTCAACGACGGCCTTCAAGAGTTTTACTCTTCCTTTAGAAGGCAGCTCCACTAGCTCCCCTCCCGACAGTCTTGAAGCCGTAGCTCATCCACTCGCCGTCCCGGGTCAGCGTGTCAAACCGGCTATTCCCGTCGCTGCCGCCGTCGAGAACAGCGCCGTAGCCGCTGAAATAGAACCCCGTAACAACGACCAGGTAGCTCAAGAGTAAGATGCTGCCCTTGAAGTAGTTGCTCTTCCCCTCGCCGTACATGTACGACAGCAGGAAGACGCAGAGAATCACCGTCACCATGTCCCATTGGGGAAAGAGGAGCGTAAAAGTATGTGCGAGATCGTTGCCGCCCGACAACGCATCGCCTGTGTATAGGGCTGAGAAGAGTACGAGTGCCGGGATCTGCAGGAGACACACTTGCAGGGCATATGCCGAGCCGATTTCCATGGACAGTGCAATATTGCCGTTCATGGCGAATGAGATGGCGTTCTAGTTAGTGTAGACCGTTAGCACAAGGAACAGCGAAGGACGGACAGCGTAGGGGATGGCTTACCAGGAACTCGGTCGTGTTGGGAACCAGCGCAAATAAGGTAATCCCCAAGAACTTCTCATCAATAGCAAATCCCTCAAGCACGACATCTACCGTGTCGACGAGAATCTCCGCAATTACGGCATACAGAACCGTGGCTCCCATCAGAATGACAGCACTCTTCATCCGACTCCAATTTGGCGCATCGTGCCCACCGCCACCATGTCCTGCCGCCGCGTGCACGCCGGCCGAAACGCCAGCATTCTCATCCTGTGTGAGGAAGGTACCCGTACGAATAGGTGTCGGCCGGGCGGCTTGCTGCTGAACTTGGATCCCCACCGGTGTGGAAGTGCTAGATCCGATGCCTTGTGCGGAGATGTGCCGCGGCATACGGGAGTCCCTAGCCGCCACCGTGGCTGCCGTTGCGGCGATCTCAGCGACCTGGTGCACGAGAGTGTTATTCTCAGCCTCCGTCAAGCCTGGGATGTGGACAGTGGTCCGGACGCTGTCGGACGTGCCGTAGCCTGCCGGCTTGGGCGGGACTACGTGTGGTGTCCCAGATGCTTTGGAAATGCTTGCGTGGTTCGATCCCGGCCGATGTTGCTCGTCGGCTCGAGGTGGAACACCGGCTTGGCGGAGAGATTGACCCAGTACTCGTTTGTAGAAATGCGAGTCTCTTATGTCGGTGCTGGTCGATTCCCCAGGGTGGCGAGGCGTGGGTTGAGCGCCCATGTGCTCTTCGTGCCGTTTTTCGTCGACTTCGCTCCAGATCACCGCAGCATGTGTGCGCAGCGTGAACCAGAGACCTATGATATATGACAGAAACAGCGTGCCCGCGGCCATGTAGCAGTACGGCCTCACAGCTTCGAGATAGAAGCGGTCATTGAGAGCAGGTGTTTGCGAGAAATAGCAACGCTTGCAGTCCCGGATGGCCCCGTGTCTGGGGCTTCCGAAGTTGACACAGTCCAAGCAGTTGAGTTCGTGTGTACCATAGATTTGGTAGAAGAGAGTCGGTCCAAAGGCTCCAATGACAGCAAAGAGCAACATTGTCGAAGTGACGCCAGCAGACTTGGAGTTGAACCGCTGCGTCTTTCGCTTGATAGCGCCAAAACACATGGACAGTCCAGGCAGGAACAGTATGCCAGCGAAAATACTCCCGACAATACTTCCCTCAACCAGTTGACCCTTGCCTTGTTGCAGAGCAACACAGTAGAGGAATACTTCAACAATCGTGGAGAAGAAAGCGTTGATGGCGGCACCGAGGCCCATGGAAGACTGTGCGGAAATCGAGGCGACGGCCTGGCCGATGAAGTACGCCAGGGGAATGATGGAGAACAAACCTGCGACAAACAGGAATGCTGAGGATGTGATGAATATGTCAAGGTGCAGTACCCCTTCGAGCACAATCCAATCAAAGATGACGAAGAAGACCACGGCCATCAGGTTGATCAGGAAGATGTTCGTGCCGTCAATAGTATATTTCCAATACTTGGAGCCCACGGCGCGATAGGTACACAGTAGGATCGAGGAATGAGGTGTCTGTGGCGCACGAGCCGCGGCGATGTCGGACTCGAAAGAAAGAGCCAGAGGGTGTCTCCGGAGATGATCCAGCAGCAACATGGTGACCCTACCCATCGGAATCCAGAAGACCAGAAACCAACAGATTCCCGAGACGATGAAGAGCGTTGGTGTTATGAGGAGGTAGAAGAACAGGAAGAAGATGACTCGGCCAACGTTCCATTGACCCCTTCCAAACAGTCGCCGCTTGTTCCTTGGAAGGTCCGGATCCGAGTAGTCGCGTCGGCCTCTCCCCAGCAGACTTTGAGTCTCATCAGGCTCGGAGTCGAGGCTTCTCCTGGATCGGCCGATGATGGAGCGGTTGCGTTCAGGCCCAAAGAACAGTCTGCCGTATTCCAAATCGCCGCTCTGCCACTGCTCGTACTCAGTTATACTCCTCCCTTCGCCCTCATCCTCGTCGATATACGGGTCTTGCTGCTCCAGGCGGACAAACTTGCCAAACGGATAAAACAGGTAGCTGCCCAAGCCCCATAGGACACGGCCATATTCGCGGCCGCTCGGAGCAGCAGCAAAGAGAAAGCATGCGAGAGCTCCCACAAAGGCAATCAGCGATAACCACCAGCCGAAAGCCAAGGTCCATATAATATTGAAGAACAGCAACCATTTACTGACGTGGCCGCCGGGAGATGAATGGATATCGCCCTCAGCATTCTTTTGTACGGACCTGTCCTTCTTGTACAGGGCTGGTTTCCAAATCCTGATACCAAACGGATGTGTCTCGTTGATGGCCTGCTGGCGGTCCTTGAGGGTGAAGCTTTCAGCATCGCTGATATTGCCGTCATCGTCGTCAATTGGTTGTCCCTCACCGCTGGACTCGTCAAGGGGCGGCTCTTCAAGGGAGGCGTCAGGCATCGTAATATCCTCGACCGGCTCCGCGAATTCGTGGACAGACTCTTCTGCCTCGTCATCCGGTATCGTATCGATGGCGGAGTGTACCTTGGACAGCGTCGGAACGGCGTGGGTGCGTCTTCGTATGGTAGAAGCCCAGCTGTGCTGACGTTCTGCTGCGTCCTCCTCCACTTCGCTGATGCCGTCGTCGACAGAGAAGACCTCACCTCGATGGGGTGCCTGTGCGTTCGAAGAGGCTCTACGCGGTAGTGCAGGCTTTCGCGGGCGTGGACGTCCTCGGTCAGGACCAAGCATAGGTGAGCGAGCTTGCGCTGTTCGAGAATGGGATCGATCGTGTGCAGTCGCCGTGCTTTCTTCACCGAAGTAGTGGGAGCTTGGGGTTACAGATGGGCTGGTTATGGTCCCTAAGAAGATAAGTTGGAGGGTGTACTAGCTATATGGACAGGACAGGCTGTTTGTCATACCGTAAGGTGCCTCTGGTCGTCTACGGATAGTGTTGGTTGACTGGAAGCTCTCGGCGAGCCCTTCAGCGCTGGGTCGGCGCGTGTCGGTTGGCGAGCGTGACTCGGACTCCCCGTCGCGGGTTTGTGGTCTCGAGTCCATGTTGACAGCTTGACAGGTAGAAGATTCGTATAGACAGCGCTATTCTATCTCGAGTTGGAGAGGAAATGTGATCGTCTGGCTGCAGTACCTACAATCCAGCAATCTGGATGCTTCAAAGCCGCAACAAACGGAACGAGAAGCTAGGATAGGAGACCATGGCAGAAGCAGAGGCTCCAGGAACGAGTCGACGCTTTGCAGAGGAGGGAAGGCGGAGGAACGAGGATGATGCGACAGAATTGAAGGAATGCAGAGATCAAGATGCCGCGTTGGGTTCAGTTTGTATCGTCAGACCCCGGTCGTAGCTACCCTATACATACAGTCCCGTTCTGCGGTATGTCCGGTAAAAAAGTGCCAGATTGGGGACTCGGAGAGTTGTCTTGGCCGTGTCGATCGTCGATCAACAAACAACAATTCACGCCAGTAGCGGCAGCAGCGTCAGAGAGGCACAGTCTGATGCAGGGAATGCTAGAAATAATACAGGTATGGAAGCGGTATGTGCGGAAAGTCTGAGTTCGGATTTCAAATCGGCTGAAAGATGCGCGATGGTCAGGGTAACGTGCATCTTGAATCTGGAACTTCGTGCCATCTGACAACCCGACCCCAAAGATAGCAGGTACGTACACGTAGAGTGCCACGTTAGGTGCTGTGGTATCGCGGCGCTGCAGGATGATGTCGTCTGTTCCTCTTTGCTCCTGCGACATGTCCTTTTTAGGTACTTCCATTACTGTGGAAAGCAGGGTAAGGTACGGTAAGGTACAGTATGGTACTCCTACGGTATGCCTTCAGTCAGCTGCACCCTGATTCGACAAACTTTGTTGTCCAAATACTCCACCCTGTTGCTGGTCCGTGCATCAAGCTTTCCCTGTTGGACATGCTAAGGTCTTATTAGGTAATCGCATTTCTTTCGAATGTTTCGCCGCGTTGCCAAAGCTGCCTTCGGTTACAGCCGCAACGAGGCTCAACTCCCAAGGCACTACCTCTAGCCACTTGACATCCTTCGCAACCAACCTTGCAAATCACCCATTTCCATTTCCCGGACTTCACTAAGGATCTGAGTCTTCCGATACAGCAACACGATACCATATCTCCACACTCACACTGACATCTATCCGAGAGCTCTGGTTGACGACGAGCTCCTTCAGCTCGACCTCGCATAATCCATCATCGGCCAACACACATTACCACTCTCTCTCCGTCCGTCCGCCCCTGGCCGCCGTCAAGATGGCGCTGGACGATTACTACCACAACAAGATCGAGGCCATGAAGCTGGAGATTCTCAAGGGCCAGGCAGTTCTGCGGCGTCTGGAAGCACAGCGTAATGACTACAACTCACGGGTACGCTTGCTCAGAGAGGAGCTCGGCCTACTCCAGCAACCAGGATCATATGTCGGTGAGGTCGTCAAGGTCATGGGCACGAAGAAGGTCCTCGTGAAGGTGCATCCCGAAGGCAAATATGGTACGTCCTACACCGCCGCGCATCTGTGACCATTCCCGCATCTGTGACCATTCCCAGCAGTGGAGGCGCACTCTGCTAACCACCTGTCTTTCAGTTGTCGATATCGCCGACTCTGTTGACGTAACGAAGCTCACCGTCGGAAAGCGCGTCACACTTCTCTCGGACTCCTACAAGCTAGAAAAGATGCTGCCCTCGTCTGTCGATCCCCTCGTCTCCCTCATGATGGTCGAGAAGGTGCCGGACAGCACGTACGACATGATCGGCGGTCTCGACCAGCAGATCAAGGAGATCAAGGAAGTGATCGAGCTCGGTCTCAAGCACCCCGAACTTTTCGAATCACTCGGCATTGCCCAACCCAAGGGCGTGCTTCTTTACGGGCCTCCCGGCACAGGCAAGACCCTGCTAGCTCGTGCCGTCGCCCATCACACGGACTGCAAGTTCATTCGCGTGTCCGGAAGCGAATTGGTTCAGAAGTACATCGGCGAGGGCTCCCGCATGGTGCGCGAGCTCTTCGTCATGGCTCGCGAGCACGCTCCCTCAATCATCTTCATGGACGAGATCGACTCTATCGGATCGTCTCGTGTCGAGGGCTCTTCAGGCGGAGATTCCGAAGTCCAGCGCACCATGCTGGAACTCCTCAACCAGCTTGACGGTTTCGAGCCAACGAAGAACATCAAGGTCATCATGGCCACCAACCGTCTCGATATTCTCGATCCTGCGCTGCTACGACCTGGCCGCATCGACCGCAAGATCGAGTTCCCACCACCGAGCGTTGAGGCCCGTGCCGACATTCTCCGCATCCACTCCCGCAAGATGAACCTGACAAGGGGCATCAATCTCACCAAGATCGCCGAGAAAATGAACGGCTGCTCAGGCGCCGAACTCAAGGGTGTGTGCACCGAGGCCGGCATGTACGCACTCCGTGAGCGCCGTGTGCACGTGACACAAGAGGACTTCGAGCTTGCCACGGCCAAGATTCTGAACAAGCACGACGACAAGGAGGTGTCACTAGCAAAACTGTGGCGTTAAGCAAGGTTGATGGGGAGTATATGCTTCAGGTACGCGGGCTGAGATCAGTAGCGAGGAATGGGAGAGAGCCATGGGCTTTCTCGCCCTTGAATTGTCGCACTGCTCGCAGAAAGCAACCCTTAAATGCTGGATGGAGGAGAACGGCAAGAGGGCATTTGTAGTAGTATCATTGTTGTACAACATCAACAGAGTTAATGCGCAGCTGGTCTAGTTCTCGTTCATGCACCTCGTGACAAGTTCCGCACTGATTCACGACAACTCTGAGGGAACCGGGGAGAGTTCACGACAAATATTGCACAATATGAACCTTCCAGCAACAAGTTTCTACCCGCATGTGCTGGAACAACTGAGATTTGCGGATCTCTGTCGCGCTGTATGGTGACCCACGGTGACGAAGCCAGATAGGTTGATTGATGCTATATACAGATACGAATAAGACTAGCTATGTCGTTGGTTCAATGTCTTATCCGCTAGCTCCAGGCTGAAACCCTCATCCGTTCGAATCTATTATCTGTCCATGTTCTGCGACCAAACCCTCACCGAAAGATGCAACTTGATGGCTGTCAACATCAACGTCGTCCGGCCCAGAACACAGCGTACACTCCTTGTATTAACCGCCATCGAGGTGCCTCAGGCCTCTGGAATCGTGCGGTGCCGCAGGCAGGCTGGGGTCAATCAACCCGACGCGATAGATTTTATGGTCCTGATATGCAAAGAGATAGCCTGACCCGTCAACCTCGCAACCGTTCAACTGTTGGACAAGATATTCCACGGCTTCTACGCTTTTCAAATATATCCATCCATGTGTCTTTTGCGTCTTTTGCCTGTCCGGTGTGCCAGAGGGGCAGACGGCGACTGCTGTTGGATTGGCGAACTGTCTCTTGACGAACTTCCTCCAGATAAGGTACCTTATCAAGATCCGCGCCACTGTAGCCACTACGAGATACAAGTCAAGCTCGGCGCAAGCTCCGAGTTGCCCCGCTCAGCTTCACCCCACTCGGTTTTGCTTCCAAAAAATTTTGCGAATTGGTCCCTTCCTATGAAATCTAGCACAACCGCATGTTCTTGAACCCCCATGATTACATCGGGTCCCCTATCTTCACTGCCTCGTGATCTTTGCTGTACTTAGGATCTAGTCCGAAATGGCCGGTGGTATCGAGGGCGTTGCGGCGCCTCATGAGGCTTTTGACGTGAGTTAATCGTTGCAAGAAGTTAGCTCATCGAGCACTAACTCTGGGTTGTGCAGACAATCCTGCTCTTGGATTTCGGAAGTCAGACCTCAAGTTTAATCCTGAGATGTCTGAGATCGCTCAATGTGTTCTGTGAAATATTGCCCTGCACCACCAAGCTCGCAGATCTGACTTGGAAGCCCAAAGGAATCATCCTCAGCGGAGGTACGCGCCTTGCTGACCTCATTCGCGAGGACTACTATATTGACTTAGTGCCTAGGTCCCGCGTCCGTACATGATGTGGGAGCTCCTCGTAAGTTTGTTCGATCACACCCCCAAAGACCCGTAGACTGACTCTGGAAAGATGTCGATCCTGCCATGTTTGACTTGGGGGTGCCCATACTCGGAATCTGTTACGGTTGCCAGGAGATTGCTTGGAGAGCAAATGCTAATAACGTCGCCCCTGGCGAGGCGCGGGAATATGGCCATACGGTATGTGTGCTTCGGCAAGGTTTCCTGGGAAACCTCTGTAGTTTGGAGTAAGCAGTACTAACCTACTTTGAAGAACCTTACCATATACCAAGTCAGCGACTCCGACCATATCAACCGACTCTTCGAGGGTTTGGGAGAGACAATGGACGGTAGGTCATCCTCATATAACGGACTTTCGATTTCTTGATGGGTTGACGGGATACGACTCTAACCGTTGGACAGTCTACATGAGTCACCATGACAAGCTCGTTGCGTTACCCAAAGATTTCGTAGTGATCGCCAGCTCGCCGAATTCGGAGATGGCAGGAATTGCCCACCAGACAAAGCCAATCTACGGTGGGTGCTCTCTGGCTCCTTGCCTTGCGTCCTTGTGGTCATATCACGACAATCTGACTCGATGTGTTCGTAGGAGTCCAATTCCACCCCGAAGTCTCGCACACTCCCCGCGGTATCGAAATCCTGAAGAACTTTGCCGTCGGTATCTGCAAAGCTCAACAGCATTTTGTCATGAGCGACTTCGTCGAGCATACGATCGCTCATATCCGCAACCTCGTTGGTGACAAAGCTCAAGTCATAGGAGCTGTCTCAGGCGGTGTCGATAGCACGGTAGTAGCTCGGCTGATGCAGGTGGCTATTGGTAATTTTGTCGATTCGAGAGTATTGCGGCGTAAGCTAATCCAAAATCAGGCGACCGATTCCATGCCGTTCTCGTTGACAACGGTGTAATGCGTCTCAACGAATGCCAAGAAGTACAGAAGACACTCCAGCAACATCTCGGTATCAAGTTGACTGTTGTCGATGGGTCGGAGCTGTTTCTTGGCCGCCTCAAAGGCATTACCGAGCCCGAAACGAAACGGAAGATCATCGGTGGTACCTTTATCGACTTGTTCGAGCAGGAGGCTATCAAAATTGAGAAGGAAGCCGAGAATACCGCCAATGCTGGCAAGGTAGAGTTCTTTGTCCAAGGTACTCTATATCCGGATGTTATCGAGTCTCTGAGTTTCAACGACTCAACAACTATCAAAAGTAAGCATACGTGCCTCTATTATCTACGGAACTCATGCTTAAGGAAGCCTTTACTTCTATCTTCTCCCTTGCTGATCAAGAGCTCTGGTTAAACACACGCTTACTGACTATAAACACAGCACATCACAACGTGGGCGGCCTTCCGGCTCGAATGATGAACGGCGTGAGTAGCTCAATAATAGAAATTGCAGGTGGCAAATGACTAATCTGAACATCAACAGCAAGGTCTCAAGTTGATTGAGCCTCTAAGAGAGCTCGTGAGTTACAACATTTCTGTTGCTTGATGGAATGGTGGAGAGAAAGGAGGGTGATGCTAACCTGTCTATGTGCAGTTCAAGGACGAAACCCGGAAACTCGGTCGACAACTGGGTATCCCGGAAGAGCTGGTCATGCGTCACCCATTCCCGGGGCCGGGCATTGCGATCAGAATCCTCGGGGAGGTCACCCCCGAGCGTGTCGACATCGTCAGAAAGGCTGATAACATTTTCATTTCCATGATCAAGGAAGCAGGCATTTATAATGAGGCAAGTACAACACTTGCGACTGCGTCACCTCTGACCAACTGCTAACTTTCAGTCGTAGATCGCTCAAGCCTATGCCGGCCTTGATACCAACAGAGGTACATCTCCTACAGCCTGTCCGTTCGGACGTCGTAATGAACTATCCCGCGCATAAGACAGCATCTTACTAATGATCAATTCCCGTTCTAGCTGTTGGAGTTATGGGCGATGGTCGTGTCTACGGTATGCTAACTTCTGGGAGCGTTTTTGCTCAAGCGGCCGAAGCTGATCTTTATACACAGGATACATTATCATCCTTCGCGCTGTCACGTCAACCAACTTCATGACTGCTGAACCCTATGAGTTCGATTTTGGGTTCCTGAAGCAAGTCGCACGGAGAATCGTCAACGAGGTTGATGGGGTTTCTCGCGTGACTTACGATATCACGAGCAAGCCTCCTGGTATGTAGATTCAGGCCGATTAGGATCTTGCGGTTGCTGACGCTTTGATAGGTACCATCGAATTGGAGTGATTTGGAAATTTGGGGTTCAGCGGATGACTTTTGCTGAGTTGATGATCGAGGTCGATATCGCAGTCAATGTCTTTTGGGTCTGGCGTCAGTCTTGCATGTTACACGGCGGCAAGGGTTGCTGCTGCTTCTTCGTCCCTCTTAGACTGCTCGCCGTCATGGTCGCTATCTTCCTATGTAGTACGCCATGATTGCACAAAACCCATCAGCCTTCGCAGTGAGTAAGGGTAGTCGAGAGTGTGTTCACGTGCGGGTCATGGGGTTTTGGAGAATGGGCTAATCCGAGACAGGCGCCGCCTTTGGGTTGGCGTTTGCACAACCCAGACATTGGTAGTATGGGAAGTGTAAGCGCTGGACAAGGTCGGCGCGGTGACTGCGGCGGTCGCCTTGGACGATGGCCTCGGTCGCCATGCTGGAGAGCACGAAGCCAACTGTGATATATGGGAAGAGCGGCGGAACCGAGGGATGCCGCCGATTCTGGCCGGACAAGCTGACGACTCAACCATGAGGCGCGCCATTTTAGCTTGGGTGAACCTCTCGGCCACACGGGGACCCCTGAAATCGGGATGCCTTTTGCGCCGGCGGATCAGGGTTGTGTCGCCTAGAGGAGGGAGGGGCCCAAGAAATGGGCCATAGTTGCTCGAATGGAGTCCCTCACCACTACACGGGACCACCCCCATAGATGGGCCATATCATCTCATATCCAGGGTAATCTCTGAAGCATAGCCTAGAAAATCGAGAGTATTGTGCACGAATGTGAGTTTCTGCAGACGTGGGTCAGGTACAAACTCCACAGCTACGTACTGAGTCGAGGCACGGGAGATCGATGCGCGCGGACGTCCTCCGTCGTGGTGCAAGTTATGGTTCGTAGTCGAAGACTTACCTTATCGAAGCGAAAACTGGAGTTTTCAGTCTAATAGCTAATAGGAAACGGTGATCTCAAATTCCTTAACTCCTATCTAGCTAAACAGACACAACATCAGAAAATAGGGGTAGAAATTCGCAAAGTCCGTCCGTCGGCTAACTCCCCGACGAATCTTGAGCGCTCCATGCATGTTTGTTCTTCAGATGACGCGTCAGGTAATCCGGTCTTGCAAAGGTCTGGACACAGTATGGGCATGGTCTCCTTTGCACGTCGTCCTCGTTGAGGCAGCCGGCGTCCAGCGCATCCTGCTTGTGATACGTACGAAGATGGCGTTTGAGCTCCTTCTTCCATTCAAAGCCATCAGCGCAGAATATGCATTTCTCTGGAAGTAGTTTGCGCCTCAGGTTCTTCCTAGGCAACCACCATGTTAGTTACCATCCGGGTCTGTGCCCTGCATATGTTAGGACGTTGCGGTTTAGACTGACTTGAGCTTTTCCTCCGGCAGCTTTCTCCGGCCGCGGCCACGGCGTGGTTGGTCGCCTGTAGAACACGTGCTTGGGACCACGGGAGTACTTGTGTTCACGATCGCAGTGTCACCGGTCTGGAGTAAATGCAGAGTGTTGGGCGCCGCGTCCGCGGATCGGAGGACGGGCGGCGTAGCAACCATTGCTGGTGTTGTCCGAGATAGCAACTGTGGCGAGAGAGACATATTATCTTTCACATCGACCATGTTAGGTTGACCACAGATTGCAGATACGTCCACCCCGTCGTAGTCGTCCATGATGCCGGACCGGAGCTCTATATCAATCTCGAGCTGCCCGAATATGTCAGAGCATCCCTCTGTCCATTGCGAGCTGGTCACACTGCCAGGGCTCGTGACCCCGGGGGAATCAGGCATGTTGAAGTCTGAGAGAGCATCTTCTTGAGCCAGCGTACTCCAGTCATCCAGAGAGAAATCGGTTAAGTTGCTAGACTCGTATGAAGGTCCGTCGCAGGCGAAGGAAGTACAGAAGTTCATGTTGAAAACACTGAAGCACGGTTCAGGGTCTTCCGCTTGTGGGGAAAAGGTTCGTATTTGCCCAGGGGCAGTTTAATCGTAGTGACTATTGTAAAGTTGAGCTTTTGGGTGCTGGCTTTGTTGTTCTTCACCGAACAAGTGAGCTTTGGTCTTTTCACTTATTCAGGGACACAGTTTCATGACATCGACCGGGTCCGTCAATCTGGTCTGCTCGTATGGTGGTCAGCGAGACATGTTCAGACCGGAGGAGTCGAGCTGGCTTGTACATTTTGCGGTAGAGACGCTGGCTGCTCATGTTCCGACATTCCCCCATCTCTACCGGCGCCAGATTGGCACCCCCGTCCTCAGACGCTACGTCCGCGCGCTCCCCGTGTAAGATATATTGTGGCAACAAATCTTGGACGGGCAGGTGACGCGCAGCAGCGTCTTGTGAGGGAGATGCCATGATGTCTGAATGTACCTCTTAAGCTGTCAGTAGCCGCTTGAAAACACTTCTCGTCAACATGGGAAGCGAAATACACACAGCTGGCATTGAGATGGAGGAGCCTCTTCTGGAAAGGGGTAAGGGTAGCTGAGGTGAGGCTCGCTTCACCGAGGAGTGGTGGGTTAATAAGTCGAAGGCACCCACCGACTTCTCTCCCTTACTATCTAAAAAAACAAGTACTTACGTGGTATGCTGGCTCTTCATGTCGACAACTGAGCCAGCACGACACGAAGAGCCAGCATACTAAGCAAGTACTTGTTTTTTTAGATAGTAAGGGAGAGAAGTCGGTGGGTGCCTTCGACTTATTAACGCACCACTCTCCGTGAAGCAAGCTACACAAAATGGCGGAAAGGAGGAAGAACGAGATGGCGGACCGGAAGGCTAGAACAGACGTAAGAGCTACGAGCTCTCCTATTTATCTCCAGGCAATTAATGCCAAGCCAGCTTGGTTGTCATCGGGACTTTACTACTGTATTACACTCTCTTTGCTGTCGTAGGCTCTCAGGATCAAGTATCGCGAGATATAGACAGGTTTTTGCAGAAGACTGTGTTATTGGTCTACTCGCCGGCCTGCTTTTAATGTTCTCGCGTGCTGTTTGGCTAACAATAGCTGCAACCCCCCTCCCAGTCCCCCCCTCAGTTTGTTGTATGGTTAGCACATTGAGAACGAGGATTCTGCTCGAAAGCTGCTACTTGACGCAGCCTGGCGATGCGATGACCAGTCGGGTCAGTTCCAAGTCTCGTTATCACAGTTATTTATGCAAGAAGAGCATGGATATCGGTGAGCCTTGTGGTGTTGAAAGAGCCCACGCGGATTGCGCCTCGTGGTCCGCATTTCGATGCATCGATTGTTGATGCGTTCGGATCAACCAACATGCAATCATGTTTCACGAGCGCAAGAGTTGTAAGTTAGACAGACGTCAATTGACTCCTTAGATCAGCATATCGTATCTTCACCATCGCACGCAATGCAAGCCATTATTCTCATACCCCGTCAAGGACCGCGCAGTAGGAAAGCCCGGCTGGCGGTCATCATCCACCTAGATTGAGCCACATCCTCTCCAGCCGGCTCAAAATGGCCAGATACCAATCATAACATCTCTCACTGCACTGAACTTCCCTCACGTGGACCCTGCAAGATCGCTTTTCCTCCAACATTTTTTCAACTCCACCTCCAACAGACACCTTCCCCTGGTCGCCTCAGAGCGAGCATCGTCTCGTTAATGCGGGGACATTTTGGCGACGGGAGGGACACAGTCGCGTCCCTTCAGCCTGTCTCTGCATTCATGATCGAAGCCGTTGTGCTCCATCTCCAAACTACCACTCGGCAGCGAAAGCCTATACTGACGCAGACCAAACTCCAAAAGCCAGATCGAAGCATAGCCATCCTTGCATAAACTGAAGATGAAAATGACCGTGCGTTCCGCGAACGCCTCTCCTTCGTTTTTTACGCGATCTTCACACACAAGACCTCGCATGGAGCCTTGCAAAGAGGGGGCAACGAACGTTGCACCGAGAATCGACGTGCCATGAAAAAAATAATTAGTTCGTACGCAAACAGGCGCACCTCTCCAACCCGGGTAGACGACACTTCGAAAATGACTACCGGCCGAAAGGGTTGAAATAGCCATCTAGGACATGAAGTCGTAACAGCGTAAACAGTCGTAAGGGCGTAGCAACCGGATTCTCCGAGAGCCTAGTGTCTCAAATGACTGTTGGGAAACATGGGCGAGACACGGTTGCGAGCAGAGAACCCAGGGTATCGAACACCGCGGACAAACCAACGTCGATCATCACGTCCGTGTCGCGTGTTCCAGTAGTTGCTCGTAGGCCAAGGTCGATGGCCATAGTGGTTGCCCACAAAGCTGTAAAAGAAATTATATCCCGATCTCTCCTTTTCGTTCAACCACGCGCTTTGGTATTCCGGCATATAACCGAGCGGCGGGTGCGCAGAACCAGACTCAACCGAGAGCCGGTTCAGATCCAGCGGTCCAAAATTCAGTCGACAAACAAACACCAAAACATGCAAAACGTCGTGTTTAGGTATGGCCACCACCCAAACAGCATACCCTATTCAAGAATAACAGGCCACGACAATCAACCAAGTGGAGCAAGCAGCAACTTCAGCTCGTGGGATACTGTGAGAATTGGTCGATGTCGTCTGCTATAGGTCGAGATGTACACCTCGTTACAGGTGCTGTGAGCGAGGCATAACAGCCGTCAGATGAGCGAGAGCAAAACTGGGGGCGGAAATTGACTTGTTGTGTCCCTTATAATTGACCTCGGAGGCAACAATGGCGCGAGTGACGAATACAATGCCGCAAGGATTCCCGAGCCTCAAGCGACAGGGTGTACACCCGAACTTGAGGTATATAAGGTGTGATGGAACGTATCAGTTGGAGAACTCAAGTTCAATGAAACCTGGAGGTCCCAGGATTGGCGCTAGTCCGAGGGGCGTTATCGGATGAATCTAGGGAAGACACAGGTTAGCGAGCTGAAAGTCGGTTGCAAAGGATGCCCAGTAAACACAACGTACCACTGCCTCGTTGCATGTGCCCATTCGATCTACCACGGGCGCCGAAACCACTGGAATCCCACTCGGCCGGGCCCCGCGGCTGCCGCTCAGGTACATTGACGCGAGTGCTGGATCCATTCATCCCAGGACGTTGGCTACCGATTGCACCAGGTGCCTCCCTGGATCTCAATTGGGTGCTACCGCCATCGAATCCGCCCAAACCCAGAGCTCCCATTCCCAGGAGAAGCGAGGATGCATCATTCACAGACGGTGCCGCCAAGCTGCCGCCAGGCGTCGTTGGGGTGGTCAGCGAGCTGGTCTGTGTATAGTCGCCAAAACGGGCTACATGACCGCCGGGCTCCCCGTTAGCCTGCCCGTAACCCGTGACGGACGGAGACGGACTAGGAGTGTACGAACGTAGATCCGCAAAGCTCTTGACCCCCCGCAGACCGTTAATGCCCGAGACAGCGTCAGGGCTACCAGGCAACTCCAACATGGGGTTTCCGGGGCGGCCAACAGCATGGTAGTTACCCGCATTGGTGATCCGCGACTCGCCAAAATCAATGGTGGCGGCGCGGCTCAACCCTCGACGATGGGCGTCTAGAGACACGCCGGCTGGAAGGTGGGGTGGTGCTTGGGTGGTCGGAGAGACGCGGGCATTGTCGTTTTTAATAACGTGGAGCTGCCGATGTTGACCCTCTCCGGCGGAACGGTGGTCCAGCCCCATGTTGTGAGCCAAGACATGGATGGTGCGGCGTTGGACCGGGGTGATGCTGTTAGGGAAGATAAGAATTTCTCTGTCGGGGTCATTGCGGAATAAGGTCAACTCGGTGTAGAAGCTGAGCGTCTGGGGGTCGTTGAGGTCGACATCTCCTACCGGAAAATTAGCTCCAGCTCTTGTCGGAACGGGACCAGGTGACTTGCGCAGCGGGGAATTACGCTGGCCGTTCGTCGATGACGCATTGGTCAAGGAATGCATCGAACCTTGGGGGTGGAGGACAAGCGGGCGGTGCTGCTCCTCGAGCTGGCCGCGCTTCTCTCGCTTCTCTCTCTCGATACGTTCTCGCTCGTGCTCAGGCAGCATCTTCTTGTATTCCACCCTCAACTTCCTCCCCTGAACGTCTAACCCGTTCATCTTCTCGATCACGATTGCCGTGTCCTCGGCATTCTGGAAGTTTGCGAAGGCAAGGCCGCGGAAGACGCCTTGGTCGAAATGGTAGTTGAACGCATATGGTTGCGGCAGGGCCATGTCGGTCATCATTTGCGTGAGTGTCTCCTTCCGGATATTGAAAGGGATATTCTTGATAACGATGGCCGTGGGGATAAGATCGCTGCCGTTGTTTTTCTCCTCCAATGTCCGTAGCGGCATGGACCCATAGTTGTTCTGGTAGGCGTGTCGATCGTTGGGCATGCCGCCGTTCATCAGTCCGAGGTTCGGCGCCATCATAGGGGGATTGGGGTAGGCAGGTGTGCCATGGTGGATGCCCTGATTGCTCAAAGGCTGCTCTTGGAGCGATGTCCATTCCTAATACCGAAACTGTCAGCGGCTAGATTTGCAAGACAAGGTGCGTGTACTAACAGATGGGATTTGTCCTCTGCGGTTTGAAGGGCGCAAGCGGTTACCGTCGCCTCCCATCGCGCCATTCACAGTGGCAGCTCCTGGATGAAACCCCCAACCTTGGCTATTGTTAAGCATGAAGGGATCCGGGAAGCCCTGATTAGGGTGAAGCCTGGTGGTCCGGAAAGCTGTATCGTACGTGTTGAAGCGATCTTCACCGTACACAGAAGGCGGATTCTGGCTGCCAGAGTCTATTTGGCGTTGACCTCCCCTGTTTGGGGGTTGGAGGCCCGAAACTGTGCCATATGCGGGTCGCGACAAGCTGGGTGAGCGGTTTGCGTTGCCCATCGAGTAGCCGCCCCCATAGAACAGATCCTGTTGTGGATTCATTGCGGAAAATGAATGTCAACAGCAGACGAGCCGGCCTTAGAAGGCAAAGCCGAAGCGCCCGTAGTATCGATCAAGAAATCGGCAGTGGAATTGCAAAAGTCACCTGCCGAGGAGTGACAGTTTTTGCGCGCTGCGTCGTTGGCTGTTGACAATGCGGTAAGCTGTCGCGGTTGCTGTGCAAGAGGGCAATTTCTTGGACCAAAACACCCAAGGTTGTGACGATGAGTATCGAAATGACCGTCCTCTCGATCACAAGCCGGAGGCGGTGCTCCTACCAGGGGTGGTGGTTTAGCTAGATCCGCACGGCGTGTAGTTGCTTTTGAATGGTCGGAGAACCGTCGAACGTCGAACGTCGTGAAGAAAATAAAACCCTTTCCAAAGGCCACACAAGAATGGGACGGCGCGTCCGCTAAAGAAATGCGAAGCAAATAAATGCTGAGAATGACTATGTACTAGGGATTCTAGGAAGAGGTCGATCTCATCACGTCGTTTGTCTCTTTTTCGTCTGTTCGTTGAATTGTCGTCATAAAAAAATGATGAGGTGGAAATGCAGCTGCGGGATGCCTTTGAGAAATGCTGCTTTTGGATGGAAGGGCGGACGAACTCCAAGTTTGCCAGAGGTGCGTGGTGGGATGAGAAAAGGCCGTGTAGAGAAATGCAGGGAGCCGGGAGAAGTGTGATTGATGGGTCCGTTTGGGTCACTCTGGATGGATCTTGGCCAGGCGCGGTCCTGTCAGAAGGCAGATTTTTGCGCAAGCTCTCTCTCTAGCGTTGAAGCATTGGCCCCCCCTCCAAATAACTTGGTCTCCTTAATTGGCCCTGCCTTTTTTTGGGGGGGGGGGGGAAAGCTCCTGGTGCAGTAACTTTTTGTCCCCTATTTGCGTGTGGAGAAGATGTACGTATGCTGCAGATACAGAAGTTCTTACTGGTGAGAGCAGATGGAGATGAAGTAAATCTTGGCGAACTGCTGAAACGATGTGCGTCTTCTTGCAATTGAGACTGACAGTACTGAGTTGTTTGTGCTATTATTACCAGGTGAAGATGGCAAAGTTGTGGGTTAGCCTCGAGCAGGCGTGACTCGTAGGCAACTCCCGCCAGTTCTGGTGGTGGACGGCTCCAGATTTGCCTTTCAATTCAAAATGAGGACTCGTCCACCTTTCCCTACCTCCGAGCATGATCTCCAACCTAACTGCATCAATCGAGGTGATCAGAGACATTGGCCAACTGCAGACGCACAAACTTGAAAATGAGGATCGGATGGTTTGCACGATCAAAGCTCGGGTGGCTTCCGCTCTGCCGTGGCTGCATCAGGTGGAGCCATCTTTACTGTACCTAAGTCTACCATAGTAAGGTACCTTACTCTATGCCAGGTGAACTTTCTCCCTTCAACGTCCAGCAGTTCTGATGCTACTGCTACTATTTCCTCGCTACATCCTTGGCAGGTGCATTTGCCTTGTCATGTGTCTGAGAAAGAGAAGAGAGAGGAGGGGAAAGGAGATGCTGGCCTGGAGGTTGGGTGCAGCCCTTCAATCTACCAAAGTGAAAGGCAGGTGAGGCTGGTATTGCCCCACCTCGAATCACGAACGCTGGACCAACGGGATTGCGTTCACGGCACCAGCCAACAGCCGCCACGGGCAGCGGGAGTGGCAGGGCCCGACAACTAGGTCTACCACGGTACCGTAATAGTGCTTCAACCTCTTGCACCGACGTATGTGTGTGTGTTGCAGGCCGTGTTTATATGCACGACGGCACAGGAATCAATCAATAAGGTGGTTGGTTCGAGGAGTCTGGAGCAAAAAAAAAAAATTGAAAGTCATGCAGACTCAGACCTCAGCCGCCTTGTGCATTCCCAGTCCACCTCCCCAACAACTGCGAGCACATGTCGGTTTGAACGAGCATCGTCATTGCGGCCCGTGCCAGCCTTGCCAGCTGTGGCTGGATCCACTGGTCCATAGTGATCTTCCCTCGCCTTGCACCGGAGCCACAAAGTACCAGCCTCACCTTTCTGCTGTACTAAGTGTTGGGTCCAAAATGCCTGGCAAGATGCAAGATGCATATCTGTCGATCCGACTACCGTAGTACTTGCTTGTTGATTCCGCCTCCATCGCCCTGCCTGGTCCTTTGGTGATACGCTGACGGAGGTGCTGAGACCATGATGTATTGCTCGACAGGGTGTATCATAGAACGTTAAGTTTCTGACCTATCACGCCTAACATCTAAGACACAATCATGAATAATGCCAGCTTGGCTCTCGTTTCTTTGGGCTTCTGCCAACCTTTGCCGGGTGTACCGAATCTTAAGAGATGTGGTAACCACACGAGTAGATCAACATAATGGAGCACAGTAGCGATTGTCCCTGCATTCTTAAACTAGATGGTCGTTCGCAACAACCACTTGCGAGGTCTCGGCCTTCCTACGGCATGTTCAGCAAGCAAACCAAGGCGTAAACAATCATCGCCAACAAGGCACTGGGGACAAGTCAAGTGTCAATTAGAAACAGAATGTGACAGCCATGATAAAGGGCCGTCGGCTGCGCGCCTCACCTACAAGCTCGTTCAACATCGAAATGTACTGTGCTTGACATATCCGACCCCCGTGAACTTGCAGGAACTTTTTGTAGCCAATGGCTCTCTTTGTGCGGAACACTGTTTGTGGACCGTTGCTTCCCGCTGCTTCCAAGTCCAAGCTGCATTGCCGATCAGACTCATTCTCGGAGAGGACATTAGAGCCTAGATCCAATCATCTCAGGTCGAGTCCAGCAATGGCAAGGCTGTGTGTGAGTAATCCCAAAGCCAGCGTCTGTTCGGCTCCGGACTATGCACGGATGACTTGCGAGCAAACCAGTATAACACTCCACTGGCCGCAGCTGAACATCGAGGCCCACGTACGCCCACGCGGGCCAGTTGTCGTGGCCAACTACCGAGACCGCCCACACGGCCGGGTTGAGTAGAGGAATGGGGATTTTTGAACTGATCTCATGTATAACAAACGATCAACCGAGCTGCCGGCAGTGACACAGCGCTTTGAAAACTGCATGATAACCTTGACAGCAGCCACAACTGATCTTGTCTCCAAGACCTTGTCCTTCTACCTAGATAATTGCAAGTCCGCTACTGGACACCAGCCACCAGGTCCTGACCCCGTATCTGCATGTGCAGGTCCTGCGAATCTTATTGCCTTTTTGTGGTGTCAGGCAATTGCCAGCCCCCACGGGTTCTCCGGACATAAGTTGTTGGTTATCAGCTGGCCGCGAGGTTGCATCGTGACCAGTCCACCAGCCACCCACCGCTGTGGTCGTTCATGAGGAAAGATGGTGTCGAGGTCCAAGCTGTCATATGTCCACAATCCCTGTATCACTCAGCTCCGGTACGGATCACCTTGCCCACCTTAACTACCTAAACTCAAGTATTTGAGTACCTGTTACTGTAGCGTTGGTACTGTAAGTTCAAAGTGCCTGATATGCTAAACATGTAAGTCGACCTACCCTATACTACGCAACTTCAGAAGTTCGTATAGAAATGAGAGATAGCGAAGCTTTCAAAATCTTGGATGGCGGAGGCTGGTCGGGAATTGACCTCTGGAAATGTGCTTTGTGTAAGCCATGTTCAGCTACTCGACAGATCGTCGAACATATACAGTATTAGCAATAAAATAAACTGTTGTGTAATGCATTCCTTAAGCATCAACTACACTTGGACAGCAAGCCGCGGACGAGACACTGCGACATAAGACCCTCTCGAGCTTCAAGTGACGCCGTTCACTGGGACTAAGAAAGGTGTGAGAAGCACTCAACAAGGCACCAAAGAAGAGAACGCTGTATATTCTTTCGCCATGACGCAAATGCTCCTCAGACGAGGTATGAATCTGTACAATGAATGCCCAACCGCAAAACCAACCAAGTTCCACAACCTTCCACCTCCGTCAGCTGGACGATGAAACTTGCTGTGCAGCCTAGCATCATCATCACGATGATGAATGAATGCCAGATGAATAACTACTAGAACGATCTATTTCCATTCGCCCGTCAAAAGAAACGCTGACTCCTCCCACGCCGAGCACAAGACACATAGTCTCACAGTATTCATCAGTCTTCCTCCATCTCATGCTCCCCTGTCATGTACATTTAAGGTCGAGAAATGGCCATAATCGCAGCAGACCCCTTGCCTGCTTCGACTGACCACGCTTGCAAAAGAAAGTTTATCTATTCCCATGCCCTATTTAGGTCGGCAATTCCCGTCAACATGGAGGTGGTCGTGGCGATGGACGCGGTGTGCTCCAAGATGACGGCGGTGCCGGACTACTGTCCAATGCTGTGTGTTGTTCCTCCTTCGGATCCTTGTCTGGTGGTGGTGGTATACGATTAATATCAAATGCCGTCAGCTCCTCCTCGGTCGGCGACAGACGGTCTTCCCTTGCCATCCATCTGGCCCGAGCGGCCACACTCGTCCAGGCAGTGTTTATTCCGCCCTTCGTGAAGACTCTGAACCGAGGATCCGAACCAAATCTTACGTCGTGTCTCATGTCCGTCTTAGCCAGAAGTTCATTGATGGCCGCCGTCCTCGTCTGCTCGTTCTAACGGGCGAATACCTTGACGACGCCATCGCCGCCTCCGCTGACGACCCATCTGCCGTCCTGGCTCCAGACAACGTCGCAGACCCCCTCGCCGCGCATGACGCGATGAGTCGTGATCTCCTGCGTACAGGAGCGCTTCTCGAGGCTCCAGAACCGTAGAGAGGCATCGTGCCCAGCGCTGACGAGCTCACGTCCGTCGGGGCTCAGAGACAAGCTCGAGATTGCTGCCGGGTGGGCGAGCATATTGTATGTGCATTGTCCTAGAGTCTGTCAGTATTGATTTGTGGTAGAAGTGGCAATAGAATTGAAGACATACCACTGTTAGCGTCGAAGAAACGGATGAACCGATCCTCATGCCCAGAGATTATGACGCCCTCAACGCCGGAGCCGGCCATGGACCTGCTACCTCCCGTTGGACCGCTGGTCATATCGTCTTCGATCAGGCCGCCTTGGTGTGGTTGGTCAAGCCCTGCTGTAGTCGCCACGACAGCATTCACGCTGGTAAAAGGAGTGCCATCGTAGGTCTCCAGACTCGCCATGCTACCAATCTCCTCGGCGGTCCGAGTATCGTACACAATAATGGCAGCATCGGAGTAGCTGACAACGAAAGACTCACCAGTGGGGCTGAGCGGGGTGATGCAGGTAGGGCTGGCTTTTGAGTTAGGACGTAAGATGTTGTGAACAAGGGTGTAGTTGAATGGCGAATTGGAAGCCGTCGTCGGTTGCGGAGAGCTCGGGAATTGCGATCCGGAGCTCATAGAGTTACCGCGCACCCTGCCGCCGGGACCTCGACGGTTAGATCCGGGTTGGGGTGAAGTGAGTTGCGGAGGGGCGCTCACAGCCCACAGCCGCACGCTGCCATCCGCCGCACCGGAGACGAGGAGAATACGTTCGGCAGATCCGTATGGGTTGGCCGGTCCGAACACGGCGCCGAGAGTCGCAGGCAGAACACATAAGGCCCAGACAGCGTCCACGTGGCCGTCCAAGGTAGCCTTCGGATCCACGCGACCGCGCTCCCACACTCGGATGGTCGCGTCTTGACCACCGGAAAAGATCCAACCATCTCCCTGTGCCCGACCACCAGTCGTAAAGTTCGGTGACGGAGACCAGGAGGTCAGGGCGAGCACGGCACCCTGGTGGCCGCGATGTGTGAAATCGGCCGTGACGTCCAGGTCGCTACCGATATGACCAGGATGCCTGTCGGGAATGTGGAACCGTTTGATCATCCCGTCGTCGCCAGCCGTGCAGATCTCGGGCTCACCCGGACTACCACCACCAGAAAATATGACGGTCCGTACCGTGTCGAGATGACCCCGCAGTCCAAATCTTAGCTTGAAGTTGCTGCTCTCAGCCTTTTGAGCCAGAGCATTGAGTGATAGCTCGTGATCCGAGCTCCTCCTGCGAGTCATTGAAGTGGAACTCTTTCTCCTATGAGCAAGCGGGCCCCTATTGGGGGATTTCGGGAGATTTTCGGCCGTGGGGAAGACATCTGTATCAGGTCGATTCGACAATTGTTGTTGTTGTTGATGCTGTTGAACAGTTTGAGGATTTTCTGGGAAGGTCCCTTCACTAAAGTCCCAACCGTCAGCCTCCGTCATCCCCTGCTTTTCCGACACATCGGCCATGTTCTCCTGGCGACCAATGTTTCGAAGCTGTTGGCTCGATGCATTGACCGCATCGTCCACAACCCTGCCAGTAACGGAAACTTGAGCAGCCCAATCACTGGCGGCATTACCATAGACAGCTGAGGCTTGCTCCGTGTTTGAGGTCCGAACCATGGGCGCTGGCTGTATGTCAGGGGTCTTGCCTGCGTAGTTCCCAGATGCCGAGGACTGCGTAGGTGGAGCGTGGTGATTTACTGATGGTGCGGGACGGGCGTTGAGTTCTCTAACATGATTCTGCTGAGGCCGGCCTGTTTGACTGAATGCTTGTTCCAGAGATTGTTGCTGACCCACGGGCATTCCAAAGGCCTCGCCCTCACGCAGGTCTTCCAACAGGGGCAGTGGAGGTGATTCTCGTGGCGGAATAGGGTTTGCGGGTGTGATCATGAGGTATGTGAACTCGGCTTGGCACTGGTCGAGGAAGGTCTTCAGATCATCACGTCTAGCATCGTCCTCACCGCGCTCGACGTCGACGTTGCCCTCGACTTCCAGTGGGGATTTGACGGGCTTGACAGCGGCAGAAGCTGCAAAATTCATATGTTAGGCGAACGTCTCCATGTATATGTCTTCGGGCAATGCACAGCACTTACAGCGTAGATGTTCTTTCAACTGGGCTTCTCGTTGCTCCTCTTTGGACTTGTCGGCCTCCGCAGACTTTCCACCCCTCAATTGGTTGGCCTGGTCCTTGACCTTCTTCTCGAGTATTGTAACATACTTCTTGAGCGCCTTTTGGGTTGCGTCCGATCTCCGTGCCTGGCCCTCCAGTGCTGCTATCCTAGCCTTCATTTCTTGCTTCTCAATTTCCCAGGCGTTGCGATCTCGCTCGTGACGATGCCATTCCGTCTGGAGAAAGCGCATCACACCTGATTGATAATGCATGCGCATTAGTACGACAAGAATGTGTTCTCATTGGGACGGAGCCATCAACCGGCAGCGTTTTGCTTACCTTGTAACGTGTACTCAGTCGCTGGCGGATGGCCTGAGCCAGGGTTACCGGCCACCATGCCGCCGAGTTCGTTACCGCCTGGACCACCTCCGATATTACCGCCGTTCGTCCCCATCATGGGAGGAAGCTCGCCAGTCTGCAGCCAAGGAGGTGTTCCACAAAACTACGTGCTCAGTATGCACGGCAACTACGATGGCCTGTCGTCGACTGTCGCGTAGTCCTCGTCACCGGAGGCCCAGCTGCCCACTTCGCCCACTATTATCTCGATATAGGATGACAGCTCGACGCGCATCTGCCGTACGACAGAGAGGTGGGACACGAGACAGTGATTCTAATATGATGCCCCTGACGTAGTTGCAAGTGTCCCGGCTGGTACAGGACAGCTGTTCGGATGCGCGAAAGCTTCGACGGGGAGGGTCGGTAAAGCGACGAGGACAGGTCGATCGTGGCAGGTGGAAAATGAGCGAGACTCGAACGAGATTATTAAAAATGATGCAAGTCGAATGATTACTTAGTGTTGAAGAGAAAGTCAAAGCAATCGCCCGTTGTCTGTTGCTGGTAGACGTCGAGTTGCGCGTCGTTGAAAGTGAATTTTCGTCACTTCCAAAAATGGAGCTACGGCGCCAAACAGGGCTGCTGTATGTTACACGTCGCACGAGATAAGGCAAAGATGCTGCTGGTAGCCTGGTACACCCTGACAGGAAGGGAGGGTGCTGGTATGTGGATTGCTGGCTGAATTTTGAAGGCCGTGCCTGACTTTGGGCTGGGTGAAGAACAGAGTGGTCGTTGGCTCTTTCGGTTTCTCCAATGCAGATGCAGATGCAGCTGGCACACTGACAAAGTTGACGAGCAGTGCTCCAAGCGCGATTCGAACTAAAGATGGACCTGGAGCTCCAAATGCTCCAACCACGATGCTCCTCCAAAATGACGGTCCAAGCTCGAACTGGCCAACTGGCCCCTGCTGCCGCCAGGGCTGGCTGGCCAATAAGAGCCAGAAGTCTTGGTCGTGAGGTTGCAAGGCACCAACTGGCAAGGGCCAATGCACGTCGCGCCTTCTGTTCTTCAGTTTTCAGGGGCTGGAGCTTGGTCTTTCCTCTGTCGTGTATTTAAAGATGTCGATACGTACTATGGTAAAAGGGAAGCTCAACCCCCACAATTGAAGGATCCCAGTTACACCACGAGCATGAATCATCACGACAATTTCAGAAAAAGCTGAATACCAGAAGATCAGAGAAGCAGAAAAGCAGAAAGCAGATGAGAGCACGCATCTCACACGGTAATAGCACAGGGCGATATCGATCCTGGTTTCCACTAGATATCCCGGAGGCAACTTGCGTTGCAAAACTCTAATGCAGACTTTAAAGGTATTAATCAGTCCTCGCTTGGCCGCCATATAGTTCGAGGATCAGAACTCCAGCTCCTCAACCTCCATCCCGCAACTCAAACACGTCTTGACCGTCATTCCCTCCTCGTTCTCAACCGTCCGCCCCCATTCATGGACGTGCCTGTCTGCACGTCCGACAGCGTTTCCGAGTTTTTTGCCCGCCCTATCCTTGATCCACCTATCCGTCCGCGTCTTCTTCTTGAGGTCTAACAGCTTCTCCTTGAACTTGGCCTCCTTGCGGCTCCTCTTGTCTGCCTCTCGCTTTTCGAACTCGGCATCTAGCTTGTCGGCCGACCCCCATTTCTTGTTGAATGCGTACTCCTCCACCTGGAACCGTAGAAACAACATCATGTCGTGCCAGTGAGACTTGTGTGGGTTGGGACGCGAGAGATGCGGTAGCAGTTCCGCATCTTTCAGTTCGGCTGGATCATATCATGTCAGCAATGCGCTTCCTCGATATAAACTAGGGTGCATCGCGATAGACGAGACTCACGATCAGTCAAGAGGTAATCTTGCTTGCACTCCGTCTTCGTGAGCAAACTGTATTTCTCCGGATATTTCTCCTTGCACAGTCCGCACACGCAGATGTGAAAGACCTCCTCCCACACCCAGTCGATCTCGATACTGCCACACTCGCGACACTTCTTCCTCTCCTTCTCGTCCGCCAACACGCTCAGTCCCGGCTCGTACGGCCCGGCCTTCTGCCTTTTTAGCTTCTTTATGACCTGCATCCTCTCCCACTCGTCGGCAGTCATGTGCGCCGGTCGCTGCTCCTGCGGTCCTCCAGGTCCAGCAGGCGCCGACGCCGACATGGACTTGTTGTGTGGGTCATCCTCGGTGCTCAGGAAGCCGCCCTTTGTATCTGTCATGGCGCTGAAGTTGTAGTCCACAAACTTGGTGAACTTCTTCGCCGGACGAATGGCGTCATCCCCTCCTGCTGCATCTTTGCCTCCGGAAGTGCGCGCATCGCGGACCGTACTCGGATTTCTGGTGGTAGCGATATCGCCGTGTGGTCGCTTGCGCCCAGCTGGACCGGCGAGTTGAATATCTGCTGTTGCGACGAAGCCGGAGCTTGTCCTCGGTTGCGACGAGACGGCGCCGGAGGCTCGTTGTGATGCTTCGGTTTGGTCTCGGAGAGCTTTAGCGCGAAGTCGAGACTCTTCCTGGTCGAGCAAACCCTTGTTAGCTCACAACCGTAGAGCGGGATGTGTGATTGGTATCATGTCGCTAGGAGGGTAGACGCACTATTCGGCGAGTGACTTCTGGTGTGGGTGGTGATCGACCGGCCGCTGTTGCTGCCCGTGGCTGGCGCGGAGGGGTGCTTGGCCGCTCCATGGCGCGGAGGATCTTCTTATACGCGATCTATCTGCGGCGCGCGACTTGAAAGGAGCAATGTCGTGACCTTTCCGTGCTGTCAGGCCGTGTTGGAGATTTTTACAGGTGCGACGCCTGGATAGAACTGTTGAAGTTAAACATGCGCAATAGGTAAGGGAGTGGCGTTCGGTGATGACGGATGACGAGGTACCTTCAGGTAGGTAGTGGGGCAAACAGAGATCAAGGGTCCTCGGTACGTACCAATGTGCTTGTGTTCCAACGATTCGAATTCCTTGAAACCAAGAACATTAGGTACTCACAACTGGACCGGTTTTTACTGTGGTATGTACACTATAGTACTAGTCACATGAACGTATAATAACACAAGCATATTCTTCGTCATGTCGGGAGCTGATATTAGTAGAGAAGATATCCTTACAGGCAGCTACATAGCCTCCCTGAAACGCGACGATACGTCCCATTGCAGGCTGTCGCAACCGAGGGTGTACCTTCTAGCCAGCAAGGAGGCCGCAAAACCATTCCCGTTTCCACCATTCTATAACCGTAGTGCCGCGTGGCCGTAAATACTAAACAGTGCTAGCATACGGCTTCTTGGCCAGCCACACACAAAAAGAGCAAGTCTCGCATCTTTGACAATGTCTACTCCTCCTTGACACCACCGCGGCCGGCCTTCTCGGCAGCTTCAACAGCTGCCCTGTCGCTCTGAGCCGCGCCACCCGAGAGACCGCTCATGAGTCCACCGGCAGCCTTGAAGGGGCGCTTGAGCTCACCGGTGGCGGGCTGGCCGAACAGGTGGATCTTGGCCATGTTGCCCTCGAAAGCTCCCTTGAGCGGGATGATGCTCTGGATGAGGAGGGGGTTGGTGTAGTGGAAGTACAAGTGCATGACACCCATCATGGCAACGCCCATCATCTGCGAGCGCAGCATAGTCTTGATCTGAGCGGTGTCGTAGGCGTGGATGGTGGTGGTGACGAGCTTAGGCTCCTCGGAGGAACCCATTGGTGCCGGCTCGACATACTTGAGAGTCGTCAGGTCTGATGCAGCAAGACTGAGTCAGTAAACGGCGCATCCAGTGTTTCAAGCGCCCGGTCCGAAGTGCGGAGCCCGAGCAGTAAGCGATGCAAACGTACCCTTCTTCTTGTCCACTACAGACTTGATATAGAGGGTGATCGCAAGGATGATCAGGTTGCTGAGGACATATGCCGCGCGGCACATGTTAAGGACATTTGGGTCATCGAAGGGAATCCTCTTCGACACCTGCATCATACCCAGGATGATGAGGAGGTTCGAGCTGGAGGCACGTGTCAGCCATCAACTCCTCAATGCGCGCGCAAAAAGGAGGAGGAAGAGGGGGATCGAGGATTGTGTACTTACATTTGGGGGCTAAGACCGGCCATTTTGAGTGTGCAGTTGCGAAGTCAAACAACAATCGAGGAGAATCAGACCGTGAATATCAAGGAGAGGCAGACCGAGGAGCGAAATGCGGCGTTGGAGGGTGCAGTTGCGCAATATTGCAAATTTCCTGGAGAAACTGGAGAGGCGAGGACAATGGAGATTGAACCACCAGCCAAATGGAGGCCCGATGTTTTACCGAAAGCGTCAGCAGCGGCAACCTTGCAAAGAGGCCACGTTCTGCCTTCGCCTTGCTCCTTCCTCAAATCCAAATCCACATATCCACCAGAACTTCCATAAGTCACCAGAAGGAAATCGCCACTACATCGGTCTAGAACACTAAAGAATCTTGGTGAGCTTTTTGGGCTTCACCTTCCTCTTTGGATATTTTCCTTTGGACATTCTGAAGCCGAGCTGGAGTCATGTTTATGATGGCCATTGACCAGGTTGCCTGGCAAAGACTGCATTAGACTCATTAACATCTGCATGCCACACTACCTTACCCAAATATGAGATTCTCCTTCACTGAGCCGCACGATCTTAAAGTAACAAGTCATGGCTCTTTAGTGCCATCCTCGCCTTTTGTGTTCCTGCCCGTTCGTTGTTGGTGCAGCCGTATGCTGATACTCCCTGTACTTGTTCTTAAGGAGAGAAACAAGGCAAGTAGCCCTTGATGAGCTTCCTGGGAAGGCAGGCAGCTGTTCCACGACAAGGTGACCTTTTTGTTCAATTGGCTCCCAGTCCGGATTTCTAAGTAGTTCTCGTCGATACATGCTGCTTTTCGCTTGTAAAGCTTGGCCTTGATTGCAATCTTTGTAGTGTCCGCTGTTTGTCCGTTGGCATCGTCGTGATCTCATAACACATATCCACGACCTTGGTTAAACCTACACCTGTTCCTGGCTGCTATGAAGCAAAGCGTGTGTTTGATGCCTTTGTTTGGTTCCTGTATGAACACTGGAAGGACAGGAGAACCGATATGGCTGGAGGCCCAATGCTGCGAAATCACCTTGGATAGAAATAGGAGCCATTCCCATCAAGTTGGCAAGCATCCCGTCAAGTGATGACATGTCTTGCAGCAGCCATGCCTTCGATGCGAGTCATGGCACTCGCTGAGTTCTTCTTTCCATCATCACGATACAAGGTCAGGAGGTCTTCTCGGACGCGCCTGCCAGCCGTCTATATCTCTAGGAATCACGGATCGAACCTCTATCCCTGTGTCTGGATGTCGACATCGTCTAGTTCGCCAACGGCACGCAGCCATAGGCCTGACCATTTTTGCCCCCAGCAACACCCTTCTTCCGCGGCTGGAATGGACGGAGCAATGAGCTTAGGTGCCGAAGAGAATCAATCTCCATGGTCCGGCTCGTGGTTCAACGGCCGGTCAGACTCTCCCGACTATGTTGCTGGACACGGGCAGTATCAAGCCATCCCTGTTGCTCTCCCTGGTCCCGCTCGCACACCAATGCGCAATCAGTCTATCGGTCATCGCAATAGCTCCAGACGGGCGGCAGAGCAGCTCAACGACCATGACAGTTCGCGTTTCTCTTTCTACGGGAATGTGATGCGGCAGGCGCAGACATGCTTCATTGGCACAAACCCCTTGACCGCAACTGACCCAGATTTCTACGATCAGACGATCTGCTTCCGCGTCATCGACCAGACTAGTGACCATCAAGGGGCCAGAATGGCATGTGAGGAGAGGGAAATGATGGTCGTGTCGTCACCAGCCAATATGCCATCAGTCTTGAATACCCTGGCGCCACCAGGGTCTGGCCGACGGGTGGTAATCCGAGCCCATGCGCCTCAGGGATTGGTCCAGCAGGGGGATTTGCAGTTTCTTGCTCACATTCTTTCTCGGGGTTGGCCCTTTGATATTGTACTCGAAGACGAGTAGGCCTGGCACTTGAGGCACTTCACCATTGGCACCTTGTTTGATTTTTGGATTGTTTCTTCGGTGGTGGAATGATGTACCTCACTGCTTATGGCGACATTATTAGAGCCCTCTCCTTCGAATCATACAGGCAGGCGTTGGCTATTATGTTCGTTGTGTCATTTTTCAATCAACAGCCTAATCTACCGGCCATGAGCCTTTGAGATCAGATCTTCACGCTCGCCAAATGCGAGGTCCATCCTTGCCTTCACTGTTGATAAATTCCATCTGCGTGACCTCAGCGTCGCGCACTGAGTGAGCTCCTATCAATGAGCAAAACCGCAAGGTTGGCGCTTCGTAGCTGGGTTCGTGAAGCAATGTTAATTTGACACTGTGCAAAGGAGATGTAAAGTGGAGTACGGCCACAACGTACTCCACATGCCGACCGTATTTGCTCAAGCCAAGTCATCCATCGCATCTTCCTGCTTCGACATACAGCCAGCAAAAGAAGCGATGTCGACGTTGTTCATTGCCAGAGGCGTATACTCGCCAAACGAGCCTTCGCCACCGACCTGCGGCAAGGGGCTGGGGTAGATGTACAGTCCGCCATAAGAATTTTCAGAAAGGTCTTCACTGTATTTCGGAAACCCCTGTGATCCCGCTATGCTCGTGACCCCATCCGCAACTATATCTTCGGGAGCAGCCTGCGGCATGATGCTCCCAAGCCCGCCGGGCGTATTACTTGTCATGGCCGAGAATCCTTGCTGGTTTCCGATGCCGAGGCCACCGAATCCAGCACCGTTGTCGGTGCTGGGACCCCAAATCACGGGCTCCCAGCCAGGTGTCCACTGAGATGCTTGGCCGGTCATAGTTAGGGTTGGTGCTGCTGGCCTGGCAGAAGTTCGAACGCGTATAGCCTGCGCGAGCTCGGCAGCCTTGCGGTTCGTAATCCCGATCTTGGTCAGATGGAGAGTGCCTTCGGCGGCCACTTCTGAGGGTGGCTTGGACGGCCATACCAAGTCGGACACGGAGCTGTTGTTATCATCGGCATCAGTAAGATTGTTCGTGATGGCTGCTTGTCTCATCGTCATCGGCGCTATGTGATGCTTCCAAGACGGGTATATTAATTCGGGTGTATCAGAAGTGTCTGGAGAACCTCGGCGTAGAGAGTTTCCTTCCGCGGCGACATTTCCCAGAGCGTGTATTGTACCACCAATGGGTGACTGCGGCTCAGAATGCCCTCTCCGTTTATAGCCCGTCCCAGGCGTGCGTTGTTCTTTGTAATCGGTGCTGAGTGGGCGACGTAGCTGGACGAGGGTGGCTGCGAAGACCATATGTGGCAGAAACGGGTGCACCGACAGAAATCCGTACTGTGCTTGGTACACCCCTGTCAAGAATATGATTGTCTCGGATGCTTGGATAACTACCGCCTCCGGGGTGATCCCATTTCGTAGGTCAATGGAGCTGTCAATAAGCGTGCTGAAGAGGACAGTTAAAATGTAGTTGTACCAAATCCTAGGAGATAGGGGTTAAGACATATTAGCGAAGTTCGATTAGTTTCCAAGGGGCAAACAGATACTCACTGTGCAAACAAAACATTCCTATCAGTCTCGCTGCGCGTCGGCAGCCAACTGCTAAACGAACTCCAAGCTTGCAAACACTTATCATAAGCGGGAACGAGGTCCGCGGGAGTAACGCCATCATCGTGATGGTAGGAACAGATAGTATGCGCTATTTCGGTCACTGTGTTGATGAACCTCAATAGCTGAGGGCAGCGGTCCAACTGACTGAAGAAGTGCTGTTG
This sequence comes from Coniochaeta sp. PMI_546, assembly GCA_021432605.1. Classification (NCBI taxonomy): domain Eukaryota; kingdom Fungi; phylum Ascomycota; class Sordariomycetes; order Coniochaetales; family Coniochaetaceae; genus Coniochaeta; species Coniochaeta sp. PMI_546. The sequence continues at coordinate 208,838 of MU271164.1, read as the reverse complement.
AAGCGCCACTCCACGCTCGACCCGGGCTGCTGGAGTATCTGTGGCTGTCACGTCGTTGTTGGAAGTGAGCCTCATAAAAAGGGGGCCAGATTGGCATGAGAGCCGTCCGGTCAGGATCCGAAATATTCTAGGGGTAATTTGTTAGATGATAGAGACAGCTTCTAATAGTGGTAAGAGGCATACCTGATCAAGGAGAATGCTCCGCAAAAGGTAGTTGCTAAGGCCTCCAGCTGAAATGGATCGTCTGTCTGTGCAAATTCAGAGTCCATCTCCAACTTCAACAAAACTGCTCTTCTGGCACAGTCAGTGGCAAGGTAATAAGCAGCCTCGTCATTTCCGACGTTCGCTTCAGCCAGGGCTAGGATTCCAGTTGCCTGAATGTCGGTCATGCCTGGCCGGGCTTTATGTGCCCTAAGCAGTTCGTTTGCTTGAGAGAGGAAATGGCGACTCGGGCAGCTTTCTAGTCCACCTTTGGATGATGCGTCATATGACTGAGATGCCAGACCGAGGATGGCGTTTAAGAGAGTAGCAGAGCAATATACCCCGGTCTCTTTGTCCAGGTCCCCCAAGAACCGCTCTTTACAGACGAAAGAGAAGTCTGGAAAGCAGTGATCGAAGTAATGGTGTACGAGTCGGTGAAGTAATTCGACGTCTTGAATTACTCCTGTCCAGGGGTGCAGAGACTGGGGCGTACTAGGGCCGTCATGGGTAAAGTCGGAGTGAGGGTATGAACTTAGACGCCTACCCGAGCGATTCGAGTGTCCTGACACGGCGGGTGATACCAAGCCAGGAGTTGTGTCGATGTACGGCTCCTCAACAAAAGGTTGAAGAGGGAGCGTGGCATCTGGAGATGCTTCTGGGCAATACCGAATACTCGTTTCGGGCACAGATATGGGTTCGGACGAGATCGATTGACGTGATCGTTCTGGAGAGACGGTGCGTTGGTCTGTCTGCTCCGGCGATAATTCGTTTGGGTATGCGACGGCTGAGCTCCTTGTCGAAGCAATCCATGCCACTATGCGATCGGGCGGATCTCCCCGATGCATCCGCGATTGTATGGTCCTCCACTCCTCCGCTGTCCCTCCGATGATAAAAGCTTTGATCAAACCCTGACACTGCTGCAGCTCCTTACGCAGCCTCTCGATCTCGGACCGCAGGTGATCCTTGGTCCGCCACATCTTGTCTTCGTAGACGCAGTCCTCTCCTCGCGAAACACATCGCCGACAAGGCTGCCGACCATCGCACTAACACGCTGTGTATGAGCGACACGTCATGGTCTGCGGTGCGATCTCAGGGAATCCATAGAGCATACCTTCGTCCTCTTCCTCCGGCACACAGTACATGCGTTTGTCGTCAAGTTCTGCCTGGGCATCTCGCTGTACGACCGTGCACGGCGAAAACTGGATGTTGATTGACATCTGTTTGGAACCCAAACGGGAAGAGCGAAAGCCACTTGTGAATAACGACATATCCAAGGGTAAGCTGACTATCTATAAGTCATAGATCCGTAGGCGTAACTTATGTCAGATGTCGAAAGTAGCCGTATCTTCCCATACTGGCTGGCGCATGGAGAACTACATTGTGCATGCCACTTGCATGGCATGATGGGTACGTCGGAGTCATCCCCACACGCAGTATAGGGAGGCTCCTTGAAACAAGGTTCGAACTAAACAGTGCGCTTCCGGGACGTTGGACAGATGCCGCGTGTATCCAGTCGCCAAGCCTCGGGCGAAGTATTGGGTCTTACCCAAGGACCGATACTGGTCTCAACCGCCCGAATGGAATATTACGGGTCTTTGACAGCTCCTCAACCTGGATGGGCATCAGAGGGGCGAGAGGTAAGAGCTGGGCCAGCATGGAAGAGCACAGTTCAGATCAGGCAAAAATGGGGACACAGTAGGTTCATTGGACGTTCTTGGGCCTGCAAAGTTTTGGGAGAGCGAGGAGATGAAGTCTATTAATGATGAGATGGAGGGATGCCTAGACTCCTGATGCACGAGCTGTTGAGAATGAGCAACCATCGCACAGGCCTTGGCCTGTCAGGTCCGCACGACACTGCAGAGCGGTCTGCAGTTCGTGTTAAGGATGAACGTCGAGCAACATGGCATGACTCGCTTGCCTTGCATCTGTACACTTGTACGAAATGGAACCTTCCGCTCATGGGGACAAGACGCCTATCCGAGCTGTCCACACCTTCAGAGCTTGCTTGTGGCCTGAACTTTCCGCAGTTGTCATCTTGCAGGCAGGCACATCCGTCTTGAGTTTGGTGAGACGCAAGAGATAAGCTTCTGTTTAGGTGAACTGACAGACGAGGACTTCGGTTGGCATCCCATGTCGGAACGCATATTGCAGCACCACGAATCTGCTTCCCACTCGATCACCACCTCAAGGATGCCGTCCGGTCCACTTGATGTTCAAGTAGGCAGGCAACAAAACGTAAAGGGCCCCCTGTTCGGTGGCCTCGTCGGTCCCTGACCTCTTATAGGTTCACATTAGCACTTGGACAGTGCGGGAACCAGAACTGCAGCTGTCGTGCTCGTTTTGAGGACAAAAGAGCTCTGAGCTACCACCCGCGTCGCCATTGTCGCCATCGTCGCATCGAATTCATCGGGGGAAGTGTGAGAAAGCTCAGGAGAGGTTGTGTACGAGGACTGAAAGCAAGAACACGTGGATATAGAAAGACAGACACCCGAAAACGCCTTATTCAAGCGCAACCAGCGGAGCCATTCCGTATTGGAGCTCTTTTCTCATCTCATCGTATCGGCGATGGCTCCGATGGTTTCAAAGCTCTGACGTCGGAAGAAGCTTGGGTGAATCTCATGTATACATGTACTTCGGCCCCCACTTTTATCAGTTCGCCGCATACCTTCGGCCTGTGCCAAGGAATATCACGTGCTTGCAATTGCTCCCCAGTTTTCGATGCGAGCATCGAAGTCGGTTTGCGACGGACGTCGGAAGTCAAGGAATCTAAGCATTACAACTTGCACAGAGCTTCGCCATGCAGCCAACACGGTGTTTGCTGAAACGGTCAGCATGGAAGGGTACAACTCCTCTCTCAGTTTCCATATCTGCACTTCGACTAACCAATCGCTCATGCTAGGACCACATATCGTTCCGTAAGAACCCCTCGAATCCTCATCGATACGAGACTTGACGGCCATGCGTTTGCTTCCAGTATCTAACCCTCGAGCTCTCTCTCCAGTCTCCCTATTTTCAGAGTTGAGCCAGGAAAGAAAGTTGTCCCAATACGAACACAGGCCCGGTCCGCCACGATATTACCGAACTTCGTCGGGTTGAAGTTCCAGGTCTACAATGGAAAGGTCTACCACGACGTGACCATCACCGAGAACATGGTCGGCCACAAGCTTGGGGAGTTTTCACCGTTAGTCTATTTCCCGCCGCGCGAAAGAAGCGAGTGGACGCATGCTTACAGTCATTGTTGCAGGACGAGGAAACCTTTCATCTACAACAAGAGGTAAACCTGCCTGTGGGGGTTACCATTCGGCGTTGGGGTAATTGTTGCTTGGAACAGCTTGTGCGATAGACGTGTACATACAGGGTTGTAACATATATGCTGGAGACATATCTCTTGCTTGAATGGAATCATAGCGTGGCTCTTACAGGGCTCCCTGTACCATCCTTCTAGCGCCTTGACGAGCGGTGCGTCGTCTTCAGATTTCAAAAACGTGCGTATGCCATTGCGAGGCACAGAAACCGCAGTCAGACTCGATCAGGCCTTCTTTTCTGAAATCCCAATTTCATTCGTAGAAGTCGTCTAGCCGATGTCCATAACTCAGCACGTAGAAACCGCAAGTCTGCCCTACCAACGCCTCTCCAGTCCTGTCCGCGAACGCCTGACCCAACTAAAATACCGTCATCCCTGACCATGAGCCCTTTTCCCAGTCCCTCAACGATAAAACTCACTCCTCTTAACATTAACCCCGTACTCCCCAACCGCCATGCCCAGATCCTCCATGGTCAGCACCGTCCGGTTCTGGCTCCCGCCCTGTCCACCACCACCAAATCCCGGCCGTTGGATGCCGATGGGTCCGCCTTTGCCCTGGTCTTTGGTGCCGGGCTGGTTGCCGGGCTGCGATCCGGGGATAGGGAAGCCGGCGGCCGCACCGAGGTTGCCCATCGGGTTGTTCGCGCTCGTATTGCTGGCGCGAATGCGGCTGTACTGATACGCATCGGCAGCGATGTCGGCGATGAACTTTTGTGTTGCGAGCGCGAGGAGGCGCGCAAGGCGCTGGTCCGTCTGGGGAGGTGGTGGGAGGCCGGCGCGGGTCATGTAGTAGTTTGTGACTGCGTCTGGGATCTGTGAAGGGCTGGTGGTTAGTGACTGCGCCATCAATCGCAAGCAACAGTTACAAATAGCGCTGAAGGCTGTAAGCGCGTACGAAGTAACAACGTACAATGGGTGCATAGTCGTCCATCTTGTGCAGCAACTCTTTCAGCGACGTATCTTTCCTGGTTGGGAGGCGAGATTCTGGAATCGCCGGGGCTGCCGGTACCGTATCAACCACCTCAGCTTGTGTGCCATTTGGAAGCGTCTGTGCTGGCTCAGCATTGTCTGGCGGTTGATTAGTCGCCATCTTGATGTCTGGAGGGGGAATGTGTTGATAATGAACGGGTTGCAAGGCTGAAGGTTTGATGTTGGAGACAAGCCGCGATCGAGGAACCGCGGTACGTACTGCACGGTGGGGCGACAGCACGGACCTGATTAACGTCACTTCTGTACTATAGTACGCAGTAAGGAAAGGTACCTCACAGTTTTGATGGAAGGTTGAACTGGTTGACCATCATCACAATTGACAGGCAATTACAATCAACTTTGTCTTGCCGTCTAATTTGGACTGCTGTTTCGCTCACATGGTAGGTACATTCCGAGTTGTTTGCAGGAGGTTTAGCCACTTTTCGTCAAGGTAGTCCATGATACCATTGAACAAAGTCCGATAGCAAAAATGTAACATTTTCCTCAGCGTTGATTTTCACGGTCCATAACACAGGCGCTCGTAGTGAACAGCAACTTAGCTACAATAGTGCTACCAAGATATGCGGACACCAGCCTCAATACCTAACAGAGTGCCGTAAGCCATGTTCATCACCGCCGGCGGCTCCGAGTAGCAGGCATCGTCTCAAAATTGTCATCCTCAGAGATCTCATCGTCGCTAATCTCCAGGGCCTTCTGTTGCGTAGATCCAGCCGCCGGCTTCTGCGATTGTGAGAAGTTAAGCTTCGTCTGTCTAGCCGCAGGCTTCGCGGCAGATTTAGCAGTCGACCGCGCTGGTTGTGCTCGTTTGGGTGCTGCCCGCTTAGGTGGCGCTTCCTCCTCTTCGTCGTCCTGCTCCACGAACAGGTCTTCGTCCTCATCTTCGTCATCTTCAACGACCTTCTTCCGACCTCTCGCAGGCGGTTTCTTCGCTGCTGGTGTCTTTTTGGCTGCTGCAGCCTTGGTCGTTCTCGAGGCAGCGCCCCTTTTAGCTGGGGCTTTACGCGTTGGTGCTTCTTCCTCCTCTGCATCGAGCATTGAGACGTCGTCGTCATCATCATCGTTAACTGTCCGCGCTGCTCTCCCACGGGCGCGACCATTCGTCGGCGTCGCTGTGGCCTCTTCCTCAGCAGGATTTGCTAATGCCTCTGGTTGATCCTCCCAGTGTCCGTCAAGATCTGAATCCCACTCGTCAGGCTTGGGCTTGAATCTCCGTCTCCTTGCGATCTTCAGCTGACCAGCAGCGAACTGTGCGTCCAGCTTTGACCGAACGCGCTCCATCGCACTGTCCAAACTATCTTCATCTGGGTCGAGAGACAAAAGGTTCTTGACCTGGCCGGCAAGGGACTCGCTCACAAATGTCTCCATGGCATGCTTATCGTCCTTACTAACGAACTGATTCACAGCGTCGCCGAATGGTGCTTGTGGTAAGACTTTCAATGACTGAGCCGCGAGGAACTCTTGTACGAGAGCCTCGACTTTGATAGTATCCATACTTTCAATAGCTTCCGCTGCGCCTTCAGGCAGATCGCCGATTGGCTTGTCGCGCTCTGTTGAATCGTTAGTGTTAAGTTGCCAGGTGCGCAGACTGCTGTACTCACTCTGCCCCGTCTTCTTGCGGTAGAAATACACGACGTCGTTTGTATTCGCAACCTTGCCAACAAATCTATTCGAGAACCGCTGCGGATTCTCGACGTCGTACTTGCCGCCTTCAGGTGCTGTGTATTCCACTTTCAGCCGAATGAGAGGCAGTGGCTGCTCTTCGACCTCGTCGCCCTCGCCTTGTATTGAAAGCCACTCCTCGTTCGCTTTCTGAATCATCTCTTCCACGATCTCCATTAGTCGTTTCGTGATCTCCTGGCGGTTTTCCTTCTTCTTATCCACACCCTTGAATCGTTTATCCGTCGACAGGACAAGCTCGTCCGTGACAAACGGCCGGACAGTCTTCAGGGGTATCTTATCGACATGAAAGCTTTTACCTGTGATATTGAGTATTGCTACGTGCTTGGGTACGGCTTCTCCAGGAACGAGGGACGTCGCCACGGACGATCCAGGTTGCATAACGTGGAAGCCTGTCTCTGGGTTTCTTCGAGGGTCAATCAAGCATTCGTGTTCATGACCCCAGACAACCAGATCCATAAAATCTGGAAGCATGCTCTCTGGTAAGTACCCAGTTGCTGTGTGGGCGTGGTGATTCTGATGGACTGTGAGGAGGTTGAAGAAGTCACCTCTCTGGAGGTTCGGCGCGAACCATTTGACTCGGTTGTCCCTGAAAGTCCTGAACATGCGCTCATCCCGTACGTTGCTCAGTCCGTACAGTGCCAGTTTAGTCTTGCCCTTCTGGAGAAGCACCGGCCGAACTTGGATGTTGTCTGCTTCCGGGACGCGACCAAAGTAATTCACAAGACCCGCCACTTGTAGTAGATCGAGGGAGCAAAAGTGGCCATCGCCGCTCGGATCGTCGTGATTTCCGTGAATGGAGAAGACCGGTATAGACACGTTGATATCGGGATCTTGGTAGTTGACGTCGTTGAAAGCTCCCTCAAAAACCTCGTTTGCATCGCTCAGGAACTCCAGCTCGCAAGGTCTAGGGCCCAGACAGTTCTTCCGCAATGCTCGCATGACCTGGTACATAGACTTGCGCGATGGTTTGTTGTCGTGAAAGAGGTCGCCGCCCAGGAGGACCATGTCGACATCGTGTGTTCGCGCCAAGGTCAAAATCTCCTCAAAGGTCCTCCAGCTGTCATCCTTCCGGATCGGGTCTCGCTCTTCGTAGCCGACATGATTATCCGTGGCAACTAGAATCCGGATCGTGTCCGCCTCTACGTCAGGGTCAGCACCTCTGAACATGGATAGAATTCTTAAGATTGTGGAAGGGTTCGACCTACCGGTTGGGGGCGCCATCTTGGCAAATCACTAAAAGTTGTTCTCATATGGCACCTCCAATATCGAAAACACTTACAGCGTCTGACAACTTTTCCGTGGGTAGATGCAGGCGGAAATGAATAGCGAGCGCCACTGTATGACACCAGCTGAAATGGGGAGGTGGAAATCGCGTCACTCAGGCGCGATCCGACACTGAAATGAAGGAGTGGGTCTACGCGTTATCACATGAGAGATACTGGACACCTTAAATGGCAATGCCAGCTGGTAGAGCAGCACAAAGTGACCTGCCACCTGCCAGTGTCAGGCTTGACGACTGCGATTGTTTACTTGGGGACCAACTCAATATACTCGATGTTGATATCATCATCATTCTCTCCTATCGTCTTTCTGTTTCACAGTGCCAGCCTTTCGAAGGAAAGGCAATGCTCTGTAGGCAAGATGGAAGGTTATCCCGAAATCAACAGAGGACCGCGGCGTGCTCGGCGGAGAGAGCTGATGCACAGAGCTGCTCGCCCGCAGGAAGAAGACGATGAGGGTTCAATGTCCGATATGAGATCAAATCTTGATGCCGCTCGACATGCTGCGCTCACCTCCTTTTCCGCTGTGGCTACAGGATCTCTCAGGCAGATAGGTACGTAGTCTATGCCGAATCGGCTTTAAACCCACGCTCCTTCCTACTGGTCAACCCGTGTGACTTCAAATGAAGCCATACGACACCGATCTCGACTTGACTGTTTCCGCACTGCTTGCCCTCCACCTGAACAATCAAACTCAACTCACTTTACCTAAATTACCTCACCTACCTTTCACCATTCTATTGTTTGTATTCTATCACCACATGTCAACGTTCTCCCGGTCACTCATTTAATTTTCTCTATTCATTCATTCCGTTCAATGGCACAATAGCCTAGTCGTTCCTTTTGCCTATTCATTCCTTTCAGTCGCTCCTTACTCTCTTGGAAATGGCATCAGACACACCAATCCGACGAGCCGGCCAGCGCCGTGCTCTACGATGTCTCGATCCCAATTTAAACCTCAACCCCCCCCGGGGAATGACAAAGCGAGCCCCCATTACCTATGACAAGGAGAATGAGGATGCTGTTCTTGACGGCATCGCTCTCGGAATATACAGCTACGATGAGATCCTTGCCTTGACTGACCGTCGAGAACCAACCCCAACAGCTACTCCGAACCCACACGTGGACTCGGATGACGAGCAGATCGCCGACATTGTGGGCAACACCGGTGCGGCTCCGCATGAGGCGCTGAACGAGCGCTCACTCGACTTCCAGGGCGACGGTGACGATGAAATGCTAATGGAAGATATGGACGAGGAGCTTGGTGAGAACGGACCCGAAGGCGAGGTTGCGGCAGACGAGGACGACGATGACGGAGCCGATGACCAAGGCGAAGGTGTCTACTTCGATCCGATGTCAATGGGCTTGAAAGAGATTAACAACCTTGCCCACTTCGGTGTCAGTAGCCACAAGCCGGGAAACGGGGTAGAGGAGCTTCTCAGCGACGACTTGGACAAATACTGGCAGTAAGTGCACCCTTCGTGAGTTCCTCAGTCACGGTGCGCTACCTTATCTAACTCTGTGACCAGGTCGGACGGTCAGCAACCTCACCTACTCACAATCCACTTTCTCCGCCGCGTGGAAATCCGTGCTATTCGGTTCTACGTCGACCACAAGCAGGACGAGTCCTACACGCCCACGCATATCGTCTTCTACGCCGGCACGGGCCACCATGACCTGATCCAGTTCGCGGACGTCCCACTGGTCCGGCCTGTGGGCTGGCAAGACGTGCCGCTCGCAGATTGTGGCGGGGGTCCGGACGGTCATTCGCTGTGCTGTTGGGTTGTACAGATGCATGTCAAGGAGAACCACCAAAATGGCAAGGACACGCACATCCGTGGCATCAAGATCTTCGCCTTGGACGATAATGCTGCGAACGGGACTGCTGGCAGCACGCTTCACGAGATTGCGACGAATATTGATGAAGCGGCTGACCGCCTGATCGAGCAACACCTAGGCGAGGATGAGGACGACTTCCACGACCTGCTCGAGGCAATGGACCGTACCGAAGCGTCCGCGAAGCGCTTCAAGCCTGGCGAGGGAGGGTTCTCGGGCATTCCAGACTACATGCGCGAGCCGGAGCTCAGGTAAATAGGCAGATGACTGAGAGGTAGAGCTGCGGCCTTGGTCTTGAGCAAGCAAGCACGATGGCTTCTTTGGAGTTCAGGGAAAGTTGGCTAGGCGCTTTAAGGACGATACCCTATGTATGCATTTGGAGAGGCGTTCAAAAGTTAGTGGGAGCATTGGCTTTAAAATGCTGGGACGCATCGTCAGGGTATATTTGCTAGACCTAGGAAATAGGATGAAGCCATTTTGGCCGAAGCTGGTCGCCTTACCACGCGTGAGTTTCTGAGTGACGTATGACCCCGCCCCCTCTTAAGATATCGCTTGGCGACTCAAGCAACTCGACGAGCTTCAACGTAGCTCTCCAACAACACGATATGCTTGTGACGATAATTTCCGCTCTCGATGTCAACATAAGAAGCAGTAACTCTCATTCTCCAACGGTCTGCAATCAAGCTGAAGCCACGCCCTAGGCAATCAAGGGTCAACCACAATGCCCGTCATCTCGTCAAGCCCAGACGCAGCGCCACGAGTCCCCTTGTCCATCGAGCGCAACATGAACGCCCGCGCCCTCCTACCCTCGCACAAACCTCTGCTGGACTTCTTCCGCAATGCCCTCACCAGCTTCCAATCCAGCAGCACAAATTTCCAAGTAGTCTGCACCCTCACGCCGCGTCCGCGCGACGGACCGGCCCAGCTGCTCCAACACCGCATCCTCGCGACCCCAGCGCCGTCCCCGCCGCAGGGCTCGCCGCCCGCTCGACTGGTGGTACTGGACAGCTCCTTCAACCCGCCTAGCGCCGCACACCTGCGCATGGCCACAGATGCGGTGCTGGCGGAGCTGAAGAGCGACCAGACGACTGAAGCCGGACGGGTCAGGTTACTGCTGCTGCTGGCGGTCAAGAATGCTGACAAGGCTGCTAAGCCGGCCGCGTTCGAGCAGAGGCTGGCTATGATGTGGGCTTTTGCCAAGGATGTGCGGCGGACGTTGGAGGAGAGCAGCGGTCAGGAGGACACGAGCAGTAGCGACGGCGTGCCCATCGATGTCGCGCTGTCGACACAGCCTTTCTTCCACGAGAAGAGTGCTGCTATCGCCGAGTCTGAGTTCTACAAGCCCTCCAGCCAAGAGGAAGGCGGCAAGCTGAATAGGAAGATTGAGGAGCCGGAGCAGGTGATTCTAGCAGGCTACGATACGCTGATCCGCATCTTCGACCCGAAGTACTACGGTTCCCCGAATGAGGCTGCAGAAGTGAGCAGCGCAGGAGAGACGCCCATATACAAGGCATTAGATCCCTTCTTCAAGCGAGCCAGGCTACAAGTGACGATGCGCACAGATGATGAGTGGGGGAGCAAGGATGAGCAGACGTCACACGTGGAAAGGCTGCTGCACGGCGACGAGCTGGAGAAGATCGGAGGTAGCAAAGAGTGGGCCAAGCGGATTGTCATCATTGACAGTAGAAAGGAAGGCGAGCCAGTCGTGAGTAGTACGCTTGCGAGAGATGCTGCCAAGGCTCAGGATTGGAGCCGGCTTGAGCGACTGGTGCCGCCTGAAGTCAAGAAATGGATCGAGAGAGAGAAGCTGTATTCTGATGCATGACAGTATCGTTCCGACTCCAACATGCTAGACGGTCAAGATTAACTCGGAGCATTCTCGACTCGAAAGACTCGGTTTGATGTCATTACTGGCTAATGCCTGAACGGGAGATGCTCTCATCCGCCTGATCGGACAATACAGGTTGACATAGAAACCTTAGAACAAGATCTCTAAAAGGGAGACCAAAGACCAAAGACCAAGGGTGTGAACTCATGTGCGAACAACAGGACATTCGTGACTCACTCTGTCCATCAGTCTTAACAACATTGTGGTCTTGGGAAAGGTTGAGCGAAGCACGAGAAATTTTGGCGGCCAACAGCGGCAGTAATGCTTACGGCCAGCCAGATCCGTTCGACAACTGAGAACGCTGGGAAAATTTGCACCAAGAAGATTGCGCACGGTCCACCTAGAGCACATATATATTGTCGCTCGTCTGCCCGCTCATTCAACTGACTTCTTTTTTTCTTCATGTTCGACAAGTAAGCCTCTCCCCACCCCCCTAACCAGGAGCATCCGGCCCTGGCCTCTCCAGCTGCCAGATTGTCCCAAATTCTAACTCTTTCCTCTTCAACAGTACTTCATAGAATCTCTATTTAGTCGTCGTTCCTCTCTTGGTTTTCCACGAAAGCCACAGATCCCAACCCTGAAGATGATTTGATCCCCGATAACCTAGAGTGAAGACGTTTTACTCTTGCCCTGCCTGCAAAGGTGGCGGTCTTGGCTCTGCCTCGGCTGTATAAAGAGTGTTGATGATCTCAATCCCGCATTCGAGTTAGCTTTTGCGCTCGAGGCAGGATGGTTGTTGGTGGAAGTCTGAAGGGCCTGTTTTTTATTTTTCAATGCTATCCTAGGCTTGCCTTGGAGGTGTAGAAGAGACTTTTGATGCCTCTCATGTTCTCTGATCTCCAGTGACTTCTCGCTGTTTGTGTCCACGGTATTGGAATCCAGCACTTGTGCATCTGTGAGCCTCGATGGGCTCCATACTTGCAGATTCGTGAAAATGTATTTACGCGAGTAGAGACACGGGTAAATGCATATGATGAGTTGGCATCCAGATTGTGAAACATGTTCTGCCATTTCGCTCTTGAGGTTCCCCGATCGAGTTGACAAACTCGTGTCGAGGCCGTACCTGCGATCTGCACCTTCGTACAAACGACTGGCGGTCCCTCTTTCAACCTCCTTCCATCAAGAAGGATAATCTTTCATTGCGTGCCTTATCTTGCGTCTTCACCTGGCGGTGAGCGAGACTCCCCATGGTCACCAGTCAGCATCTTGAAGTCAATCATGTATGCCGAGACCCCATTATCCTCATGTTGGGAAGGCCATCTGCGATATAAGATAAACGGATGAGGTTCCCTCTGCCAGAGCTTGACAGAGGCGACACAATACAAGCTAACAGATCTGAAATGACGAGCTAAGCACTTGAGCACGCTTGATGGCTTGCGCCATCTTCACCTTATTCACCTTCCACAGACCGCTCCAGCGGCCAAGATGTCACACTTTAGAGGAGCTAGTGCTCATCCGCATTCCCTATCTGATCGCTATTGTGGAAGGTCCCGGACATGAGCTGCCACGTTGGGAAGACTGATGTCTTGGCGGTTGGTATCCAGGGTTCAGCAAATTAATTGTGAAGCACTGCGACCCCGCCTTTGCCATGCCCTTGGGCCTTCGTGGCAGCGACAGGAGCGAGAGCAGCTCTATCAGAAAGTGAAAGTGAATGGACTTCTCGTCTCCTCATTCTATGGATGCTTGGCCGAGCTGTGAACAACCGCATCTCCCAGACGTGTCGAGCCGGTCGAGCCGGAACCAGCTCTGACTTATACCAGACTCAAGAATGTGTCCGAGCAAGCGCTTCGGAGTAGTTCCTTGGTCGTCCATGTACAGGACATTAGACAGCGATGCCTGCACCTAGCTCCAGCCTCTGCGCCGACCTTTCAGTATCTTGCAATTATATATCGTTGTCGCGTCATGCTGTGGAAGACCACATGGTATCCCTACCGTTACAATACTCCATCCGGCCCTGCATGGGCACTGTCACCTTACCAAAATAGACAGTCGACGAATGCTTATCTGCATTGTTCAACGGTTCCTAGGGGACATTGTGATCTCGACCTGCAGTAGCGCCTTTCACGCACGGTCCGACCGCGACTATCCATCCAACGTTTCCTGGCGAAGCATGACCAGGGACTGTGAAGACTTCCAGCGCCGATGACGGACGTAGTGCGGGATGTGAAGATTCACAAGCAATGCCGTCGTCCACGACATCTCAATGCCAAGACGCGTACAAGTTCGTATCCGTCATAAACGGCAGGTGGAAGACCGTCTGAGATGGCATCAACGATGCCATGGATGAGCCGTGTGCTTGCGGCTCACGACGGCGCCTGGTACGCACCGTTGGATCAGCTGTTTTAACATATAATGGGCGTAGTCTCCTTTGCCCTGCAAGGGCTATCAACCCCGGCTGGCATCACAGACATTCAAGATGCGTCTGCAACAGCTTTTGGTCTTTCTTCTCCCCCTAGGGGGTGTCGATGCACTGTCCCACAAACTTCAGCCTCCAAACTCTACCGTCATCGCTCCAAAGAAGTTCATCGTCGAGGCAGCCGAAGGAACAAACATCGACATCCTCTCCGCCAAAGTCAAGGCCAGCGGCGCAACGATTCTCAGGACTTTCAACACCGACATATTCACAGGCCTCAGTATCGAGTCCACCAAAGCAAATGTTGATACTCTTCAAGCCGTGCAGGAAGTCTCGCAGGCCTGGTCCGTTGGTAGGATCCAGCTTAGCCCGTTTAAGCCCTCTGCCACCTTCAGTGACGATGCCGCAGCTGCCAACTACTCTGTCCATTCATTCACTGGCGTGGACAAGGCTCATGACGCCGGGATCTTTGGCAAGGGTGCTATAGTTGCGGTTGTGGATACCGGAACGGACTACCTACACCCGGCGGTAAGTGATTCCTCTATATGGAGCGTATCAGGACTGATCCTTGCCAGCTGGGCGGTGGCTTCGGACCAGGCTTCAAAGTCGCTGGCGGTGCCGACCTGGTGGGTGACGGAGGATGGCCCTACGATGGCCCAAAGGTACCGGATTCAGACCCCTATGATGACCTCGGTCATGGTACACACGTGGCTGGTATCATAGCTGGAAAATCGGAATGGTATGTCTGTATACCTCAGGAGTCATTTGCAGTCACTAACATGGATAGGTTCACCGGTGTGGCACCGGAAGCCACTCTGTTGTCCTTCAAGGTCTTTGCAAACGCCGACAGCACAGACGAGGACACTTTGATCGACGCATTTCTGCAAGCGTATGAAGCTGGTGTAAGTCTGACAAAGCAGTCGATGAGAAGATTCCTGCAACCCTAACATGCTTGTAGGCGGATATCATCACTTCCAGTATTGGCGGAACAAGTGGTTTGTTGCCCCTGACTAACTTTGGGGAGTGTCCCATGTGCTAAGGCGGTGCTAACACTGGTTAATAGGTTGGTCTGAGGGTGCATGGGCTACTGTGGCTTCGAGGCTGGTCGACCAAGGAGTAGTTGTCACAATCTCAGCCGGAAACTCGGGCGAGGACGGTCCTTTCTTTGCGAGTTCCGGGTCCAGCGGTAAGAACGTGATTGCAGTCGCTTCGACCGACGCCAGTGTCATCGCCGCTCCACCCTTCAAAGCTTCTTTCATTCTTGACGGCACAGTAAACACATCGACTCTCGCATATGAACCAGCGTCAGGGTCAGATCTCTGGACTGTCACTGGATTGCCAATTATTCCCGTCTCTCTAGACCCTACCAACCCTGCCGATGCGTGTTCGCCGCTGCCGGACACGACACCGGATCTTTCTGGCGGTATCGCTCTAATTCGCAGGGGAACATGCAACTTCTCCGTCAAGCAGGCCAATGCAGCAAAGTTCGGGGCCAAGTACATCCTCTTCTACAACAACGGGAATCCGGTGGTGAACCCAGGCTCCACCGACCCGGCTATCCCGGTTGCTCTCATTGAGGCCAAGGCTGGCGAGGCCATCATCGCTACTGTCAAGGCCGGCGGCAATGTGACGGCCGACTTCACACCTCCGACGGACAGCAGCTGGGCCGTGGGGTTCTACAACTCTGCGGGCGGCATCCCGTCCGAGTATACCTCGTTTGGCGGAACCTTTGAGTTGGAAATCAAGCCCGACGTGGCTGCTCCAGGCGGCCGGATATACTCCACGTATCTCGGCAGTACCTGGGCCGTGCTCTCTGGTACCAGCATGGCATGCCCCTACGTTGCCGGCATCGCTGCCTTATATGTTGGGAAATACGGCGGCAGATCTACCCATGGACCCGGATTTGCGAAGGACCTGGCGAACCGCATCATCACTTCAGGAGCTGCAGTCCCCTGGCAGGTGCAGGCACCCACGTCACTGCCGATTGACTATGGTTTCTGGGCTCCTGTACCTCAAGTGGGAAGTGGCCTTGTCAACGCGTGGAAGGTCTTGAACTATCAGACCTCCCTCTCGTTCAGCAAGTTTGAGCTCAATGACACATCCCACTTCAGCCGCTACCACGAAGCCTCCATCACTAACAACGGCGATAAGCCCATAACCTACAAGTTCACCGTGCAGCCCGCAGGTGGGTTCAACGCTCAGTCGTCGTACCCTTCCTATCTCTCCGTGTTCTACGAGCTGGTGCCCCTCAGCATCGCCCCCAAAGTCAGCCTGCCGTCGGGCACCTTCACCGTGAAGCCCGGCGAGACGAAGACGGCGCAGTTCAACTTCAACATCCCGACCGGACTGGACGAGTCGCAACTGCCGATTTACAGCGGCAAGATTCTCATCTCGGGGAGCAACGGCGAGGAGCTCTCCATTCCCTACTTCGGCGCCGGCTTCGACCTGAAGAAGAGCATGCGGCGCAACCTCTTTGCGGACACGACGCCGTACCAAGTCTCCGGCCCGAACAGGGACGACATACAGTACTACCACACGTACAACTTCGATCTATCATGGGAGGTGCAGAGTTTCCCCAAGATCTACGCGGACTTCAAGTGGGGCACCAAACAGCTGCGCTTCGACATCTTCCAACCGGGCTGGAAGGAGTCGCAGTGGAAGTACCCGCCCGTCGCCGGCAAGGACGGCTACGTCGGGTCGGCCACGTACTTCGTCGACTCCGACGCCTACTGGGCGTTCGACCCCAGTTTCATGGATAAGGAGGCGGTGATACCGTTCCCGCTGACAAATCTCGTCCGCACCTCGACTTGGAGCTACTATTCCCAGGGGTTCTGGTGGTTTGGCAAATTGGCGAATGGGACTTACATCGCTCCGGGCAATTACACGTGAGTTTTGCTCCCCTGCCCCGGAAAGCCTTTCGGTGTGTTAACTTCATGATGAACAGGATACGTTTTGCGGCACTGATCCCGTTCAGCGACCCTGAACACTCTGACAACTGGGACATCTGGAGTACGCCTCAAATTACCATCTTGCCATACACCCCGTAATTGGACTCAGGTGTTAAGATTTTTTTTCTTTTGGAGAAACCTAGCTTTCACAACACTAAAGCGTTGTGCTGTGGCTCTATACGATTGTGATGCTTGACTATATCGGGAGCGTCTGGCCGTGGCTGCCAGCGACGTGCTCAGCTCGTATTTGTGTGCTCCAAAACTTGATACTAATGATGATTGGGTTTTCGATATACAGTGGTAATTAGCAAGAGAAGTGACAGTAGGTGAATTAAGATCCTACATGAACCGTTTGGCTCTTGCTTCTGACGCTCTTATCTTTGCAGCCAAAGCACTTTGTAATGTGCGTGTTAATATCCGGGCAAGGGAGAAAGAAACCACGTGAGTGCACTGAGAAGGGGACGACAAGAAGCAGGAAAAGTCCTCGTCAGTTTTCACAGGTCTCTTCCAGGGCTCATGACGCTCACGTTCTCACACTTGTGTCCTGGATCATAATTCTAGACATAAGCAATCGCCCGTCACAAACCTACAAGGAACTTTATAGAGATCTGCAGCAAGACGTAAACGTTACGAACGTGGCCTTCTAAGGGAACAGTAGTTATGTCCATCTCTTCACAGCGACATCGATTCTCTGGGGATATCTGGTAATGCCAATACTCAGCACCATTCTGGAAAACATACTAGTCCAAGGTCAAGAATCAGTGTCTTAACACTCTCTGTAGGGGAAGGATTAGTGGATCGTAGTTGCTCGAGAAGCGAAACCGGGGTCACTATGGGGAATAGTAGACCGTGATTCAGCCATTTGGTCTTGTTAGCCGTGCCATGGCCGTACAAAGATGACACAACTACTTGCAGACTGAGTTGAAAGTGCCGCTTGAGTGCATCCGGCTCGACGAACTCAAAATATGAGTGTTTGGGAGAATCGAGATTGCCTGACTTCGATTTGGCACGGAAAGTTGAAGAAAAGCAGTCCGATCTCAGGAGCAAGTGGCCAAAGTTGGATTGCCTCTCTGGGACGTATGTTTGTTTCTCCTCAAGGCCGGATTTCGACGACATGTGATATCACTTGGGGGCACGCAAGGCAAAACTGGTGGAATTTTAAAGAGAAGTCCTCTTTATAGGCACGGTTGATTGAAGAAGACAGTCTCATCCAGAAGAATGGCAACCTCAACCGCGATGTCTCCAATGACTAGGTATTACTTTCGCAAGTTGTTCGGCCTCCTACATATTCCGACGGCCAGTAAAGAGAACCGGTGGGCCTCCTTGGAAAGGCCTCGTGGGTTTGTGATTTGTTGCCATTTTTGTAGATTACATTTTCTTTTGCTGTACCAGACATATTACCAAGATCTCAGGATTCGGGAATCTTGAAGTCTAACATGAGATGGTCTGGGGGAAAAAATCCACACGGCACATTCCCAGCGTCTGAAGCTTGGCCACGGTACTACGTTGCCCTTCTTTTCAGATATGCTTGATCGACACCAACAACTTTGACATGTTCAAAGAGGGACACTTTTTAGAGTTACCACGGTGCTATGGTATATCATAGACGGGTGCTGCTATCTTATAGGGCATAGGTGTTGCTCTTCCTTTAGGCTGTTTGTCTCGAAGGTCCTCTTGAACTGGAGACCGATCAAACATCTCACGCCTCTGATGAAAAGGATGTATGTCCCGTTAGGTATCATGCCAATCACCCGTTTAAGCCAAATATAGAGGGTACCTGAGGAAAATGATCGTCGGCTAGGCTGGGCTACTTCGGACAGGAATACACACCTGCCTTAGACAGCGCTCCGCCTAACGTTAGAACGCGTTACTGGCTCTGTAAGCTCGAACTGCACCCTTGTCGTTCTAAATCATACTGTATTTCCTTTGGATTTATAATACATGAAATAGACCACTGATTACTCGCTGAATCATATAGGATGGTAGATGTTTGCTTGGCGTCAGCGAACACTACTTTGAACCCTAACCCTCATGATGATGTAATTCCTCGCTCATCGTTCTAGATGATGTCATGAATAAATATAACGTAAACCATAACATATCCTACTTGTCTCCACGACCAACTTCTTTACTGTCAGAAACATAGATACAATTCAGACTCTCAGCTCACTTCTTGCAAACTGAGCGTCTCTCAGTTCAAGAACCTTTCAATCAGGCATCTCCGCGTCAGACACCCGTCCGTCATCCCGCATCATGTCAAAAAGCGATCAGGGAAATTTCCTGCCGGTCGAGAAGGGCCAGGAGCAAAACCTTCCCGGGTATGTTGTGTTCTATAGTATTAGGTTTGGTCTGTTGCTGATATGACCAGTTTGGAGAGGAAGATGGAGCCATCAAGCGAGAGCACCAAGCTGGAGGGCAAGGGAGACTTCGTCGAGTACCTGGCGGCCGGAAAACTGAAGGGCAACAAGGCGCTCATCACCGGAGGAGACTCGGGCATTGGTCGAAGTGTTGCTGTATTATTTGCACGTGAGGGATCAGATGTATCCATTGTGTACCTGCCCGAGGAACAGCCAGATGCCGAGGACACTAAGAAGTTGGTCGAGAAGGAGGGCCGAGAGTGCCTCCTCATTCCGGGCGACCTTATGGACAACGAGACTTGCCGCAAGGCTGTCGAGAAGCACATGGAGAAGTTCGGAGCCCTTCATGTTCTTGTGAACAACGCATCGAAACAGATCATGTGCGACGATATCGCCGAGATCGATCTTGACAATGTCGAATCCACGTTCAGGAGCAATATCTTGCAAATGTTTGCCATGACCAAGTATGCTGTACCGGTAAGCCTTCCTTCTAACACGCTTCGCCATAAGGATGCATTGTTGACACAAAGTAGCATATGAAAAAGGGTGGCAGTATCATCAACACCACATCGACTGTCGCGTTCCGCGGTACTGCGAGCTTGGTCGAT
This sequence comes from Coniochaeta sp. PMI_546, assembly GCA_021432605.1. Classification (NCBI taxonomy): domain Eukaryota; kingdom Fungi; phylum Ascomycota; class Sordariomycetes; order Coniochaetales; family Coniochaetaceae; genus Coniochaeta; species Coniochaeta sp. PMI_546. The sequence continues at coordinate 189,393 of MU271164.1, read as the reverse complement.
TATGCCGCGACAAAGGGCGCCATCACATCTTTCACACGGGCGTTGGCCAAGCAACTCATGCCCAAGGGCATACGTGTGAACGCTGTTGCCCCGGGACCAGTGCACACTCCGCTGCAGCCGGCGTCTCGTCCTGCAGAGCAGATGGAGGGCTACGGGAAGCAGTCAGGCATTGGTCGTGTAGGACAACCGAGCGAGATTGCTCCATCGTTCGTCTTCCTTGCCAGCAAGGACTCCGAGCTGTACTATGGTCAAATCATGCACGCTTATCCACTCGGCGACTAAACACACGCTGGAGTAGAATCAGGTGCGGTCATGAAGGAGATATGCTGGGATAGGGCGATAAATGATCCCCTGTGTGTGCTTAGGAAGCATTGGCATGAAACTGGTATATTCTATTGCACCCACAGATAGGAGGGACCGGCCTGCTAGCGCACAAATACAGATGAGGTCACGTCACTGTACCTTATGTAACAACACATCCACAATGCATTTCTAAGCCAGCAATCAAAGTCAACTGCTGATTGGTGCAACCCAATGAGCAGGAGACAATAGTCAGCAAATGCTGTTACCCACAGTGATCAGCGTCTGGCCAATAAACCACGACCCGCTGTCCGTTTCTGGTAAGAGAGATTACACAACAGCCCGGAAGACGTACGTCTATCCAGGCTGAAAGCCAACATATCTCGACATCGAACAAAGTCAAGGCATACACCCCCAATTGCTCATCAACTCACATGGGTGATGGATAGGAGCTTCTTTAACCCGATGCGCAGTGACACCGACTCGCAGAGAGAATGAAGCCTCAAAGACATGGAGAAGTTGATGTATATAAGAGTTGGAACTTGCATTCAACTCGAAAGAAATTCTAAGCACACAGCAAACACTAACTCAGAGAAGACTACTGCCTATCAATTTGACCATTTGATTTATTCAGACCAAATCTACAACAAAATGTCTCCCACAATTAAGCCTTTGCAGGGAAAACTGGCCATCGTGACCGGAGCTGGTAAAAGCAACGGCGTTGGCTTCGCAACAGCTACCATCCTAGCCGAGCAAGGAGCCGATGTTAGTTCTCCAATCTCAACACGAACTTCTTGACAGGTTGTCAGACATGAAGCTGACACGACGCAGATCGTCATCCACTACAACAGCAGCAAAGAGACAGCCCTCAAGAACGTCGAGACTATCCGCGCTCTTGGCGTCCAAGCCACGGCCGTTCAGGCCGACGCCAGCAGCCTGACCTACGGGAAAGACATTGTCGACGCCACGCTTGAGGCCTTCCCTGGAAGGACCATCGATATCCTAGTCAACAACGCCGCCACCATTGCCGCCTTCCCGAGTATCGCCGGTACGCAAGTCGATGCGTTCACGACCGTCTTCAACGTCAATGTCCGCAGCATCTTCCTGCTCATCCAGGCTGCTGAACCGCACCTCACTGCTCCTGGTGCTCGGATCGTGAATGTCAGCTCCGTGGGGGCGAGGATCGGAGTTGCCGCGGCAAACTTCTACACCGTAAGATAATTTACCTCATGACAATCCCAGAAATCAAAACACTAATACAGTGGTTCATAGGGCTCAAAGGCTGCGCTGCACGCCATGACCCGCGGGTGGGCCGAAGAGCTCGGCCCCAGAGGTATCACGGCCAATGTCGCTTTGCTCGGACCGATCGAGACTGATCTGGTATTTCCGGAAGACAATCCGTACACGCAGCGATTCCGCGCCGATCAGGCCATCAAGCGGAATGGCACGCCCAAAGAGGCTGCTGAAGCGATCGTGTTCCTCTCCAGCCCGGGTAGCTCGTTCGTCACAGGCCAGGTACTCAACATTGATGGTGGTCTCACGTATGCTTAGAGAATGATTGCTGGATGGAATGCATGACATGTCACTGCATTAGGAGATTTTTTTCCAAAATATACGCTAGAATATGATATCGTGATAGAAAATGACTTTGAGCTTCTTGACTTAGTATATCAACCGGTCGTCGTATGCCCGCACCGACTCCAAGTAGGAGATAACTTGGTTATAATCCCTACAGACTGTAGGGTTTGTCAGTTTCGACGATTGTGGCCAATTGGAAGACGTGAAAACTCACCATGCTTGGAATCCCAGCCGTCACTACCGCCATTGTGATCCGGGAATGTCGTCTCATGCCCTTCAAGTGCCATGTCTGCAGAGCACATGATGGCTTGTCTTAGGTAGGAGAAGCAGTGGATCATATGCCATTCGTGATCCGAAGGCAGTTCGTGGTTTGACTTCAGCCCCGAATATACACGTACAATGGCGAACTAAGAAGTAATGTCAGCGAGCAGTTGGAAGGCACATGGCATGTTCCTAACTCACAAGACAATGCAGTTGATGTGTCATGGATGTCGTGAAGACTGTTTGATCTGGCCACTCGATGGGCGTTGGCAAGTCGTGGTATTTCGATGTGTCATTCACCGATTGGAAACCCATTCCCCCTTACAAAGTTAGCATAACGGGACTTGTACCACCGGGCTGGAATCCATACTTGGCATGAGGTCGTTCCACGCATGCATGACTTCGTCCGTGAAGAACTCGGACGTATTCTCCCGCTGATACTTGTACTCCATCTCGAATGTCGTTATTTTCTGAGAGAAAGACGGCGCCACACCTGTGAAGTCGCCGCCAAATTCCCACTGGTTTCTCGGAGTTGTTTGAAGCTGTTGTCGGACGAGAAGTCCGAGGATTGCGAGAAGGAGCAGCGTGTTCAGGCCGGACCGGAGAGCCGATATTAACCTGCAGCGTCCTGACCTTTTCCGTAGCGTCTGGAAATCATGTTCGTGCCACTTCTTCTCATCCCCCATCAGAGATTCGTCTACTTCGGTATTAGATCCGGCTTCATCGTGATCTTCTAATGGCACATTGTCGTATTTCGGTTGTGAGTGGGACTCCATTGTAACTCGGATCTTTGAACTTGAGAGAGAGATAGAGAGAGAGAGAAGCCGTAAAGTGTTGTCTCAACAAATGTAGGAGACGGTTATTCCAAAATGAACATGAAAGAGAACGCAGTAAGAAATTGAGCACAGTGACCGAGTCTTAAAGCCATCGCCAACATCCTTGCCGTTACACTTGTAGCCGTTTCAGGTCTCGCGTTGTTGAGCGCTAGTATCCTCAGCTGTGTCTCGGGTTGCCAAGACTCCCCTGTATTCGCGGTTCGCCTTGCCTTGTAGCGGTTTGAGAATGGCGGGGCAATACCACGATACAACCGACAGCACAACCACTAGCCGAGTCGATCATGGGGTTTGTCGATCGCATTGACACTTTGTCAATCCAAGGCTTGAACTTGCCCCTATTGATGTGGAAAGGCAGGAAAAGCCGCGATGGCCGTCTCTCATCGCAGGTATTTTGATCCAGCGCATGTTTGAGTGGCGTCCCCAGTTCCTCCGGCTCAAAGGGCCTTGAAACCACATTCAATATATATGTGAGCGGAGGGAGGGAATGCAAATGTGAACACACATCATCATTAGGACATAGAACGTTTTGTTTGTCAGAAAGCTACTCTATCGTACCGGCATTGGTTCGCATGAGATCTGAAGACTAAGGTCGGTCTACCTTCTACTTTGCAGGCGGTACAGTGAGGTAGACCCACATCCCCATCAGAACTGGAAGCACATCAACTCAAAACTGCGGTGAAGGAGTGCTCTTTTATTCTTCACCTCGAATTCTCCATCGGATTGCTAATAGCGCTCACTGTCAATGGACTCCACGACACGCTCGTCGAGATCAAGCAAAGAGAAGCATGTATCGAACTAGATCTGAATCATGGAAGTCGCGCGGTGTGGCCCTGGATCGTGCTTGGCCCGAGATGAACAGTCGATTAGAATGCCTATTTCCACGTACTTTTCCACATTTTCTCATACATATTGCTCTATATTTACAGCTCTTCGTGACCGATATCTGTTTCTGATGACACATGTCCTGACCATGGCCTGACTTTCCCATCGATGATGTCGAGCAAGAACTGCTCCACCACTGCTGCGCTCGCTTGCCGCATTCGGTTGTGCGGGAAGATTTGTCCATTACTCGGATGGTACACGGACAAGACCTTACTGGAACCTGGCTGCTGACCATACACCAGCAGCATCTCCGGATACTCTGTCACGTCAATGGTGGTGAACTGGAGATACTCTTCGTACTTCTTTGCCAGCGGGAGCATCTCCTTCATATATTCATCTCGTTCATCCGCGCTCGAGACGAAGTAGTGGACGAAGCTCTTGTCTTTCTGTACGTACCATCAAAGTCAATACCCAGCCTTTGCGGAAGAGAACTCTTTCAGATACATAGGACTGTGACTCACCGAGCTGTATTCCACCTCGTTTCTCCTCGTCAACTCCGGGATCAGCGGAGATGAACACAGCCTGACGAAGTCCTGAAGCGAGTCGACGGCGGTCGAGTCACCCCACGCCATCTCAGCACCTCGGATGTTGTTGTAGCAGTATACGGCAGATGTAGCCTGGGTGGTCACAGTCACGCCAAACGAGAACCTATCTCGGTATCGCTTGGCCAGGGTGCTGAAGCGATCTCGCAGAACTTTATCTTGTGGCCGCAAGTATGCCACAAAAACGACATCGTCGACACCTCGAAACGCAGTCAGATTCTTGTCAGTGACTGTGGAGAGTACTGGTCGGAGAATTCTTCGTAGGAAAGACTGGATACTGCCGGAAGGTCAGATTTCTGTCTGGTACTTACACCCTCGCTGGGACGAAGTTCTGACATACGATGCTGCCCTGCGCGGGCCACGGTATCTATCGGTTACGGCGCCTTGGTCCTGGTAGAGTCGAATTGCTGGAAATGAGCTTATCTCGTGTTTCTCGCAAACTTTTGATTCCGCGGCACAGTCCACGCTCACTACGTGACCGTCGGTCTCTTCTTTCTCAATTGTCGTCCATTCCGGTTCGAGGGCTTCACTTGCACGGCTTTATGTGGTCAGTGACAAGTCGCATGGTCAGACTTCTGACAATCCTTACTGATTCGGCTGCCGTTGGTTAGTGAGGATCGAAACTGCTGGTGATGAGATTGACGGCTCACAAGAATAACTGGTCATTCACGGTAATGTCAATATTTGCCGTCATAGCGAAGGAATAAGTCTGGAGATTGATACGTACACGCTACAAGAGCATATTTCTGAGAACTCAAAGCTTCATTCAGAGCGGCTTCAGTGGCATGTTTCCAGGCAAGTGCTTGGCCAATGCAGCAGAGATGCAGCAGCAAAAGCGCCAATAACTCCATGTTTACTTGGGCCTCATCGGCTTCATCGGCTTCGTAGACAGATTTGCATTTCAGATCAAGAAACCAATTCCAGCGTGAGACCTTCAAATATGTCTTTGGGACAATGTCGATTTGATGGGGTGAGCACAGAGCGAGAAGCGCTCGAGCAGGGGGGGATGAGACATCGACCCCTGAAAATGGACTGAACAAGCTTCTTGTCAGCGTGCTCGGACTCAAAACACTGTTTCATCAACAGCGGGAAGCAGGGGTGCTGCGCAGGGGAGCTTCTGTCAGATGAACACCACTCTGATGATATCGAGATATTCTAAAAGTTGAAATTCACGTTTGAACTAATTCTAACCTTTCGACGGTTCAGCTTCATTTCAACGCAGACTGATATAAACAGCAACATGCGAATTCAAGCCTCTCTATACGGCCTCTTGGCTCTGAGCAGTTCCGCAAGCTGTACTGAGGGCACCCAGCTACCATTAACCAACAACTACGTCTGCGAAGAACCGTCATACCGGGTGCACATGGTCTCAAAGTCACCTTTAGTCATGTACATCACAGATTTCCTCACCGAACGAGAGCGCGCCCACCTCCAGGCAATAACGTACGTCAACCCCATCCCCTCCCTCTTGGACCTACCTTGCCTAACATCCGCATAGTAAAGACACATTCTCCCACTCCGGCATAACAGGCGCGCAAACCTACAACACCAGGATCCGGACCTCGCAGTCAACCAATGTCCCCCGCGACGCCGTCGTGCGGTGCATAGAGGACCGCGCCCTCCAATTCCAGGGCTTCGACGTGCCCCGCAGCCACCTCGAGCCGGTCCAGCTCGTCAAGTACGGCGTGGGCGAGCACTTCCACTTCCACACGGACTGGTACACCGACCCGGCCAACGCCGGCGCGGACGTGGGCGGGAACCGGGCGACGAGTTTCTTCGCCTACGTGCACGTCGCCAACGGGACGACGGGAGGCGGCACCAACTTCCCGATGGTCGATGCGCCCGCAGACGAGCGGTGGTGCCGGTTTGTCGGCTGTGACGAGGACTGGGACAAGGGCGTCACGTTCCGCCCGGTCGAGGGGAATGCGGTCTTCTGGCAGAATCTGCTGCCTGATGGAACGGGGGATCAGAGGACGCTGCATGCCGGACTTCCGGTGACGAGCGGTGGCAAGATCGGGATGAATATATGGACGAGGCAGGCGCCTTTGAGTGAGGAGATTAGGGGCCCTGATGTGTGAGGTATTGAACGTGTTCTATCGTCGCTGTGTTTATTATAATTGGTATCATATGAGATGGCAAGTGTACCATAACTTCATGTCTCTCCAAACGTCATTCATTCAGTCAGCCCCCGCTTAGTCGCTCATCGTCGAGGCGCCTATTGCTTAGCAGGCTCCGACGATGCGGCCAGTATCGTTGGCACTCTGGCCGACCGGCACCACCCCGTCGCCACAGTTATAGTACTGGTTCATCCATACTATGTCGGATTGTTGGTCGAAGACCACTACACCAAGTTAGCTTACGCGATGCCACGAGCGCGATCCGGATCACAAACTTACGATAAGCTCCCCTGATGAATGTATCCCCCAATACGTAATTCGTACTGCCCACGTCCGCAGGCTGAACGCCAAGCATGCAGTGGCCCGCATACTGCTCGTAGATAAAGTCCTTATAGCTGACGTTGATCACCATTTTGCCCCGGTTGAATCCAAAGTCAACCGTCCCGTTCAGCTGTCTATATCTGCAGTCGACGGCGTAGTTGCCACCCGAGTCGATGACTGCCCCGAATGCCTGTCCTATCTGGGCGACAAGATCGGCTCGGAAGTATGAGAGGGTCGAGCCGGTGTCGATCAGCACCGGCATGTTGAATAAGTTCCTGTCCGTATAGATGATCCCCGGCTGTCCCGGCTTGGTGATGCCGACCGAGGTCACGTTGACCCAGTATCTGAGAGGAGCGGCGTTAGTATGTTAGGGAGTGGCCGTCCATGGAATCACTCACTGGATCCAATGAGGGTCCTGTTTGCTTATTGGCGGCCATATCGGAACAGGTTCCAGGGCACCAGTGAACTTCCACCTGTTGACTCCGCCAAAAATGATCTCGCCTGGTGCTTTGTTAGAGCTCTGCCCTCCTCATTGTTTTCAAAGCGACTCACTGAAACCGTCCATCTCTCCACCCAGTCCCAAGCTGAAGATTGGTGCGCCGATGAGTTTCTGCGCCACCATGAGGTTGAGGACGCTCGGGTACGGGATCGAGTACGGGAATGTGTACCCGAGCCCGAGGATGCCCGAAAACGTGTAGTTGCTGTCCGACGCAACAGCAAACTGCACGGCAGGTACTTGGAACACTTCAGACAGTAATTAGCGCAAGGACACATGCTTTATTTCGTAGCCAACATACTTGCTATCCCCATTGTATCAGACCAGTACTGTCCCCTGACCGCGCCGGTGCCGTATGCAATGTCAAAGTTGCCGCCGACAAAGGAAGCGGAGTTGGACTGCCGCGGATAGTAGGTGCCATAGCTGTTGCAAAGATTCACGTCTGCCGATTGTTGGCACTTCGGATTGACCCATAGCTCGTACGAGCCAGTATCGATGAAGACTTTGACCGACTGCGGCGGTGTTCCAATATCGACTGTGAGGAATTCTCGTCAGAAGCGCCAAGAAATGAACAGAAAATTGCCCAGACAAACGCACGTTGTATGATGTACGCGATCCCTCCCAGGTCCTCCAGGTGCTCCCAGCCCCATCGCCTCGTGATCGGGTTCTCCACATGTGGCCCCTTGCGGTGATGGCCCCTTCGTCCAGTACCGTTGAACACGTGCCGATTTATCGGCATGCGCAGGTAATGTTTCTCTTTCGCCTTCCACCAACTGGCATTCCGATCTCGCGGTTCTATCGTGACGGCATCCGTGTTCCCGGTTGAAGATATCAGTTCGGCTATGGGACTACACAGACAGGCAGTCACCGAAAGCAGAATCCAGAGAACGAGTGCCAACATTTCGGTCGTATAGGACGAGGCACAGAGCGAGAGGACCGTGAAGAGGAACAGGTGTCGAGCATGTCGTTGTTCGCTATATCAGAGGCGACATATTGTGACTATATTGTCCGCAAAAGATGCTGTTGGTAACTCTTGGAAAGCCAAATAGGGGATGCTGATCACCGTGTAGGGAGGACGCTTGTCTCCCTGCACGTAAGCTGCAAGAACACCAACAGTCGACCATAGAGATTGCAATAGAAGGAAAACGGAAGTAAGTAAGAGAAGAGTCTGCACTTGCAGACGGCCGCTGGATGCGGTTGGTTTTGTCGAGGAAGGCCAGCTGGGCCCCAGACCAATATCAGAATACCATCGAACCTTTGCAGATCGACTCGTTTCGACTATAGCCTCTCATCCGGGGTAAGTGGGATAATAACCTTCGATCGTATTGCCAGCGCAAATTTAGCGGCGGATAAATGTGAGGGCCGCGGCTCGCTCTGGCTCTGCAGACTGCTGGGCAGCACCAACAAGTCTCCTGCTGCCATTAGGCCAAGGGAGCTGGTGCTGACAGCCGCGAGAGTTTTCTTCGCAACAACCAGTTCGAAGGACTTTCGGATCGCTGATACAAGTTGTATATCCACTTGGACGAGAGACAGACACAGAAGGACCATAAAAGGACCTTGACATTGTGGTTGCAACACAGTGCAACCCGACAGACGACAGCTCGAAATGCGACTCAATTGCCAGCCATCTATGCCGACAGCATTGCCCGTCCCAGTGCAGCCACATGCACTCGCGGCAGTGAATTAATCGTCTCACTTCAATCCAGCACCGTTACTCGACAAGACGATGGGCAGAATGTGGCAACCTGGCGGGTTTCATATATCGTTAATATAAACTGCATTAGGGTGCGGTACCATCGCTCCCGATTGGTGATGCACCGCGACCGGGAATTCGCGCTGGGGCGAGTGCGGGGGATGGTCGCATGTTCATCGAGGTTAAGACGGCGGTATGTGTACCGTGTCTCCTGCACTTTGATGTTCCTCTTGACAAGACAAGATAGTTGAACGTGTAGGAGCATCTTGAGGTCGGACCCGTTTTGATCGTACACTACCGTGCCGATACTCTGCAACATAGGTACTGCGGTGCTGGTTCCTGTCCTGTTCGGATGAGAAGCCGACACGACACCGCCGGCAGAGTCCGTCAAGAGCCGTTATGGCCCGTGTAATAAATGATCCTGGAATTCATATGCCCGGTCTACCACATGATACGACTTGAATGTTCTTCGTCTTTGCAGCTGTGCAAGGTTTCGAACTTCCGGAAAGTAGTCACTTGAGACCGTCGTAGAAGTTTGACGATTAAGTTGACGTGGAGATGGACCAAGGAAGGAAAGTTTGAGTGTGAGTGCTCTTATCATTCAACGACAAAAGTCATTAACGGGCAACGGTCGACCGGGGACATGCATAAAGTAGATAGATGTGCCTAATGCCAAGTAAATGTTATAAAGCCGCGTTCAAGTCTACATCAACACCTCAAACCTCTACATCACTCCAGTAATACGTCCAGATATCAATCCCAAGGAAGTCATCCTTGTATGCTTTCGCCTTCCCATCCTCTTCGCCCGCAGCTCCAGCAACCACCAACAGCGGCAGAAAGTGCTCAGCCCCATACCGCGGATGCATGTCATAACTATAGGGAAACTCCCTCCACTTACCCAACCTGGCCTCCCTCTTCTCCCTGTCAGGTTCAGTCACAGCAGCCGTCAAGGCAGCGTTCCACTCCTCAGTCCGTGCGCGGAGGGGGCCGGGGTTGCCCGAGCCCATCAGGTGTCGCATCGCCGGCAGATTGTGGAAGGAGGCGAAGCCAGAGCCGACGACGGCGATGTTACTGTCGCGTAGGGCACCGAGGGCGCGGCCCATGCTCAAGTGCGCTGCCGGATCCTCGGAATGCAGGACGGAGACTTGCACCACCGGGATATCGGCAGCGGGGTTGATTAGGAGGAAGGGGATGAAGACGCCGTGGTCCCAGCCTCGCTCCTCGTCCGTGACCGGATTGAGACCGGCATTCACAAAGGCCTGCCGGACTTCCTCGGCCACCTCGGGTGATCCGGGGGCATCGTACTTGAGTCTGTAAGCTGCGGCCGGGAAGCCGCCGTAGTCGTAGAGCAGGGAGTGTTTCTTCCCGGACGAGATGGTCGGTCGGCCTTCGGACCAGTGGGCCGTGACGACCACGATGGCTCGCGGTGCGTCCGGGGTGCCCAACTTTAGGATCTTTGGCACGCGGTGACGTAGGGAGTTAACAATGTCCTTGTGTGCTGGGTCGCCTAGCACGGGCATGGGTCCTGGTATCCTTGTCAGCAAGTGTCCACCACGATCAGAAAGGCTTCGCGAGGGAGTGCGAGATGGTTTTTCTGGCTGCGTACCACCTCCGTGGGACACGGCTATTGCTGCTGCGCGAGGCATCGCTTGTGACAAGGTGGAAAGTCTCCGAGCCAATTGTTTGGCGCAGACTTGATAGAGCATGTAAGACTATTGGGTAGGCTTGAAAGGAATGAGAACTAGGGGGGGAGGGCTCGGCCGAGTTGATCGACGGGTAGGCAATTTAAGCTCGGGCTTGTCAGTTACTAGCAGGTACCTAGTGGCGTGGTAATACCTGGGGACCACATTTTACTGTGTGAGGTGCAATTGCCGATTACGAAAGCTTGCCAATTGCTTGCGTAATCTTACCAAGACACCCGCGCGCGTGAAACTTCCCACCACGCCTCTAGCAAGCTTCGATAAATCAAGCAGATGATGGCCATGATAGAGTTTTCAATCAAAACGCATAGACTCTCTAAAGTCATGATTCAGGGAAGGTGAGTAAATAAAACCAATGAGGCAAGGGTGTGTGCTAACTACCTGTGCCTTATAGAAAATGCTTCAGTAGTCTAGAAGTTTGATATTGCATTCTTCCTTTCGTTCTCTCCTTGTCTAGTGGTCATGTGCATGTCCAGATGCAGGACAGTTTCCCGAGCTTCATGGCCAAACTGTCCAAAGGATAGCAGTGAGGTACCATCATGACTACGGCAGACAAGTAGACTACCATAGGTACCTTACTATAGTACTCATTTGGCAGTGCACGAGTGAAGGAAGCCGAATGTCGGACAATAAGATGGAGCTCCCGCCGGCAATGTCGCATTCTGCTCGGGTGGACCTGATATCCACAGCGGGAAGGACCACTAGCGTCATAACCGCGCGGGACCCCCTTCCATGTTCGTGCTTGCCTCCTAAAGAAGACCATGTATCGCCGGCGGGATGCCAGGCATGGAACCTGCCAGGAATGCACATTGGTGAAGGAGGGCAGAAGTGACCCAAGCAGTTCCAAAGCTTATAATCAGACTTGAAGTGAAACAAGAACCCTTAATTTGTAAGCTGCGACGAACGAGACCGCAAGGAATCTCGGACGCGATCCGATATAAGACAAGGTGACTTGCGGGTGCCGTCCGATCTTGGGACCTGCCCTCATCACCCTCCATGTCTCAGCTCCAGTCTCTTCGCCAGTACATTACAGTTCCTTCCACCGAGTCGTTGATAGTCGCCGGAGTATCCCTCGCCTTCGGAGCCTTCGTCCTCAACACCGCCTGGAGATTTATCGACACAAAACCTCCAGCACAAGCCAGTAACTTCGACGACACAATGTCAAAGACAGTGGTTATCCTCGGAGGTGGCATATCGGGCATCGCCACCGCCCACAAGCTCTTGAAGCACACCGCCCCGAAACTCAAGGGTCTCAAGGTCATCCTTGTCAGCGTTTCGACACACTTCTACTTCAACATCGCCGCCGTTCGCGGTCTGATCCCAGGCGAGATCCCGGACGACGCGCTCTTCCATCCCATTGAGCCCGGCTTCGACAAGTACCCCAAGGGCTCCTTCGAGTTCGTCGTCGGCACCGCCACAGCCCTCGATCTGGCCGGCAACGCCGTCCAGGTCCGCACCCCCGAGCAGGACAGGACCCTCGTCTACGACCAGCTCGTCATCGCGACCGGCTCGTCCCTCTCTTCAGACATCCCCTTCAAGACCCTCGGCTCATACGGCGAGACCATCGAGTCCTGGCACAAGCTCCAGAACCAAGTCAAGGCCGCCAAGTCCATCGTCGTCGCCGGCGCGGGACCCACCGGCATTGAGACCATCGGCGAGCTGGCCAACAAGTACGGCACGACCAAGAAGCTGACCCTCATCATCGACGGCGAGCACGCGCTGCCAACCCTCCTCCCCTCGGTCGGCAAGACGGCCGAGGCCGAGCTGGCCAAGATGAAGGTCGACCTCGTCCGCAAGGTCCGCGTGACGGGCGTCGAGGACATCGGCGACGGCACCAAGCTGACCCTCTCCAACGGCAAGACGCTCGTGACCGACGTCTTCCTCCCCCTGTACGGCGTGCGGCCCAACACGAGCTTCGTCCCCGCCCACCTCCTCGACGCCTCCGGCTCGGTCAAGGTGGACAAGACCCTCCGCGTCGAGGGGCTCAAGAACGTCTGGGCCGTGGGCGACGTGAACAACGTCGAGGTCAAGCTCGCCATGAGGGCCGAGTCGCAGACGGTGCACCTCTTCCCCAACCTCGAGGCGACGCTGCTGGGCAAGGGCGAGGCGACGCTGGCGGAGTACAAGCCCAGCGCCCAGACGATGATGTTTGTCACCGTGGGCAAGAAGAAGGGGACCGGGCAGATCGGGACGTGGAAGGCGTTTAGCTTCATGGTGAGCTATGTCAAGGGCCGCACGCTGTTTGTGGATAAGGTGCCGCCTCTCGTGGCGGGGAAGAGCATGTTGCGTGCTGCGATATAGTGTGCGGAAGATGCGATGAAAGGGTCGGGTTGGAGGTTGCGGTGGGTTTTGGAATAAGGCTTGGAGAGAAGTGGGCTGGTGAAGAGCGAGTCCGAACATGATACCATTTCTTGAGTCCTAGGCTACTATCTTCAATAATGCACGTGTGGTTTGGTACATCGGTGCGTGCAAATGACTTCGGGATATGTTATGATTTGTAAGATTTTGCGTAGGTCGACGTCAGATACACAAGTGTGCCATGTATTGGCAATGATTATGAGAGATCTATGCGTGGTGCACGGCGGTCAGAGAGACAACAACCAATACGGAATTGGTTTCCTGCCAGACGATTCACCAAACTGATGAGGTCGAATTCTGAGGAATGTCAGCAGAAGAACGTCAAGGAATCCATGCTCTTCCATAGTCACGTAGGAACCCTATTCTGTCGTAAGCTATCCGGCGATTCGTCGAAAGGAACCAGGATAAATCCGGCCCCAAACTTTTATGATCCGTCATCTATCAATCTTTGACGCCTTGAATTCCGACCTAGGACAATATTCTAACCCCATGATTTTCCTCCTACGCTGAAGCCATAGAGAAATGGTTTCGACAGAATGTTGTCCTCATATTTGAAACCCTCGGTGTTGATGGACTGGCTAATTAGCCATGATCAATGCGCAGGCAGAGTATTTTGTTGGGATCGAACTTGTCGAAGACGACGCATATTCGTCATCGCCAACGCAGGTACGGTGTACAATATTAGACCGAGATCATCTTGCCTGACTTTCAGCTCAATGATTCTACAGACAACTCGCGGCCAAACTCTATGGCGAGTATACGCGAAGATCCAACCCGCCATGGAAGCGATGAAGTGATATACAGAGGTTATCGACCCGACTAGTATGCAATAGTGGTACGAGCACAAGGGGCGTTGCGTCGTATAGCACAAATATGATCCTTCCATGCAGCCCCGATTTGGGGATGGCTAAAAATTGACTTTGAGGTGATCACTCAATTCTTTGGAGGCGGGATTCCGAGATCTAACAAGATTATAGTGGATGGTCCAGCTAGCACTTTGATAATGTCAAGGGAGAGGTAGAACAGCTTCCCGTTATTGCCCTATTGTTGGACCTGAAGGGCTTCGAGACCATCTATGTGCAGCCGAGACATAGCGCAACAAGTAATTACTCTTTTTGGTAATCACCAGACACCTTTTAAGTTCTGATGTCGCTGCAGAAAGGTCTTCGAATATCCCAGTAGGTTTTTTCAACGCAAAATAAAGAGAAACAAAAGAAGAAGAATATGATGAAAAAGATGTGACATGATACCGACCAGGCTCCACGTCTTGGTCTAGAACACACAGCTTCGGCCTCTGGTAGAAAGCTCAGGGAAAGCTCAGGAACGCCTCGGCTTCTCTACTTATATTTTGCGAGGATTTGAGGCCTGCTTCTTGAAGAGCTCTGGGATAACATCTCCGCAGAACAAGTCCGCGCAGGCGGCAGAATCAGTCTAGGTGGTAGCAGTGGAAGAGCGTCCCAAGGCCGAGAGTCGACGCCAGCAGGCAGAAACCGAGAAGAAGTCGAACTGTTCAGGAACGACGAAAAGCTGAGTAGGAAAGAGAAGGAGAAAAGAAATGAAACGGAGCGAATGGAGGGTGAACGTCGAACATGCGAAGAATGAATCACGGACAGGCTTCACGGACCGCTCAAGGTTTGAGCATTAGATCGGGCAACCTCCATGTCAGACAATATAGTGCAATCCTATGTCAACATTCCTTTCTCCCGGGCCGGCACACACATGGATTAGTACTGGCTTCTCTTTTCCGAGTCTTTTCGTCCAAGTTCTTGTGAGCCTAACATCGGTTACATCACGCCACCTGATGATCTCTATTCTGCTTGGACTGTAGCTGTCTCACCGTGAAAGATATGGCAAATATCTGGCGCCTCCATCGGATGTATCAGAGCGAAAGAGATCTAGGCGAGTGGACTCATTTTGGGGACGGAGTCGGCGGAGACGATGGCATTGGTGCTCCTGGGCAGGAGCTGGAAGCTGGAAGGTTAGCTGGAGAGTTAGGTCGCGGATCTGGATTGCGGTGTTATTTTCTTTGAGTGCTCATCGCGTACCGTGGACAGGTGCAAGTTACAAGGCTGTATGGGGCCTGGTTTCTGCCATGCAGGGAGTGAGACCATGTCAGCTGGAACAGCTTGTGTCGTATGAAGTTCCTTTTTAGTCACCTGTAATTACCAGGGCATGGTAATATGTGACAATTGGGTACCTCAGGTGCAAATATAGTGTTCGTGTAGTTGGTCACATTAAACCAACTTCCAAGCTAGCAATCCGCACTTTGTGCCTCTTGAGATTACAGCAGACTCTGAATCAATGGAGATACTGACACCGGCCCCAAGACACCACCGTTCCATGCCCAGTCTACTCAAAAAACACTAACCACACCTCTCCCTCCACCAACAGCCCTCACCCTCGACCCAATCTCCAACGGACTGCCCTCATACACCACAAAATGCTCCCCATCCTCCCCCTCCCCCTTCTCCAGCCCCAGAATCTCATACAAATTCCCACCAACCAGCCCCAGCGCCTCCTTCTCCCCAATGCGTCCCCCGCCATTCGCATACGCAATGCCAGCCAGCAACCCCAGCTCATGCACGCGGTAGTTCTCCTCCAAGCCAATAGCCGTCTTAACCCCGGCAGCGAGGAGGACATCGACCGCCGTGCCGTTCGTGAGCGGCGCGCCCGTCAGCGCCCGGCGCTGGTCCCACGTCGTCCGGTACGACAGCAGCGGGGCGAGGACCACGCCCACGCCCGCGGCCGCCAGCTCGTCGGCGACGAGGTGCGACTCCGCGCCGCCGATGACGACAAAGCGCAGGGTGGGGGAGTGGCGCGACGCCGAAGCCGACGCCAGGGCGGACTGGACCGTCTTCTTCACCCCCAGGATGGCGGAGATGGTGTCTGCGCTGTGCACCGTCAGGGCCAGGGGTAGCTGGCCGGTGACCACCTTGCGCAGGTAGGCGGCCTCGGAGTACGGGTCCTTGAGCGTCTCGTTGAGGTCGGCCACGGCCTCGAGCAGTTTGTGGCGTAGGGCTCCGACCGCAGAGGAGATGGAGGGGGTGCCCTCACCGCGCTTGGCGGACAGGTCGAGGGTGTAGTGCACCGCGGCGTCGGCCGCGAATACCGCGCCCTTCTCGAGCGGGGTGGCGGCGCCGGTGAGGAAGCCGACGCTGGTGCCGTGGTGGGTCGCGCCGCCGGCGAACTTGGGGGCGGAGATGGCGCGCGTGATGCCGTGGCGGTGCGAGACGCGCAGCTTCTTGGTGTCGAGGGCGAGGCCGTCGAGTCCGCGCGAAAAGGCGTTGTGGGAGGCGCCGTTGTCGGTGTCTTTCTCGGCGTCGATGCCGTTGAGGCCGATTGTGGAGCCGAAGGCTACGAAGGCTGGGGCCAGGTGGCCGTTTTGCAGGTGGATGGTCTTGACTTTTGGCGAGGAGGCTGTTGCCTGCAGGATGGCGGACTTGCAAACGCCTATGCAGTCTATCTTTCCGTTGATGACGACGACGTTGAAGTCTTTCTCATCTCCGACCAAGCCTTGGACTTCAGTATCGAGGAAGGACTTCGAGATGCCAGTGTAGATAACGGAGTTGACTGTCGCCGGCTCCTCCACGATATGTCCCAGGCTCTCGTCCGGGACGATGAGTTCGGGGACTGGCTTCTTGAGTTCCACCGGGTCCTCAAACTGGGCTGTCCCGTCGATCCAGACCTGGACCGGAGCAGCGCCCACGGACAGCGGGTCGGAGTCCCAAACCACAACATCCGCGTCAAAGCCTGGCTTGACCTTGCCGAGTCTCTGTCCGAGTCCCAGCCGCTCTGCCGGGGCAGTAGTGACGGATTGCAGAGCCGCATGGTAGGGCAGCCCGAACCTGTACCCCTTCGCGGCTTCGAAGATGACGTGCTGCGCGTTGATCACGGGGTTGTCGCTGACGTAGATGGGCGTCAGCCCTTCATCCCAGAGGTACTTCCCGGCGTGCTCCGAGCCGATGTACGACTCGGCCTTGTACCACATATTGGTCGCAAATATGGCGGAGGCGGGCGGATCCCCGCCATAAGCGCGCTTGAGGATCTCGGGGACGAGATACGTCTGATGGGCATGGTGGAAAGCGCGGACCTTGAACTTGAACTCGTTGGTGTGGTCCACAAACGCCTCCAAGTCCGGGATGGTGTAGCAGTGCGTGTTGAGATGCACCTGTCCGCGGAGCAGGGCGGTCAGGCTCTCCCACCTGAGCTCGACGGGGAGGTAGCTCCGCACACTCTCCACGCCGAGGCTCGATGCGGCCCGGCACCAGTCGTCCTGCTCCCGGACCAGCTTCGTAGCCTGCTCGAAGGCGTGCCTGAACTCCCAGCTCTCGCCCAGCCGGGAGGTAGGCCCGTGCTCGCCGACCTTCCCGTAGACGCGCTTGGCGTTCTCGCCGCAGGCCATCTTCATGTAGCGCCATGTCCGGTCCGGGTCGGCGAGCAGGTCAGCGGCCGATGTCTCGTTGCGTCCGTCGGCCTTGCCTACGGCGTGCTTTATCACATAGGCTTCGCCGCCCATGTTGTTCCCCGAGCCGGGTAGGACCAGCGATGTGGTGACGCCACCGCTCTTGATGACTTGGATCTGGTGGTCCCCTGGTTGGATTCCGTCGATTGAGCGGACGTAGGGTGTGATGTCGGATGACAGCTCGTTGGTGTCATCGTTGCCCCACAGATCTGGCAAGCTATCTACTCCCGCGTGCGAATGCATATCAATGATGCCCGTCGTTAGAGGCCGCCCATTGGCTTCATACACCAATACATCCTTTGACACACTGGCCAGAGAGATATCCTTCTCGACCCGCTTGATGAGGCCGTGTTCAAGCAAGACATCGGCCGTGATCCACGACCAGCCCTTGCCGGCCCTCGCATCCTCGGAACTGGTGCCCTCGGCGGGCTCACCAACCCAGACGGTGGCATTTCTGATCAGCGTCGGCTTGTGGCCGTCGATGTACCGCGCGTTCTTCTCACGACCCAGTCCGGCTGGGTCGACAGGTTTGCTCTGAAGCTTGGCGCAGGTTGCGAGGTCTTCCTGCAGCCGCTTGACCGAGAGGCCGTAGGACGTGACCTCACTATTTGCAGATTCCGGAATCTGCTTCCACTGCGCGTAGCCGATGAAGATGAGGATCGCGAGGCCGACAAAGCGCAGCCCTCGTGACCTCCGGACACCGCGGCGGTGCCAAGCCGGGCGAGCTGTGTGGGGAGGATGCGCTACCAGCGGGACAGAGCTGGAGTATGGCGGAAGCTCGCCTTTCTCCTGGGCGGAATCCATCATTGAGTTACGCTCCTCCTCCAGAGAATAACATATGAGGAGATGGAGGAATTAGTGAGGTAGGAATACTGGCTTGCAATTGTTGTGAAGACAGTGTTGATCATGATGAAGCAGGCCAAGCCATCTCAGATAAGACCCGGGTGATGCCCCTCTTTCAGGTACCAGCTGCTAGCTGAAGATAGAAGGTCGGCCAAGGTGGCTGGCGTGCTGCACCGTCATTGATCTCCACTATTGCGACGTCTCGAGCCGTCGTGCACGGCAACGGCCTGAAAGCAGCCGGAAGCGCTGGTGAACCAGGATGCGACAGCCGAATTGATCAACACTTCAGGTAGAGCTTGACGATAGGGAGATATGAAACTGTGCTCGACGAGTATATGTGCATTATATTATAACCGCGCCCAAACTTTTTTGTACAAGATACAGCTCTCATCTATATGCGCACTCCGCTAAATGCTCCAGCACGTCACCACTACCCTCCCCTCCGCAAAACGTCCGGTACTGCTCACCAATGGGCGCAGTAGTGGGCTCGATAGCGTCCAAACCTTACGCGAAAAGACCGCCGGCCAGAAACCACCCCACACCGGCCATCGGAAGCATCCACAGAACCTCTGCGGAGGAGGGGCCGGCACGAGACGAGCCCCCGGCCGCGCCGTCCTACTGCGGCTTGTAGCCGGCGGGCGGGTTCAGGCCGTCGGGGATCTCGATCTTGTCCTCGTAGTAGGTGGGGTTCTTGCTGCCCTTCCAGGTCTCGCCTACGACCTTGGAGACCGACCGACCGGCGTGCTTGATGCACAGGTTCGGCTTGGGGTACAGCGTGCCCGCCGGGTTGTTGTTGAAGACGCCGCCGTAGCTCTGGTTGAAAAACCGCTGCGACAGGGGCACGGTGCCTGCCCAGGGCCGGATGACGTCCCCGGTCTTGTCGGCGACGACCTTGAAGACGTTGGCGCCGACGTCCCAGCGGCCCAGGGTGTGCAGGCCCCAGTTCGCCTCGACGGTGGCGATCTCGCTGTAGTGGTTGTAGAAGTTGTCGTCTGTGGTGCCCACGAGGTTTGCGGGGACGGCATCGCCGAGGAGGATGCCTAGGATGCGGTTCTGCTTCGCGTAGGAGCTGTTCTCGTCGAATGTCACTAGCACGAGGGTGTTGTCCATGAAGTTCTTGTTGTCCAGCAGCGGTTCCAGGAATGTGCGGGTCCAGGTGCCGGCCACGGTGACGGATGAGTCGTGGCCATCAGAGGTCATGTTGGGCGTGATGAACATCCACTGGGGCAGGGTGTTGGCGGCCAGGTCAGAGTAGAACATGGTCAGGTTCTTGATCTTGGCGAGGCGTTCTTGGTCCTTTGCAACGCTGTTGTAGATGACGGCCGGATTGTGCTTGCGGACGTAGTCGTTGGCTTTCTGTCGGGCATGTTAGCACAGGAAATCGTGAACCTGGACAGTGGTCATGCGTACTGTCTGCTGGTTCACATAGCCCATTCCCTCGAAACCAGAATACGGCTGGTCCTCCTGATACTCGCCCCACGAGATACCCTTCGTGTCCAGCAGGTCAAGCACAGTGGACACATTCTTGTCGATGAAGTTGAAGTTGTCATTGTTCATGCCAAAGTAGTCACCTCCAATAGCCTGTGGCGCCGTGTCAGTGTATCGTATCGCACGCGCACATTACATCTCTTCTGGGCGCAGGCATATTTACCGCCACATAGTTGGGTTCCGATGGATGGGCGACGCCAAAGTGGTTCGTCAGCTTGATGCCCTTCTTGGCGAGCCAGTCCAGGTTCGGATCTCCAGCAGCCAGGTCGTAGTCGGTGTTCTCGAGCCAGATGATGGCCAGCCTGTCAAACGCCTTGCCCTTCACATGGCTAGTCGGGCTCGACGTCTTTGCAGTCGCGCGAGCCGCTGCGACGTCTGCGGTTCCGGTGGCAGTGTAGGCGGTGGACCAGCTCTGGGCGAGGACTGTGCTACCTGCAGCGAGCAGGAGCGCAAGAGTCGACTGCATCGTGAATGTCGTGGCTGGGACCGGTACCAAACTTTATCTGGTCGGGCTATCAGGTCACAGGTCACAGGTCACAGGAACGAGGGCGCCGAGGACAAGGAACCGGTGCTCGCTTGGGGACGGGGTGATGCATCGTTCATATCTATTTTCGACTTCCCCGCCTGGCGGTTCCTGGAATTGAAAGGATGCCCTGAAGATTTCCTGCACGTGTAATGTCCCCGAAGCATAGTACCGTGACATCGAAGCGGCGAGGGTCGATGGTCGTTGGAACCCCTTCAACCACGTGCTTTTGCTGATTGGCCGATGCAGGATGCGGAGGAGGAAGGAATGGAAGGTGCCACAATGGTGCAGGGATGACCCAGATGTCCAGATGTCGTTCGGATAATTTCAAGTTAATCTTCCATCATCATCAAGATGAAGATTGCATCATGGAAGACTAGGTGACAGTCCACCAAGACTTTGGTTTACAATGTGGTTCAAAAGGTATCCATTGAGTCCTGTTGATGTGTTCGTCACTGTTTGTCAGTCATGATTTGAATGCTCTGATGCTGCGATGGTTGCGCACGTAACGGACTGCAGTCAGCATACAATAATACTTCCAACCACAGATGGCCTGTCTCTGCCATAAGGCAGTACGCAGTTCGCGACTACACTGCATTCGCTCCTCCATTCAATTCACGTGGTGATGGCAGCCCAAGACATTGGTGCAAGCCACAGTGCTTGTTTTTACTGCAAGCTGCTTGGCAATAGCTCACGGTCCGGCGCCGGCCTAGCGTTAATCACCCCTGTCGATGCACCTGCCCTGGTCTCCTATCTCGCAGGTTACAGCCACTCTAACGCCAAGTCAAGGCACGTGTCACGGCGTTACTGAATGTCAACACCGGCCTTAATCGCCGGGTTAGTTCACTAGCTAGTACTGCATTTAAGGACAATGTCCAGGGACGAGTGGGATTGGCATCAGCCAGCAGCGCTGACCATAGCTTGGCGTCTATTCTAGATGATGTGCCAAGTAGCCGAAGGTACCTCTAGTGCTTCCTCACAGCCCTAAACATCGTATAGAAGCCGACATCCGCGTAAAAACGCCGGTGCCGTAACACCGGGCCCACGTGCTTGGCACCCTCATCTCTTCCTAGAAGAAGGAACCTTTCAAAGCCGATGCCACCGCTTGAGCAACAACTTTCTGGATGGCCTGGCCAGGGTGGTAACTGTTATACCACAGACAGGATTTCCCGTTGGCATTCACGCATGTTGCATCGGGCGCACCGTAGCTTTTCGGATCGGCAATCACCGTGTTCCAAGGCCCCTGCGTATCGACCAGAGTGACATTTGCCTCCGGGTTCGACGTCAAGAAAGCAGAGACTCTCGTTGGCAGCTGCGAGTTCCAGAAAGTGATTGATGATACCAGGCTTGCCACATTAGACTGCCCTTTCATCTGAGGAGTCTTTTGGGTCGCTGATAGCGGTGGTTAGCAACACACCAAGCGGTGCTATGCGTATACAACTTACGAGGGATGTTCAGGAGCGCAAAGTTTCGAATGCCACCCGCATATAGAGCGGATAACAAGACGAAGTACCGGTCCAGATCCTTATTCAACCTGGCCTCTTCTCCTGACTGGGAATACGAGTTGCCAACATCGTTCACGCCGATCCATACCGCAGCGAGAGCATCCTCGGCAGTCCACGGAGCATATGACGGCTTGCTCTGCAAGTTTGTGGTCCACGTCTTCACCTGGTCGCTGATGCTCGGGACTGAAGAAGAGTAGGCCGGGACAATGGAATTGTCCACAGTAGCGCCGGCCACGGCGAATACATACGCATAAGTCAAGGAAGTGTTGAATTGCGTTGTGAGGAAGCCAGGCCAAGTCAGCCCTCCGCTCATGGTGTTCAGTTTGTTCAAGGCCGGGTTGCCCAGTGGGTTGGAAGCCGATGGCTTCGCTCCATTGATGCTGAAGCCTGTTGAGGTGTAGGAGTCACCACTGTGTCGTGGTTAGATTCGAGACCATGTCCCAACGGCCCCTTAGCTTCCACGAGTCACTTACAACACGAACAAGTACTTGGTCCCGTTGACAGCTGAGGGCAATGGTGCACAGATGGTTGTGGAAATTAAGAGCAAAGGGAGAATTCGTGCAAACATGCCTGAAGCCATGATATCGTCTTCCTCTGCGGGTTCCGGCACAACAAAACGTGCGTGGATGAGTCCAAAGGAACATACAGAACAGAATCCTTGGCATCCATACTCCTCGTGGTCTTATAAGAGGCTCCAAGTGGGATTGCTTGATCGTGTTCGAGATGGCTTCCACAGGCTAAAGGCGCCAACGGAAACCGGGAGCACCAAGCACGGATCTCAATCTATCTCCTGTCAATTATTGGCCAGGTAGATCGAGCTCCAGATCTAGAAAATGCTCTAAATTGGACGCTACACTTGTAGCGGAATTGTCATAGAAGTGTAATAAGTCCATGTTCCGCTTTTGATGTCTTGAAGGAAGCAGGAACGGACGGCGTTGTTACTCTAAGACCTCGTAAGAGACTGTTACGTCATTGCTCAGATCTAAATATCACTGGCAGGACCTGAGAGGAGAGCTTTGTATGCTTTTTTTTTGCCAAATTAGATGCCATTGGTGTTGTAAGGCGAGAACGAGACGAAAGTTTGGAGAGAAAACAGAAGGGGAAAGGCAACGAACAGTTGAGGGAGCGGAGCCCCGCCATTACCTCAGCATTGTGCACGGTCCTTTCCATTAACGCGTTCAAGCTCCAGACGCGTCTCGCCGTGATTTCCTATGATTGCTTCAAGCTCGATACTCGGAAAGTTCAATTGACACACAGACGACCGCCGTACATAATCTTACCACTATACAAGTCTCTTGTCTCGCCAAAGTGTTTGTTATAGGTGACCAAGATGTCCGACTTCGAAGACGAGATGGACATTGATGTCCCCGTCTCCAAGGACGTCACATTTTCTTCGGACAATGCGGCCAAAGGGAAGCGGAGCGCCGCGAATCTGCCCGTGGAGGCTGAAGATAGTTTACCATGGTATGTCCGCCCCCTTCTTCAGACAATGTGGTTGCAGAAGAGACTGACTCTAAACTTGGGCAGGGTCGAGAAATACCGCCCGGCAACACTCGCAGACGTGTCAGGCCATCAAGACATCCTCGCAACCATCAACAAGTTCGTTGACTCAAATCGCCTTCCCCATCTCCTCCTCTACGGTCCTCCGGGAACCGGCAAAACATCCACTATTCTGGCACTTGCTCGTCGGATATACGGCTCCGAGAACGTGCGGCAAATGGTGCTCGAGCTCAACGCATCCGACGACCGTGGTATCGACGTCGTGCGAGAGCAGATCAAGACATTCGCCTCCACAAAACAGATATTCAGCCTGGGTGCAAACACAGCCAAGGCCGGCGGCAGTAGTATCGGGGCGTACAAGCTCATCATTCTCGACGAGGCTGACGCCATGACAAACACGGCTCAGATGGCGCTGCGTCGTATCATGGAGAAGTACACGGCCAACACCCGGTTCTGCATCATTGCGAACTACAGTCACAAGCTCAGCCCTGCGCTTCTGTCACGTTGCACGAGGTTCCGCTTCAGTCCGCTGAAAGAACGAGATATCCGGGTCTTGGTGGACAAGGTCGTTGAGGAGGAGAACGTCAAGATACTGCCTGAAGCGACGGAAGCGCTCGTGCGGCTAAGTAAAGGCGATATGCGAAGAGCGCTGAATGTGCTGCAGGCTTGCCACGCATCGAGTAAGTGATCAACGAGACAGTTCTAACCATATGGTAGGACAATACTGACAGGGTTCAACTTCAGGCACGCCGTTACAACCGCGCGACGCACCAAAGATACCAGAGAAGGACATCATCCGCGAAATGATCACGACGGAAACGATCTACAACTGCATCGCAGCCCCTCCTCCAGATGCCATCAAAAAAATTCTCGACACTCTACTAAGCACGAGCGACGTGACGTCGTGTCTCGCAACGATCAACACGCTCAAGGTGGCGCAGGGCCTGGCGCTGGCGGATATCATTACTGCACTGTCGGACGAGGTAGCCAAGCTCCAGGTCAAGCCTGAGGTTATGATCTCCTGGCTCGACGGCCTGGCCGACATCGAGCACCGGGTAGCTGGTGGCGGCTCGGAAGCGGTGCAGACCGGGGCCATGGTCGGTGTCATACGAAATGGCGTGGAGTTGATGGGATAAGGCAAGTGTGAGAGTTGACATAATGATATGTTGTGGTTCTTTGGCTTCGACGGTAGACGATGCATACACTGCGGGGCGTTGGATGGTTCTCGGGATGGTTCTCGGAATGGTGGAAACGACAAGGCAAGCTTCAGCCGTCATCAGAATAATACCAAAAGTTATTCAAAGGCTATGCTCCCGGAATAGCCCTCCCGACGATTGTTGCCTCTCATGTCTACATAAGACGTTCGTGTTTCGACAAGACTTGCCTGCATTCTTGATAACGCATTGAGATATCCGCTCGTATTGCGCCGCATAATTGCATAGAAGATCGCAGCGGTACAACGTCGGCGACCATAATCCATGTCTAGCACACTCGCTATAACATGACGCTGCCTCGTGCAGACTGATGCATCAATAATTATCTTATCTCTTACGGCACTACGCGCTGGAAGGATCGGCGAGGGTATGAAACGAGCAGTCTTCTCTACCGATGAGCCCACATTGGACATGAAGCATCGCATCAAGATATCACTCAGGACATCTTCACAATGATGGTCTACAGATTGGGGCTAGCACCTCCAGCGCACTATCAATACCAGCAGGAGGTTCTTGATGGCAGCGATGTTATCTTGGACCTAGAGCCAAAGCACGCCTTCCAACTGCTTTCTACAGTCACTGCAGCGGTGTTTCTGTTGTGCCTACCTGTTCGGCTTTGGCAGCTCCGCACACTTCGCGCGCAGTCGACCTCAAGCTGGATAGGGATACTCAGAGCGGTTCGTATATTGTTCGGCTCGAAGACTGCTGAGAGGTTCTAACTTGACCACCACGATAGAGCATTGCGGTACTGCTGTCTGTCTTCCTGCTGGCATGTTTGGTCAATGTCCGTGATAGGTCGTCCCGGGCTGACATCTTCGATGTCATGTCGGTCTCAGCCTCTATGGTGGCAGCCCTCGGCCTGGGTATTCTTTGCTTCCTAGAGCAAGGCCAATCCGCCAGACCTTCAGATCTCGCAGTTTTGTATCTCCTTGCCTTTGTTGGGTGCGATTTGGCGCTCCTGACAATGCCAGCGCGGGCGTACACAAGTACACGCACCGCCATTCCCGTCGTCGTTCGGCTGTCGATAAATACAGCACTTCTGGTTTCTGACACGAGTAGCAAGCGCTCTGTGCAGCGCAATGGCACTACGGGGAAGTCTCCCGAAGAGTCGAATGGTGTGCTTAGCAGAGTATTCTTCACCTGGATCAACCCAATATTGCTCAAGGGCTACAAGAGGATTCTTACCCTTGAAGACTTGCCGCCGCTGAGGAGCGACATGCGGCCGGAACGCACAAGAGAGACGATATTGGGTACATGGAATCAACGAGGTATGGATTCTTACCGAGCAGAGGTTCTCTTAATCTCACAGCGATGACAGCAAAACCGGAGACGGAATGGACGTTGCCCTTGGCGCTGCTGAGATGTATTCGGAAGTCCTTTCTCGCGGCTATCGTTCCTCGACTATTCTTAACAGCCTTCCGCTATTCGCAGCCACTGCTCATCAAACACTCTATCAGATTTGTCTCCATGCCTTCTGAGAGTGCAGTTACCATGCGAGGCTATTGGCTCATCGTGTCAGCTGTGGTGATATACCTCGGTCTTGCGGTACGCACCTTTACGCTGAAGATTGTTGCGGTTCGTTAACCTCCAAGCTCATAGATATCCACAGCCGTGTATCAGCAAACGTTGAATCGCTTGACCCTGATGACGAAGAGCGCCCTCGTCGGCCTTATCCATGACAAGACGATCCACTCCCCAAGCATAGCATATGACGATGGCGAAGCCACCACACTAATGGGCACAGATGCAGAAGGCCTTGAAGGAGTAGCTGAGATGTTTCATGAGACTTGGGCTCAGTGTCTCGAGGTTGTCATCGGTATCTTCCTGCTAGCTCGGGAGGTGGGGTGGATCTGGCCCTTGCCTCCGGTCCTCATCTACTGTAGGTGGCCTATACGCGTCCGGGTGCTCCCACTCGAGTACTGACTATGATGTTAGTTTGTTCCCACATGAGCCGATACGTGGCCAAGCATCTTCAGTCACGACAAAAAGCGTGGAACACTGCCACTCAGAGTCGGGTGGCAGCCACGAGTAACATGCTTGCCCACATGAAGGTCGTCAAGATGCTTGGTTTCCAGCACCGACTTTCCGATGGAATACAGATGCTTCGAAGGGCCGAGCTTTCAGCTGCCAGCAAGGTCAGATGGATGATGCTGTGGTACAACGCCAGCGGTCCGTATCCTAGGCCACATTGGGTCTCCAAGCACTGAGCATTACTGACGCGACCATAGCAAATGCCCTCGGCATATTCGCACCAGCACTCACCCTGGTCCTGTACGCAGTCATTGCAGCTGCCACTGTTCGCCCCTTTGACACGGAGACGGCGTTCACCACCGTTGCCATCTTGGGCATGGTTACGCATCCTGCGAATATGGTGATGACGATCGTGCCCAGAGGAGTCGCGGCATTTGCAGGCTTCACCAGGATCCAGAATTTCCTGCTACGGCCGTCCTTGCATGATCTTCGAGGTAATATACCAACACTTGGCAGCAATGGTGCAGCTTCCGGCCCTGCATCTCGCCAACCTGTCCCGGCCATCGCTATCAACAGCTTGACCATCGGCGACAAGGTGCCGCTCCTGGAGGATATCAACATAAACGTCCGGTCCAGTCGGGTGCGGCAAATCAAGCCTGCTACGCTCCATCCTCGGCGAAATGACCCCTATCCAGGGGTCGGTGAACCTCTCCACGAAACGAGTTGCCTACTGCGCGCAGAGGTCAAGGCTCCCCAACGGTAGCATCAAGGACATAATACATGGCTATACCAACTGCTACGACGAACAGTGGTATCGTGTGGTAGTGGAGGCATGTTGTCTTACCCACGACTTTAGATCTCTTCCAGAGGGTGACAACACGCAGATCGGCAGTAGAGGACTCAACTTATCTGGAGGGCAGAGACAGCGGGTGGCGCTCGCGCGTGCTGTTTTCAGTCGACCCGAACTTGCCTTGCTTGATGATACGTTCAGCGCTCTGGACGGAAAGACAGAGGACCAAGTCTTCGCCAACTTATTCGGGAAAGACGGAATCTTGCGGAAGCTGAAGTCAACTGTGGTGCTTGTTACCAATTCGGTCCAGCACTTCTCGGCTGCCGACCACATAGTGATCATCGGCAAATCTCGTGTCGTAGAGCAGGGCCCTTGGGAGTCACTTGAGGCAAAATTGTCAGCGATATCGAAGTTCATCCCCGTGGATGGTATCGAAAACAAGCACGACACACCGCAGTCAGTCAATCTCGACAAGGTCCAAGCCCAACTTCGTGCGAAGGACGAGGCCGAGGTCGACCTAGCCAGAAAGACAGGGGACTTTTCGCTCTACGGCTACTACTTCCGATTCATCGGGGGGTCCAATATGCTACTCGTCCTTGCAGGCACCTCGATCACCTCATTCTTCATCACTATCCCACAGCTGTGGCTGGCTGCATGGACAGAATCCGGTGCCGGCAGCACTGCATTCTATACAGCTGGCTACATGATCATGTCTCTCATCGCTTGGTCGTGCACTAGTGGGACAATGTGGGCTGTCCTCATCCGAGTCGCTCCCCAGTCGGGAATGAAGTTACACCAGAAACTCCTTGATGTCATCACCGAAGCTTCGCTGTCTTACTTCTCGAATACGGAGAACGGGTCAATTCTGAACAGGTTCAGCCAGGACATGCAGCTCATTGACAAGCAGCTGCCCGTAGCGCTGAACAATGTGGAAGTTCAGACGTTCAAGCTCATCATGCAAGCTGCTCTGCTGTTCATGGCGCAGAGATACCTTGCGCTGTCCCTGCCAGGATGCATGACTGTGCTGTACGTGATTCAGAGAGTCTACCTCCGTACTTCGCGGCAACTTCGGTTCATTGAGCTGGAGTCTAGGGCGGCGGTGTTTTCTAATTTCCTGGAATCGGTTGAAGGCTTGGAAACAATCCGCGCCTTTGGCTGGACCCAAGCAATTACACAGGAGAATATTGATCGCCTGGAGAACGCCCAACGGCCGGAGTATCTTCTCTTATCCCTGCAGAGATGGCTCAATATCGTTCTCGACCTGGTAGCAGCTGCCCTCGCGACAGGGGTCATTGTCCTGGCGGTCACGTTGCATGGGCAGGTTAGTGGAGGTCAAATAGGAGTGGCTCTCAACATCATGCTCGTGGTGAACAGCACGCTGCTGAAGCTCGTGCAAGCATGGACAACCCTCGAGGTATCACTGGGTGCCATCTCAAGGTTGAAAATGCTCGAGGCTAGCGTCCTGCCGGAAGATAGACCTAACGAGAACGATGAGCCTCCGAGATTCTGGCCGTCCGGGGGACTTGTCGAGTTCAGGGGCGTTACTGCAGCCTATAAGTACGTTTCGACATTCTATCTCATGCCCACATTGTCTGGACTAGGTTGCACTTGCTGACCCCCTGTAAGCCCCGGTACACCGGCGTTGAGAGACATCAACTTGACCATTGTCCCTGGGCAGAGAGTCATCCTCTTCGGTCGCACTGGCAGGTATGTTGAAAGACACCCACTTCAGAGACCGCAAGACTTTTTGTGTGACAGTGCCATGCTGACAATAAGCAGCGGCAAGAGCTCAATCATACTGACGCTATTGCGCATGCTTGAGCTTCAGTGCGGGATAATCAAAATCGACGGCATAGACATTAGTCGAGTCCCGCGACAAACAATACGACGGCGATGTCTCGTCACCGTGTCTCAAGACGCACTGATACTATCAAATGAGACACTGCGGTTCAACATGGATCCCGATACTCTCGTATCGGACGAAGTCATTATTGAAGCTCTACAGAAGACCCGGCTCTTTGACCACTTTACAAAACGAGGTGCCATGGGTACCGGCCCGGGATCGGATGACGACACAATCATGGAAACCGGTTATCGAGATCATCTTGTTCTAGACCAGAAGGTCTCCTCCTCCTCCGAGCTCTCTGTCGGACAGGGTCAGTTATTCGCGCTATGTCGGGCACTAGTCAAGGTGCACTGGCTGCGGACCGAGGGTGTAAAGCCGATCATCCTCCTGGATGAGGTCACCTCCTCTCTAGATTCGGCCACTGAGGCGGCGATTCACAACATCATCGATCAAGAATTCACTGACAATGGGCACACTGTGATAGTTATTGCTCATCGGCTGGGCGTGCTTACGGAACATGCGCGGCCTGGACAGGATGTTGTTGTGCAGCTTCGAGATGGCCGCATACAAGGAGTTTCGACTGATTTGAGAGCGATTATACAGAACAATAGAGGTGAAGAGGAGCGGGTGGATGTGGGCTGACAGATGGATCAGTCAACTGAGGCGCCAACAAGTCTGGTATATGGCGGCAGTCGGCATCTTTTACTCATTCAATTAGACAGGTCTCCGTGGAGTACGGTAGGCCACTAGAACATCGTTAGGAGGTCTGTATGTATCCACGACGAAGCCTTGAAAAGGCGTCACAATACTATTCTTAGCTGCCAGTTCCGGGGGTGCGGGTCTCAGCATATAACAGTCTTGCCTCGTGACATTTGGGCAGACCCGTGGCAAAAGATGACCAAGACCTATTTTAAGAAGACTCAGTATCGGCCTCCGATCCAGATCTGGCCTTTTGGAGAGCGGAAGAACGATCGGATGGCGGCTCAATTTACCCCAGCTTGCCCTAGGGCCCCTATATGTGGCACTGGCGGCAAATACCACATACCCCAATGCTCGATTATGTACTGGGGATACACAGTCGTTGAGCCTCGCTGCATCTGCTAGGAATGCAGAAAAAAATATTGGCAGAGACTTGTCCCGGCTTGGACCGTGGCAGTATGATTCTAGCCCAGCGTCTGCTCACATACATTATATATGTGTGGCAACTGGGAATCCCATTCGGAAGATCCCTCGGAACTCTGAGCGCGCTTCTGGTCCTCCCTTTAATATCGTTCGCCCAAGCTAACAGCGCGGAACGCACGGGCGAGGCTTTTGCTCATAGTGTTCAATCTGCATACCGTGGCTTGCAATTTATCCGGCGCCCAAAATGTCACGGCCGCAACGACCATTACCTCATGGCGAACCGTGTCAGGAAACGCACTCGCCATAGCCCATCTATTGTGTGCATAAGTGTCAATCCGCCATGCGGGACGTGACAGTGAGGCACCTGGTCACAGCCCCAGGACCCCGGTTGACGTTGCACGGAATGCCACGGCCTCGGCTCATATATGAGAGCTACACGTCCGCGTCGAGAACCCTGAGGGCTGCGTGCGCTGCTGTTTCGGAGCTTTGTGTGGCGCGGCGAGACAGTGTCCTCTAGTCAGCTCCGTGGAAAGCAGGATTGCTCAGACGAAGGCTGCCAATGCGTCTCCTCGTGCTCGCCATCGCCACGCTCGGCGCTTGCACAGTTGAAGCTGGTGTCGCGTCGTCAAGAACGCTGCTGCAGGGCCATGCGGCACGCGACACCGATGGCTCAGGCCGACCACCAAGGCGGCACATACCGCTATCCCATGTCGTCCACGAAAGCCACGAGCCGCGGCATATCGAGGGATGGACGAGAGCAGAGAGGGCAGTCCCAGTCGCGATTTTGCCCATGAGGATAGGGCTCAGACAGTCAAACGTGGACTTGGGGCATGAAGTTCTGATGAACATGTGAGCACCCTTTGTGATCCAACCGAGTTATGTATACGTTTTCCGTAGCTGAAGGTGATGACTGCCAGATCGAATCTCACATCGCCGAACTACGGCAAGCACATGACCTCCGAGGAAGTAATCGACTTCTTTGCGCCAGCAAAAGAGTCTGTAGACGCAGTGAGAGATTGGCTCATTAGTGAGGGCGTTCCAGCAAAGAAAATATCGCAGTCTGCCAACAAACAATGGATACAATTCGACGCCACGGTAGCAGACGCAGAACGGATCCTCCACACCAGCTACCACGTCTATGAGCACGACGAGTCCGGCATCCGCAATATCGCATGTACCGAGTACCACGTTCCGCGGCAGATCCGTCACCACATCGACTACATAACCCCCGGCATCAAACTGATGAATGCGGGATACGACGACAAACGAATGGAACTTGCAAGGAGAAGAAGGAGGAAAAGACAGAACTACGAATATGACATCGCGCACGTCGAAACAGACGACGCAGACGACATAGCCATGCTCCGCAACCCAGGGTCCTGCACAGCAAGCACCACACCAGCGTGCGTCAGAGCCCAGTACCAGATCCCGAACGGAACCAGAGCCGCACGGGGTAACGAGCTCGGCATCTTCCAGTCTCTGAGTCAGCACTACAACCAGCGCGACCTGGACACCTACTTCTCCAACGTGGCGCCGTGGATACCAAACGGCACACACCCGGAGCTGCGCTCCATCAACGGCGCCGAGGGCCCGACCACGAACCAGATGGCGGCGGGCGAGGAGGCAGACCTCGACTTCGAAGTGGCCATACCGCTGATCCATCCGCAGCGCACGGTGCTGTGGCAGACGGACGACGAGTGGTACCAGCTTGACCAGCAGAAGGCGACGACCAAGTACACGGGGTTCTTCAACACCTTCTTTGACGCGATAGACGGCAGTTACTGCCGCCTGCACGCGTTCGGCGAGACGGGCGACTGCAAGCGCGACCAGTGCCGGGACCCGGAATACCCCAACCCGAACGCGGACAGTGGCTACCAGGGCCAACTGATGTGCGGCGTGTACGAGCCCACGAACGTCATCGCAATCAGCTACAGCGGCGTGGAGTCTGTGCTGCCGTACTCATACATGCAGCGCCAGTGCCTGGAGATCCTCAAGCTCGTGCTGCAAGGGGTGACAGTAGTCGAGTCCTCCGGCGACCACGGGGTGGGCGGTAAGAGGAACGACCCCAAGGCTGGCTGTCTCGGTCCAAACAGAGACATCTTCTCTCCCCGGACAATGTCCAACTGCCCATACGTCCTGAGCGTAGGCGCAACAGTCCTGGTAAACGACACTTGTCGCGGACCGGGCAAGTACAAGGAAGTAGCACCTACGTACTTCGCCTCCGGAGGAGGCTTCTCCAACGTCTTTCCCACACCGATCTGGCAGCGACGACACGTGGACAACTACCTCTTCCGTGCAAACGTGTCGCATCTAGGGTACGTTGGCGGCGGCAATAACTTCAGTCACGTCGGCGTCGAGCCGGGCAAGCTGTTCAACAAAGCCGGACGGGGATATCCAGACGTTGCAGCTCTCGGTGATAACTACCTGGTCCATATGCAGGGGTTCTCGGATCATCTGGGTGGAACATCGGTTGCTGTGCCTATCTGGGCGAGCATACTGACGCTGATTAATGAGGAGAGGTTGGCCAGAGGGAAAGGGACTGTTGGTTTTGTGCATCAGGTCTTGGTAGGTGACCTTGTCCGCTTGCGATATGTGACGGACTGAGCTGACAATGTGTGTGTAGTATGATCATCCGGAGGTGTTTACCGATATAACGACTGGGTCCAATCCCGGCTGTGGGAGTAATGGGTTTGCGGTTCACAAAGGTTGGGATCCGGTCACCGGCCTTGGGTCACCCATATACCCGAGGCTGTTGAGGTTGTTCTTGAGTTTGCCATAGCATGAGTCCCTGGGCGATTGCTCGGTGCGAGGATGCATTGGGTATGGAATGGTACATGAAAGAGCATAAGAAAGGGATGTAACGAGTGAAGAGGCTGTTAGGCCATCATGTGTATATGTGTATTGTTGGGGCACAGTGTACAATTGCATTTCATCACAGGAGGAAGCAACATGGAATTCTTCATGATAAGGTACACACCAGTGGGGAGTTATGGCGGGGTACAGTAGGTGCCTAAAGTACCCTTATAAACCCCACCACTTAAAGACTCATCCCTGGACGCGTCCGAGACGCGTTCAAATTTGTCACTCAGACGCGCAGCGCGACTTACCAGCGCTCTGTATCCTCCATGTCTCCTCAAACACTCTGCAACTTGGACTCGGCATCTTTGGACGCAGGATTGTCACCATAGCAACCATGGCAGCCCTGCAGGACGCAACAGAAGCTCAGATTCCTGCCTCCAGGCACGAGGAGTACCAGTATCTCGACCTCGTCCGCGAGATTCTCGAGAACGGCGAACATCGTCCGGACAGGTGCGTTTTATACTTCGCGGAAGCAACACTATACAGGATCGTGGCATGCTGATATAACAACTCTACAGGACCGGCACAGGCACCTACTCAATCTTCGCCCCCCGTCCTCTAAAATTCTCTCTCCACAACACCTCCGGCCAACCGGTCCTCCCCCTCCTCACCACCAAACGCGTCTTCACCCGGGCCATCATCCTCGAGCTCCTCTGGTTCATCAAAGGCGAGACATCCTCCCTCCCACTCTCCGACGTCGGCGTCAAGATCTGGGACGGTAACGGGTCACGCGAGTTCCTCGACAATCTCGGTCTGACCCACCGCGAAGTCGGCGACTTGGGACCCGTCTACGGCTTCCAGTGGCGGCACTTCGGCGCCGAGTATGTCGATGCGAAGACCGATTACACCGGCAAGGGGGTCGATCAGCTGGAACACATAATACACAAGCTCAAGACGAATCCGTTCGATAGACGGCTCATACTGAGCGCGTGGAATCCGGCGGATCTGGGCAAGATGGTGCTCCCGCCGTGTCATATGTTTGCACAGTTCTACGTGAGCTACCCGAGGTCACACAACAAACCCAACGGGCAGCAGCAGCAGAATGGCGAGAGCAATGGTACAGAGGAGAAACCGAAAGGCCACCTCCACTGCCAGCTGTACCAGCGGTCGTGCGACATGGGCCTGGGGGTACCGTTCAATATCGCCAGCTACGCGCTCCTGACGCACATGCTGGCCCATGTGTGCGATCTTGTGCCCGGCAGCCTGACGCACGTCATGGGCGATGCGCATGTGTACCTCGACCACGTTGATGCGCTCAAGACGCAGCTCGAGCGGGAGCCGAGGGCGTTCCCGGATCTGGAGATTGCGAGGGAGAAGGGCGGCGGTATTGACGGGTGGAAGCTGGAGGATTTCATCATCAAGGGGTATGATCCGCACAAGGCCATTGCGATGAAGATGTCTGTTTGAATTTGGGGGCTTTACGTCGGCTTGTTTCGGTCAATGGTTCGCATGGGTCACGGTAATGTTGGTAGACAGGATATTGAACGAGCTCGCTGCTTGATATGCAATTGGTAAGAGCTCACTTTCCAGATATCGTCTGACTTGACTTCTGAGGCCTCTGGGACTATGGCATGCCCGACCATTTTGCCAGCCTTAAGAGAGGGTGCTCTCCATTACAACTCTTCTTGTCCGACAAGTTTTCCCTCCTTCCAACGCCCTGCAGTCATCTCGCACCATATTCTCGGCCCCTGGGTTGACATCTCAGACCGCATCCTTTCCCACAGATTGCTCAAATCGCCAGTCACATCCCAGGATCCCCGCTTCCGAGCACGCACTGCCAGATATTCCGTCGTTCCAGCAACAGCACCCGCAGGAATCCCTATTGGCACACACCAGTCGCTTCCGGGATACCCGGTATTGTAGGTTATTATCTGACAGATGGATGTAATCCCCCCAATCGCCATTGATACGAATATGATCGCCGCCCGGGAATCGAGACCGGGTGGCAGAAGCATGGCGAGGAAGCCGATTGTTACGATGGAGAAGTGGATGATATTCGCGGCGCGCATTGTGGTTCAGCAGTGGCAGCTGAGGCTAGATATGACGCAGTGGTGTTCCCAAGGATCTTGAGAGGAAGTGAGGAGGAGGAGAGGCGGAAAAGGTAGAACATTACTGGGAGGAACTGGCTTTGGGCCACGCTAACTCCGTGCATGACTACGCCTCGTTTTTGCAGACAACCACCAACATCACATCGTGCATGGCGCAAGCTCGCCGTTAGCGGCGGCCCTTCCCCGAAAAGGTCAAAGGAGGACCGCGGCAGCGATAGAAG
The DNA here is from genome assembly GCA_021432605.1 of Coniochaeta sp. PMI_546. Taxonomy (NCBI): domain Eukaryota; kingdom Fungi; phylum Ascomycota; class Sordariomycetes; order Coniochaetales; family Coniochaetaceae; genus Coniochaeta; species Coniochaeta sp. PMI_546. The sequence continues at coordinate 153,917 of MU271164.1, read as the reverse complement.
CCCGACCGCCATCGACGCTGCAGGCCGGCGACGGAAATGCCGTGGGCAATGCCGAATCCAGACTCCAGACAAGCTTCGACAATGAATTATTACGGCTGTTATCGTTGACGAGGGTGGAGCGAGCCAACGGACAGCTGCCGAGATCTCCGCACAATTCATATAAATTGTGTATTACCCTTTTCTACCGAGGGCGACCTCACTTGAGGGTATAATGTATTCGGCACATTACCCAGAACCTATAAGTATAGGACCTGAATGATGGCGGCGTTCAATCCAGGAACACGGCTGCCATACGCTTTTCGAAGACATCGGTCGACCAGAGCAAGCAAGCCGTCACCATGCACCTGCTCGCGTTCCTGTCCTTGACAGGCGCCGCACTAGCGGCGCCGACCCTGTCCGCAGCGACCTGCGACCGGGACTTCCTCAAGTCGCAGACAGACGCCTACGTCGCAGCCCAAGCCGCCGGCTCGGCAGCCGGCGTCAAGACCAGCAGCGCCAACTTCACCTACACGCAGAACTTCAAGGCCGCCACCGTCGCGTCCGGCATCCTGGCGACGCCGCTCAAGATCGACCACAACCGCAGCACCTTCGACACGACGCAGTGCGCCACCTTCACCGAGCTCATCATCACCGACTCCAAGACGCCGCACGTCATCGGCACGCAGATGCGCTTCACCGACGGCTCCCTGACCAAGATGGAGACCATCGTCACCTCCACGGGCGACTGGCTGTTCAACCCTTCCGGCACGCTCAAGTACGCCGCGCCCGAGAACTGGGGGCCGATCGACGAGGCCAAGCGGGACACGAGGGCGGTCATCCAGGCGGCGGCGGACGCGTATCTGGATCTGTTCAATGACAAGAGCGTCAAGGTGCCTTGGGGAAACCCGTGTGCCCGCCTGGAGGGAGGCAGCTACGTCCAGCCGAGCTGCAATGTGGGCGTGCCCAGCGGCATCAAGAATGTCAATCGGCGGTATGTCATTGATGAGGTGCAGGGTGCGGTCGACGTCTTCTTCGACTTTGCCGGGGCGGACCCGGACTCGCATGAGTTCAGGGTCGAGAACGGGAAGTTGAGGTATGTCCATACCATGACTGTCATGAAGTAGACGTCGGGGTCAAGTCAGGGCGGTCAGTGCGGAGGACGGCGTGGCAGTGATGCTTGTAGATATACCTTACCTTCCTCTGTACGAATATACGCGGGACCAATTGCAGCCCGATTCTGCACAAGTATGACTTGTTTGCCGGGGGATGTTGCTAGTAGATGATTAGGATCTCGTCGATGATCGTGGCTTGAATGACTCTGAAGCCTGTTTCTTGTATTGAGGCACCATAACCCTCACCACCGGCACCTGTTCGCATCGTAACCAACAAGTTCGAACGAGAAGCACACGCGTAGTCTTCTCAGGCGATACGACTTTGCAAAGCAATCACCGCCTAACCACAGGCAATGCGACATTACAGTCGTCGTGGCGTTTGTTTTAGCCAATGCAGATCGTCAAGTGTCGTTCTGAGGGAAGTCTAGGTCTGAATCGGCGATTTTCCCATTCTCACAGGTCACGATGACGTCGTCAACACCACGACCTTTCTCCACCCGAACTCAACCTCAACTCGCAACGGACCTCACGCCTCACATTTCTCCATGATAATAGACTGATTTCTCATCGCAATGGTCAAGCCGACAGATCTCCCGGACGTTATTCTTCCCGAGTCGCAGCACAAGCAAGACGTCACCAAGATGTCCCGCAGAACCACGTACGAGACGAGGCCGTACCCTCAGATGTCTTGGGGCACCGTCTTCGTGTACGGCGCCGCCGCCGGTTTCCTGGGCGTAGCTGCGTGAGTCCCCGTCTCATCCACCGCATGCACCACAGGTGACTTGTGATCATCCATAACTCACAGGCGAACAGCATGACCGTCTCCGAGAAGATAGAGCAATTCTTCACCAACCGCCCCAGCTCAAATGTGCCAGGCTACACACTGGCAAAGCTCATCGGAGCCCGCCCCGTGCCCGGAAAGGACCTATGGAACCTCAACATGGCCATGCACTACGGCCAGGGAGCGGCCGCGGCCGTCATCCGGGGTGTGATGAGTTATAGTGGTGTGCGCGGACCGTTCGCCGATTTCATGTTCATGGGCGTCCGATTGCTGATAGACCAGACACTCGAAAACTGGACCGGGGTTGGCAGTCTGCCTTGGACGTGGCCGGTGGACGAGCAGGTCGTTGACTTGGTGCACAAGTTTGTGTTTGCCTTCGTGACGGGCTATTTGGCAGATCGCTGGATACAGTGAGCTAAGGTCACGAAGGCGGCGTCTACGATGAATGGAAGTGAGTCTGGAGAGTGTAAGATAAGTTACAGGTTATGTCGGATGATGATTGATATTTCCTTCGCTTTGAAGAGTGTTTCGCCCAGGATCTTCACTCCTCCTAGTCGAGCTGGCCACCTTTGGGTCCCTGCCTTGACTAGGAGGTGAACAGTGGAAGCTAGTCAAAGACAAGACCTCTCAAAGTGGCGAGAAGCGACTACAGTGGTGAAATGATCTGGATATCTGGACAAAAGCTCGGACATCGAGGCGGGTAGCGGATAAGGTAGAGGCACGTTACTATATCTCGCTCGGTTACAGAATACAAAGACCAGCTTACTACCCCTGAGTATCAAGAGTTCCTAGCTGTACAGTGGCATCAAGTATGTCCAGTAATAGCAGTTAGTGGCGCAATCACGTCTAATTGGAGTATACCGTGTTGCTAGTGACAGGCGACCCAAGTGCAGCGGCCAAGCTGCCTAGAAACATTTCTTCACCGCTGCCTCGGTGTTCCATTTTTTGTTGAATGCCTTCTGTCCGCCAGTTTTGGCGGATTGTGAACTTAGGGAACCGCTTTAATATCAAGCTTGAGCGTCAGTCTCCCGAAAAAGATGACCGCCGAGTACGACAGAATGCTATCGCCTCTCGTTCGATGGCGACCATGTCTTTGAGATCGAGACCGCGTCAGTGAGACTGTGCTCACATTTGTAAAGTCTAGCGACAAAAGGCAAGATATATCGTGGGTAGACATTCTACGATTGTCACCAACCTCAAGCTGCTCCATTGAGGCATGCTGGGTTGTCTCTTGGAGAACGGACGTGACATTATTCGAGAATCATGGACATTGGAATTTCGGCTTGGTTGTTCATGGTCGAGAATATTTTCTTGTGCCTGCATGAGGACCATGAGTTTACAAGTAAATACAGTCACGATCGAGCGATCTTGTCCTTGTGCTAGTACCGACAATATACGGTGCATCAGGTCACTTGATCAACGTCGAAGCCCACAGAACCTCGAGGCCAACATGCCTTGGAAATTCAAAGACATTGGGGTAGTCATCAAAAAATGTCCTCATCCAACCACAATGGGCAATGTATGTGGTAGGATGGTTCTGAATTAGGCTATATCCACTGCCGTTGCCAGACTCGGCAGAATGGACCACTTCCAATATAGACTATACGACCCAGGAAAAGAAAAGGACAGCTACCAGGATGTGTGATCAGAATTCTTAAAGTCCGTCAACTTCACATGCTGCAGGATTGGTAGCCCTCCCACGTCACTTCTGATGTCGTTGAATCCTCGCTCCACCTCGCACCGGTAGCAAGGCTCGCACCCACCAGCACGAACCATCGCAGACCACCACAATGAGGCTCAGCTCATCCCTCTTCACAGTCCTCCAGGCCGTGTCGTCGGTCACAGGCACGGTGCATCACAGCTACGACTACGGCGGCCACCGGAAGATCAGCTCTTTCAAGTGGGAGCGGCCCTTTCCGTACGACGACTCGCCGCCCCTGAACATGGACACCAAGTGCGAGGTCGAGAAGAGCTTCAAGGCCGAGCAATGGAAGCTCAAGGACCTGCAGGCGCCGTCGCCGTGGGCGCCTGCCATCGAGACGTTTCTCGGCTGGAATCCTTATGTCGGCAGCTGGGAGGGGGCGGATCCCGATGCTGATGAGAGAGAATTCCTGATCATGGAGTGGACTGATGTGCCGAAGCCGGTGAGGGATTGGATCGAGAATCAGCATGCCAATAAGGACAATCTGAACAGCAGATGGTGGCTTTTTGGAATCTTTGAGAAGCCTAGCGAGGGAAAGAAGGTCGTCACCTGGCCGTCTGTCGCTGTTGGCGAGACGTCACCGCCTAAGGACGAGGACAGGGTTGTCCTGTTTGCGCCGGCGGCCATGTATGAGATCTTGCCGCTGTGGATTGGACAGGGAAGCGAGTGTGAAGGTGAGGATGTCTTCATGAAAGATGCATGCGCTGCTTAGAGACTACAACAGACTGACGAGAAGCCGTAGAGGACATGTTGGACCTCACCAAATACAGCTCATACGCAAAGGACCACTCGGTCATCGCATGGCCGATCAAGCACCAGATCCCGGACACCAAGCATGGGAAGAAGGACATAACGTTCAACATCAAGGCCTACTATGTGGTTGAGACAGACCACGGCCGAGCGTGGAGGGAGATGTGGGAGAAGCTGCATACATCAGTTCGGCGGCAGGAGAGGAAGCTGAAGCGAGAGGAGAGGAGGAGGGCGAGGTTGGATCTCGACACGGAGAGTCATGTAAGAGATGAGCTCTGAAAGCGGACCGTATCCTCATTTGTGTGTTATTCCACGAATCTAGATTATGTATTTAGCGACAGTATCTGAAGTTCCTTGTTCAAACACAATCAATCCGCTCTTATGATGATCGATGGATGCGTGCGTCGATGACTGGTTGTGTGGTGGCTTGCGGGGTTGTTCCTCGAGCTTAGGTGGTGTGCTGTTCGTGCAGAGGGAAGGTGGGGCAGCTGCTTCCCGCTATATCACAACCACCCCCACGCTGACACTGATGCTGACACCTGACCGTCTTCAAAGGGTCGAGAGAACGCGAGTACAACATATCATGACGAAGCAACTGCCTGTCTTCGAGCGAGAGCGAGGCTGTCTGTATGAACTGCTTAGCTGGGAGGACGAAGTATCCCCCAGATCTACACTAGAGGACCGGGTGTCAGTCACTTCTCGACGCGACACCGCCATGTCTCCTGCGTCTTCTGCCGTGAGGACACGTCTTCCCCAGCTTCCGCTGGAGCTCTGGACAGCAATCGCCAGTTACCTCACGGGGACTCCAGACGACCTCTGCTGGATATGGCTCAACCTAAGGCGCGTGTCTCGCAGTTTTAATGCTGCCATCGAGACCGCAGTGCGCAACTGCATCTTGCGCTCAGCGGAAATCGTGATTCCATTCCACCGAACCAAGATCGTGCGCAGCGGGAACCCGCCGATGGTCACGAGAATCCAGCTCGGCACCATCACGACTCACTTCAGCCATTTGTCTGAAGATGGGGAGCGAGCTTTTTTCCGAGATGAGGACGCCTTGGAGAGGATGGGCGAAGAGCTCCTCGATCACACCGTCATGTCATGGCGGCGCAGGACTGAGATGTATCTGGGCGATGCCGCGATGGACTCTGACGCTGACGGCGTCGCCGACTGTGATGCCCATCTTATGCTACAGCGTTTCCAGTTCAACCAGCCTCCCCATGTGATCACCATGGGTGGTATGGTCAATGACACCGAACTGTTGGGGCTTCAAGTCGATTTCGATCGATTGGAATTGTCGTTTTGCTGGAAGCATATGCTCACCAATTTCCTCGCCGAAGAGGAGCGTGTGAGACACATGGAGAGAACTGCAAAGGTATGCATCCGTTCCCAACAGCGCGCGGTGGGTTGAGCAGACTGACTCTCCGGTAGATGGGCCAGCACAGTCGTCTAGCGCACATGCGCGAGCGTCTGCACGCTGGACGCCTGGATTTTGACGACGCACTTCTGACGGGAGTGGGCATGACCAGAATGCAGGAGCAGGTCCGCCGCAAGGTGCGCTGTTACCGTTTCCAGCACGGATACCAGAGGACAGGTCGTCCCTTTTCCCTGAGCAGCTCACTCGGCCAGCCTGGACGCGTAGAGGAGCATCTCAGGTTGGCTTACATGCGTGACATCCGAGATACGCTGTCTGGCGCGCTCAAAAAGGAGAAAAGGACGATTCACTCCTGAGATGGAGTCGCCGCCGAAGCTACATTGTCTCGAAGAGACGTAGGAGCAATGTGAAATTCTAACGAGCCAGGCGAGACCGTCGCTCGGAAGCTCTTCCGAGTTTGCGCTGACGGCCTGAACAGGGGGCCAGGAATTCTTCTGGGCTTCTGTAAATCTAAACTGCTTGACATCGGACAACACTGGAGTCCTAGACTTCGCCGCCCTCAACACGCTTCATCTACGCAGCTTGGGACAATAAACAGCATTGGTCGAACCACCCGCGGCAAAAACCACGAAGGATTATCACAGCCACTGCACGGGCACAGAGGCACTAGCACGCATCAAGCCCCGCCCCCATTCATTAGCTCCACCGCCTTCAGGGACGGGCCTTCAAGGGTGTCCTTTAGCGTTCCAACTTCAGACGCTAACCTCGCTAATACTGCCCGCATCATCAGGGGCTCTCAGCGCAATGTTCCAATCATTCGTCCGTGGTCACTTGCCAGTGGTCCGACTGTCTAGCCTTACAGGGCTACTTTACCGCCTCTAACGACGCCAGCATCTTACCAAAGAGGTGTGCGACTGTCGCTCAGAGACACTGATAGGTATCAACTCGACGGCGCTTGATTTATCCAATCGTGTCATACCTCGCTTGTCTTGAAGGATTCGGTCGCAGGGGCTCGCTCTGTTACACCCGAGTCCCGACCAACGCTGCGGTCTGGGCTACAACTGGCCGATTTTTCCGGTCCCCTCGCCTTTTTATCCTGGGCTGACCCCCCAATCCTACGACAATCCTGTCTCGAAATCTCAACCCTCGAGCACAACGTCTCTATTGAGGCGAGCACGCAGCAGGCACGCAGCAGCGATGACATCTGTTCGCACTAACCTGGGTCCTTTCACCACGCCCTTCACATATCCGGCCTCTTGCAGTGTTGTTGTTCAGGATTGCTCGACGTGCAATCTCGGATGGCAAGGCCAATCATGCGGAAACAACCAGTTTAATACCCAGGGCGTCCAAGACAACCTCGACTGCTGGCCGCCTCGGGATGCCGAAAACCTCTCGACCGGCGTCGCTGTGATGGGATGGGGCTTTTATTCGCCAGGTCTGGACTGCCCGATCGGCTACGCCACGGCATGCGCATCTACAGCGGGGACGGATGGCGGCTTTCCCTTCCAATTCTCCATGTTACCTCATGAGACGGCTGTGGGATGCTGTCCGACGTACGTATACACTATTCAATAGCAGCCTGGGTGTCAGTCTGTTGGCCGGGAAGCACAAGCGCTGATCGAGGTCGTCCATCAGCGGTTATTCTTGCAGTTATAACCCTGGGATCGACGCCGCGCAGACCTGTTACAAGTACTACAGCACCGGTTCGTTCCCGACCGTGCAGTGCTCCAAGGGAACCTCGAACAAGTTCTCCTACGTCACCGTGCCGGCAACTGTCACAGCAACTGTCTCTCCGACCACCACTGGAGGCTCTCCCTCGATAACTGTGGCCGTCCTCCAGAACGTGCTGGTCTTTGCCCCCCTGATCCAGATCAACTGGCAAGCTACCGACCTTCTCAGCACCACCCCTCTTCCGGGTGGCGCGACAACGACTACCTCCCAAACATCGCCACCTACATCTACAGCAGCAACCCCGAAGTCCGACGGGCTATCGCAGGGCGCCGTGATCGGAATCGCAGTGGCTGCAGCTATAGTGGGCCTCATCCTGATCGCCATATTCGCCATATGGATGCGGAGGCGACAGCAGCGGCCCAAGGTCATGCCGACTCTGCCGCCGAACCCGTACATGGACAAGCCGCACGAGATCGGCACGACGTACGTGGCCGAGGCACCGACCGAGAGAGATGCACATGAGATAGACGGGTTACATAAGGGGGGTTCGATCAGTCCTCGCTATGAGATGGCGGGCTAAAATTGTGTTTTTTAATTGGGCTTGCTGTTTGGAACTTAGGTTTGGGAGCGTTTAAGGCGAGGAGTTTATGGATCGGATCAAGGGTAATGTTTCGGAATCATGTTATACCATTTCCCCCGGGATATTGAATCATTTTTTCAGTCCTTCACACCCTCAGTAGCTTCTTCGTTCTGACTCCTGTACGCTGCGATCTTTTCGCGGAGCTCAAAGATTTGGGGTGCAGTGATCTTCACACACAGCGAGTTTGTGCGCCGTCTGTGCGCCATGAGACCACCCCAAGCAGAACAGCTGGCCCCCCACGATTGTGAGACGACTTCAGGAGTTAAACCAGACATTGCTCTTCACACTAGGCTTGAGATCTTGTTGTCGTGTGCGCTGTGCAATGGATGGCATAAAAGCGTCGGTCCCGAGGTAAGGATTCCATTCCTTCGCCCATTGCCGTCCGTCTCGCCATGCGATGCCAATGTGCGGCGCGGGTTTCACAGCCTCAGTGACGGTGCTTGGCTGGGCATTCATCGGGTAAAATGTGCTGTGCCGCTCTGCCATGTGCTGGGAGCCTCGCTATATGGCTTCTACGGTTATGAATTCCGGTAAGTGCATTGCACTGGGTAAAGAACAGTCTACGAGGAGTTGTCCGTCCTCGGAATTGAGTCAAGTTTGATCTGGCGGTTTCAAGGTAAATCGACATCACAGGATTCTATTCCTCTGAATATACAAAAACCGAGTGCTTCTCAACCAGAGAAATGACGGTCAAACTTAGACCTCCACGCCAGAGACCTGCGTGCCGGAGGTCCCGCCATGGCACCCATACCACAACCCGCATGGACGCAGGACGAGACAGTGTGTATGTACCTGATCTTCCCTGCCTCAACACGGAACATATGGCTATCCGGCATCGGCTGGTCGGCGACACTCCGATCTAGCCCCGGGAACCCCAAGAATATGTCGACGACGCCGAACTCGTCGTCCACAATGTACCTCCGGTCCGTCACCTTGATCGTCGAAGGCAAGCCGAGATTGCACGTGTTTGCCGTCAGGTTCCTCCCGCCGGTATACGCCCCGCCCTCCAGCCTCGCACAAGGAGTCCCATACGGCACCGAGGCGTTGATGTTGGCGAACCGGTCAAAGTAGGCATCGCCCGCGGCCTGGATGACCTCCCTGCTATCCCTGCTCTTCTCCGGGATGGGCGCCCAGTTCTCGCGGGACGTCCAGTAGAGGTACCCCGTGGCGTTGAAGGCCCAGTCTCCTGCGTCGGTGACGATGGACTCCATGACGCCGATCTTGCCGTCGCCGTCGAACAGGATCCGGGTGCCGATCACGTACGGGTGCGGGTCGCTTGCGGCTATCAGTTCTGTGAAGGTCCCGCAGAGGTAGGGGTCGTGGATGCTGAAGCTGTGGTCGATTGTGATTGCTTGGGACAGCACGCCTTCTGTGATGGGGACTAGGACGTCATTCTCGGTGTAGGTTGTTCTGGGGCTCGCAAGGGCGCCGAAGATGCTGGGTTGGCCGTTGGTTTGGGCGGAGACGTATTTGTCTGTCATGGATTTGAGAAATTCTCGCGTGCATGCTGCGTGGGAGTGGGCTGCGAGGAGGGCAATAGCCTAGGTGATTTTGAGCATCATCTTATTTACCGTTGACCTGCCAATCACTACTCATGCGAAAGGTGAGAGTTCCCCTAAGGTGAGGGCGCCGGGAGCGGTCTCGGTATCTTATACTCGATCGACAACTAGCCCGCAAGTGCCGTTTAGACGGTATGACATAGTCATCTATGGGTATGGTACGGGACTTGGGAAGTTAGCAGTGGTGCGGAGATCAGTGCTGGCTTTATCCTTTATCCGGTGCCATATGTCTTTCGTGGTGCCGGTATTACTTATAGAATAAAACACGTTGCCTATTAGCAAACAAACAACTTTGAATGGACAGCAAGTGTTTGATCTATCTTCGGCCGGGCCTAATGCTCTTGGCTGGCTGCCTCCAAGCCGTGCAGTTTCAAAGATATTTTGATAGCTCATCGTCTATGCCTAAGTGGTCTTCTCACTGGAAGTAGAACTCCTTTTGTTATTCTCCGCAATTCGTATTAATACCGGTTCTAGGTCTAGTCTAATGAAAGGTTTCCTTCTACTACAAGCAGTGGATTGCCCACATCTTCTTGATCGAGCGCGACAATGGTTTGATATACCACGAGCCTATGGCACAGGTGCTGAGGAGCATGCTTATGCCGGTGAAGATGACGATCCCGGCGTATCTCAGCAAGTCAAACTTGTCTGTTGCATCGAGAGCTGTGATCAGGCCTCCCGTGATCGGACCAGCCAGAACATTGCCTATGCCCTTGCCGAAGCAGAACAGACTGAATATCATGGGTGACGTGGCCGGATTGCTGCTCACGCTCGTGCTCATCCGCGCCCACATGGCCGTGTAGCCGCTGCCGAAAAATCCGTACACTATCGCAAACACAATGAGCGGCGGCAAAGAGCTGGCTAGGCGCCACAAGGTGAGCGACGCGATTGCCGCGACTGTCGTCGAGCAGACCACGAGAATGTTTAACGGTATCCTGCGGTCCGAGAGGAAGCCGAACAGAAACTGGCCTGCCGTTTGGGACACGCTCATCAATGTCACAAGCAGGGCGCCTTGCTGCCCGCTCAATCCCGTGGATGTCGCATACGAAGGCAAGTACAGAGACGGGATGAAGTAACCCAAGCCCTGCAGGATGTTGGAGATAGAATAGACCCAAAACAGCGGACTCCGGAGGAAACTCCAGTCCGTTCTGGCGATCTCGCTGTGTTCTGAAGCCGGCAAGCGACCTTTGAGAAAAGGAATGAGCGGACCTGTAAGGACAATCAAAGCAACGGCAATGATGCGAAGTGTGGTTTTATAGCCGTATTTCTCCAGCAGCACCTGCGACACTAAGGGAAGTACTGCTCCCGAGACGCCAGACGCACCGCAAAGGAGGCCGTACGCCATGCCGCGGCGGCTAACCCAGTATTCGTTCACCATGTTCAAGATCGGGTAATAGAAGATGAGGAAACCAAGCCCATAAGCCACACCCTGCGTGAGGATAAGTCCTTCAAGAGTGGATGTGAAGGAGCCGACAGCCAGTCCCGCAATGCAAAGCGGCCACCCGATCCAGATCATCTGCCGCTGGTATCTCTGGTAGCGTTTGATCACAGGTAAGACCAATGGCGCCCCGAGGTAAGATATCCCCGTGGCGACGGTTCCGACGACGGAGACATAGCGGTTGCCCGCGAACTCCGGGAGGCTCGAATAATAGTTCTGGAAGACGCCGAACGATAACGGAAATCCCCAAAGCAGAGCTTCAAATACGAATGCAACGCCGAGCAGCTTCCAGGCCGCAGGGCCACGGTCTGTCGGCTCGAGTTGTTGAATGGTGGGTGGGGGGTGCTCAGTGTCGTCATGGCTCTCCGGGGACTGGATTGGGTGCGCATCGAGTGTAGATGATGGATGCACAGCATGTGTCGTCATCTCCAAATGATCCATAGCGATAATCGAGCCCAATTCACCATTCAAGTGGTATGAAGGAAACAACTTTGCGATAAGCACCTAGACACCATGTGGGTTGAAGTAGGGTGTACTGAAGGCGGATAATGCCGAGGCCGAGAAATCGGGGTGCCGAGGTAACTTTGTATTTTTCAGGTGCTCCGCCCCCGGAAACCCGGCCCTGCGGCGCTTTCTTTTGTATGCGGCGCTATGCCAGTGTCGCTTCCGGGAGGTCCGCCCAGAACGAGAATACAACTGTGTATATTTCCTCAGGGCGATCTCTCACCGGCCTATCTTGCAGCGACCTGTAACAGTTGGTCGGTCCGACAGGGGCGACACTCCCCAAGGGTCCCAGCGACATCAGGTCGTTCATTTACACTCTCATACTAGATGGCAGCGTGCCCTGGCCGCCGGGACCGTATATGCCGGTACCCGACACCGCCGCATGCCACAATTGGCGTGGTAATTTAGGTGGAATTCAAGAATTGAATCAATTGATACTTTAGTCTCCCCTAGTCTTCCAAAGTTGTTGTACTCACACTCCTCCATAATGCTGTGATCACTATGCTGCGTCCGTCCACGTACCGCTATCGCTCCGTTCTGCACAATGTTATAATGCCCGTCCGTCCGTATAACTCTATCTGTACCCCGTCCCTCTATGCATCACTCTCGCTTCTTGTCATCCCCTTTTCATGAATCCCCCTTCCGTGAATCCCCTTTCCGTGAATTCCCTTCCGTGAATCCCCTTTCCGTGAATCCCCTTTCCGTGAATCCTCTTTCCGTGAATCCCCTTTCTTTGAATCCCCTTTCCGTGAATCCTCTTTTCGTGAATCTCCTTTCCATGACCGAAACCATGACCCAAACCGAAAGAAAGGTAGGCAATAAAATACTTCATTACGTGCCTAAAGACTGTTCCAAAGGAGGCACGTAATGACTCATCTGTCGTCGCCTCGAGGCCTTGACAATGGACCCTTTGGGCAGCCTTCTTATAACGGCGAGACACTCCACACCTGACACACAGCTTGTTCTATCTGCTATCAGTGATCCGATTTTTACAGTATTCCCACAGCACAAAAGACTGCGACCAGAAGAAACCAGCCAACTGAAATTGTTGACCCCTGAGCAGTGACGACGGCAGACGTGTGCGGATTGCCCTTCACACTGGTCGATCCCGCCTGCTGCGTAATCACCGCCCCGGCGCCTTGCTCAACAGTGTGAGCCGGGGTAACACCAGCTGGCAGGTTCGCCCCCGCCTGCGCCGTCTGCCCTATCGACTGAGCGCCCGCATGCTGACCTTGGCCAGAGGTGTATAACACGGCCTGCGGGATTGTAAGGGTGACTTCACTCTCGCCATGGCTGCCGCAGGCTAGGCATCCTGCTGTGAATGTGGCCATCTCCACCGACGGTATGCCGTGATTCTCGCACAGCTGACAGGGGTGATATGCTAGTGTGACGCAGGCCTCGGTTACGATCAGACATGTTCGGTCTGTTGGATCGATAGTAGTGTATACTACTGTAATGATAGTAGTTGCGATCTCGGTGGTCTGCGATAACACTGTCGTGCTAGAAACGGGAATAGTAGGGTTACTGGCTTGGGTGCCGCTGGAGGATGAAGCGGAGACTGGGCTGCTTGTCTGTAGGGCTGGAGAACCAACTCCGGATGCCGAGGAAGCCGTGGTAAGTGTCGAGGTAACACTGCTCGACGAGTCAATGACAGCGATGGCCAGCTCGTAAGTCGTCAGGAGAATATTAGCCGGTGCAGCGCGACGACCAAGAGACAGCTCGCGACGCTTCAGTGCGCGACTGGTCAGGTTCGTCGTGGCTACGAAGCCGCCACAGAACAGGCCCGGGTCGCCGGGACACGGCAGGTCGCAGTTGCCATCTGGGATAAAAGTCGCCGCATCCAGGGTATCCGCAACGTAACACGACCTTTGACCAGAGTTAGTTTTATCGAGTGCGTAGCTCGCTGAAAATATGAGCACATACCTATTGAAGATGCCAATATATCTTCTTCCTGCAGCCAAGGATATGCATATCTCAGTTGTCATGTCTGGATCTGTTGATAGCTCTGTGAAGCTAGGGTAGCCACTGGGCGAGCCCAGGCATCCGGTGTACTGATAAGTCCCGATAACTGGCAAGTTCGAAGCAGCCGCAGATGTGGCTGAGGTAGTTGTGGCTGTGGAAGCTTCAGAACTCGTGGTGGACGACCCGGTAGGCAGCTCAGTGGACGTATCTGGAGTGCTCGTCGACGTCTCAGTCTCAGAGCTGCTCGTGGAAGTCTCGACAGATCTGCTGCTGTCTGAGCTGGACGTCTCGGAGCTGGTCGTGGATGTCTCTCTGCTGGATGATTCATCGGCAGTAGATGTGGAAAGATCGCTGGAGGTTGTGGTGCTCTCGGTAACTACGGAGGTGGTTGAACTTGAAGACTCGATAGTCGACGTAGAATCAACAGTCGACGAGCTGTCACTTGTGGACGTCGAATCTGATGTAGTCGTTGTGTCAACCGTTATTGAACTATCGCTGCTAGTCGAGCTTTCCGTTGTCGAAGTTTCAGCTGTCGAGCTGTCGGTTGTCGAGCTCTCAGTTGTCGAGGTTTCCGTTGTCGAGGACTCCGTTGTCGAGGACTCGGTGGTCGAGGTCTCGGTGGTCGAGGTGTCCGTTGTCGAGGTTTCAGTTGTCGAAATTTCGGTTGTGGTGCTTTCGGTTGTGCTTTCGGTTGTGGTGCTTTCAGTGGTCGAAGTATCGCTTGTCGTTGTGGTCTCGGTGGTCGAAGTATCCGTCGTCGTCGACGGTTCCACACCGACAATAAAAGTCCCCGATGTTGTGTGTAGGGCTTTGATTGTCTGCGTAAAGGGCGCTACGCCAGGGTCCAGGGTCGTCGTAGTCGTGACATAATTGATGTATATCGACTCTGGGCAGTCAAGGCAGCCTCCAGCATTGAGTAGCAAGCCTGAATCATAGTCTCGGTCGTTTTGGTCACAGACCGCGAATATCACTGTGTGGGCTCCTGGAGCTGCTGGCATAGAAAAAGCTAACGGTGGCGACGAGGAGTAGTAACTCGTGTCGCTGTTCGGCGCCAGAATGTAAATCGGATCTTTCAAGTATGAAGACTGGGCGGTGATGCGGTTCCCGTTTGAATCGGTAGCGTACTGTGTCCCGTCCAAGTATACTCCGACTGGGTCGGCGACGCCACCCCTGCGAGGCGTTAGTTACGTAGAATTCGCCTACTCTGAGCTAGGAGTACTCACGGTGCAGATTCTTCTGATGCAAGGATTAGGTTGACCAGCAGGCCTTCATAACCAGGTAGGATAGTGATGCCAACGGTCAGGACCGAGCCATCATTGGTATTGGGACCGCAGTAAGATGATCCGGCTGCCCCGTTGGCGACATGGTTGTTGCCTCCAGGCAGGGCGCCGACAGCCGTTCCAGACGTCAAGATTGCGCCGCTCCCGATGCCAAAAGGGCCGTCCGTGAATGTGCCTGCGGCGTTGTTTGCTCCTGCAAAACTGGCGCTGTTGACGATTACGCCTGGGCCATTCAAAATTGCGGCTGCCAGTGCCATGGCATCGTTACTTGCCGTGATTGAGACGGCAGCAGATTCAGACGAGAAGATTGCGAACCAGACTAGGCTCGTGATACTGAAGTGTAGCTTCATGTTGGTGAATGGCGACGGCCCCGAATCGGTACCCGTTTGTTGACTTACCCCTGAGCTGATATGCTGGACTTACATCCACAGACGCTCGTAACAGGCTCGAGAGAAGTATTTAGCATTATGATGGGGGGCAATCACCACTCCTCCCGAACTCAGGGGGAGGATGGACAGCAAATCACAAACAGCTGCTCCCGGTCCGCGACCACATGTTATGTTAGTCAGAAGAGATCGCTGCTCCCATTCCGAGGATGACCTGCCAGCTGCAGCCACTCACAACCAGTCTCGACTCCGACCTGAATCTCAGGCCCGCAGAGATTAGATCTTCCAGGTTGTCTCGTTCTGAAATTTCACAAGAAATGGTGAAGCCATGTTTCATGACAGCCGCATCTCTGTGCAGGAATGCCGCCGCTTGGCATAGCTTCACACATTGGCCCAAGCTGTTATAAAGCGACGTCATCCACAGAGCGAACACTTGTTCAGGGCAGTTTCGAAGGAATTGAAATGCATTCTCATTGACCAGGCTCTTTGTTTTTGCTGAGGCGGAATTTGAATGTCCTACGCCTTGATACCGACCCTCTTGTTATTTCGTGATCTTGTTATGGCATCTACGAGTCTGGTGCAGCATGAGGAGAAGCAAAGTCAAAGGAGACATGCTAGAGTCTAGTAAGTAAAATGAGTTATATTAGCGCAGGTTACACCGAACTTTCTCAGGTACACGCATGGAGTAACGACAAGGAGTCCTTGATTATACAGTAATGCCAGGACTAGATCTCTAGGCGTAGGCGCTAACAATTAAGCAGCCACCAGTACCGAGACCCTAAGCCGCTAGTAGCTCAGATAAGGTTGTGCAGGCGTCTTCCATGTACCGCCGGAATGGAATGTCTTTGCACGCAACGCGCGCGTGCTCACCTAACACTATTGTGGTAGGTCAAGCTCGATCCCCAGGTTCTGGACCTTGTGCAGATCCTTGCTAACAGGCTGTTGTGACTCCCGTCTCTCTGAGCGGCAACATCCGTTCGTTAATCTGGCTCCATGCCAGTCTCTCCAGACCAAGCACGTCATTGATGGCTCGTGCTGCTGATTCAAATGGGCTCTGAAGAGTGGTCCAGAGCCTGGCGTGGGAATGCCAATGGGGACGAGGCGACAGTGTAGTGTAGTCTCCTTGAGTTCCAAGGGCAGACTGTCAGTTGATGCACGCCTGTCTCGCGACAATAAAACGTTCAACGTGCAGTACCTACAGGTACCTCTCTACCTAATGCAGGACCACTTGGTCCGAGCATCATCCCATCTACCCCGCCTGCACTTACCTAAGGCAGCCTGCGACCCGACGGGACCGCGCACACCCATGACACCTGGCTCAGAAAATAAGACGCAATGCAAAAAAGGGCAGGAACCGGCAAAAGAATGTCAGCCACTCAATCAAACCTGGAACATCACATTCGAGGTACCTGCTGGCAAGGGGGACCTGTAATAACTTCCACAGAGCTCTCCTCAACCGCCCCGCAGCTCAAATATGGAGGACAGGGAGTCTCCAATCCCCCGGTCTTTCGGTTCCTCTCAACTTATCTTTTCAATATTAAACAACTGCGATGACATGGAAGCCTGCGATAAGACATTCGGTTATCATTTGAACCACCTAGCCTCTTCCTTAAGGCTTCCTGATATCTATTCACCTTTAGAATCACAAAGCGGCTTACCTAACCGACGGCAAGTACCATAAATAGTATAATCACGACAAACGCGAGAGAAGACCCCGGAAGGCTATCAGTTCGAGGGGTCCGACAAGGCAGAGTCTTGTCTCCTTTGCGCGCGATGAACTCAAGGCACGCAGCCGATTGGGCTCGTTTACGATGAATATGCAGTCATGCTTCCAAAGGGTAGTGTCAAGCCGACATGACGGCCGCAGAGAGCTACTAGACTAGAATTACTAGCTCGACCGAGAGATTGGTCATCTGTCATCAAATCAATGGCAGCCTTGACGGCTCAAGGTACCTAGATACGGCAATTAACCAAACAATTAGAACCTGGAACTTCCGCCTGACCTCCGCTTTGTATTTCCCGATTTTCTTCCCTCCGTGTTTCGCAAGCTCCGCATTCAGCCTCCGGGTCTAGACTTTTCGGGTGCCGCATTCCAGAGTTACGTATAGTCATCAAACAGTATATTGCACTCGCTAGACATGCGCCTCCTGAATGTGCGCACGCGGCAGCTGGAAGAATATCACGGCAATGATATCCCCAAGTACAGTATCCTCTCGCACCGATGGGGCGACGAGGAGGTGACATTCAATGACATCAACGGGGAGAACGGACCGCCCGATATATTCGAGGGCAAGGAAGGATATCGCAAGATCGACTTTGCCTGCAGACAGGCCCTCGCCGATGGCTTTGATTATACCTGGGTCGACACCTGCTGCATCAACAAGGTGAGCAGCGCCGAGCTCACCGAGTCCATCAACTCCATGTACTCCTGGTACCAGGACGCGGACACCTGTTACGCATATCTCTCTGACGTGCCGGACGACTCTGAGCGGCCGTTTCTCGACGAACTAGGCCACCGCAGCAGCCGGACCTTTGAGCATGACCGCCAGATCGGCAAGACCGCCTTTGCGAAGAGCGGGTGGTGGAGTCGCAGCTGGACGCTGCAGGAGCTACTTGCTCCCCCCGATGTCTTCTTCTTCGCCGAGAACTGGACCTTTCTCGGCACGCGTGGCAATCTGGCCAGCGTCATCCACACCATAACGCATATAGACACCGCTGTGCTCCTCGGCATGAACGAGCCGAAGCATTGTTGTGTGGCGAGGCGGATGTCATGGGCTGCGCGCCGGACCGCAACGCGGGTCGAGGACATTGCCTACGCCCTGCTCGGATTGTTCAACATCAACATGCCGCTTCTCTACGGAGAGGGCGAGGGCGCTTTCAAACGGCTCCAGCAAGAGATCATCAAGTCCTCCGACGACCAGTCGGTATTCGCGTGGAACTACGGCGCCAAGTCTCCGCCCCTGCTCGCACCGTCCCCGAGACACTTCACGCTGTGCTACGACGTCGTGCGCTGGAAGTCTCCCGGCAGCGGCAACCCGTACACCTTGACCAACTCAGGCCTGAGCATCACGCTGCCCATCTATCGGAATCCGGAGAACGGCAGGATGTACGCCGCACTGGGGTGCAGGCGGGAGACAAACTTCGCCGACTGTCTCGCCTTGGAAGTCCGGAAGCCGTCCGACAGCGACGACAAGGACAACAACCACATCATCGGCGTGAACGGCCGGCGGCTGGACTCGGTCCCCGCGGAGAAACTCCCGTCGCCGAAGGAAGTCCTGTTTGCCTGGGACCCCTTCCAGAGACTCCAGCGGGCGTATCCGTCCCGGCAATGCCTGTTCAAGCTCGAGAACCACCTCGACTCGGTCGACGTCATGTTCAGCGCGACGTGCTGCTCGCCGCCCGAGTGGTGGAACACGCGCATGACGCACCTGCGGGTCAACGACTACATCAACCAGGAGTGCTTCGCCGGGTACCGGAACGTGGAAGGCTTCGAGTTCGCGGTCTCCGTCTACGCCAGGGACAAGGCCTTCTACCGCGCGTCCGTCACGTCGCCGATCCCGGACCGGGCTGCTCCGCTGACGGCTGAGCCGGCCCCGATCGAGCAGGAGGATGAGGATCACCCTGTCAGCCTGAGCAGCCGTGGACGGCAGGCTAGTACGGAGTGGGATTCGACGGATGACAGCTGTCGCTTCACCATGTCCATCGGCGGCAGCTACAGCATCGCCGGGAGTCTAGAGAAGACCTCCCTGATGGGGGAAGAGGTCTATGTGGTCGACGTCAAGGTTCACATTGCAGGTACCAAGGTTGAGAGCTGTGCACAATGTGCCAATAAGGAGGCGCCCAAGTCACATGAGCCCGTCCTCACTGCGTCGAGGACGTTGTCCAGCAATACAGGTCTTCAGAGGCGGCTGGTTCCACGCCCGACATTCTAGATTCACATATCTCTTCCATGCTATAATGCCCTTGATCGTTGTTTTTGGCAAATTTGGAAGACTAACTCACACCTTCTCACCTCCACCACCCCCGCGTCCACCCCGCACCAGCCACGGCACGCTCATGGTGAACAGCAGCGTGAGCCCGAAGGCCAACCACTGCAGGACCTGCAACGCCAGGCCAGGCCTGATCACCAGCTGCGCCTCACCGCTCACCCCAGACAAGAGCGAAGAGTACTGCAGCGCCCCGGCCGTCTCGCTCGTCGACAGGCTGGCCGTGAAGGACAGCGCGGTCGAGAGATAAAGGCTTCCCATCGTGCCGACCCGCAGCATTTCGCCCCGGCGCGGCTTGTCCGGGTTGGGGTTGTTGATGTTCCGCTTCAGCAGCGTGAGGAAGATCACGCCCGCCAGGAAGAGGAGGCCTGCGCCGGCCAGAACGGGGATGAAGATCTGGCTTTGCAGGATTAGGGCTGCTGACAGGAGGGATGTGAGTTCTAGTGTGGAGGGGGTGAGGATGGACCGTGGTTGGGTTGTGTTGCTCAGGTCCGGGAAGAGGGTGGGGAAGATGGTGTCTGCTGTGGAGCGGGCGGTTGAGAGGCAGTGGGTTGCGCTGCCGTTTGAGGTTGAGCACATGCCTGGTTTTGAGTTAGTGATTTTATGTTATGGTGGGTGGAGAAGGGGGAGAGGGACGAACCGAAGTAGCCCAACCGTACTTCGGGGAAGGAGGTGGCATTTTTGGAGAATGAGACGATGTATAGATCGGGCAGGGCGGGTGAGGTCGATAGACAACCGGCTAAGGAGAGTGCTGTGACATGTCAGCGGAGGCTACGTTGGAGAGAAGGCGGGAGAATCTCACCCTGGAACAGGAGGATAGGAATGACGAGGATGTACGGTATGTACCGGATGCTGAGTTTGGCTATGATATTGGTCAGTCAGGGTCTCATGTGCTGAACATTGAAGGAGTTGATTTCATACAGGTAATGGCCTTAATGAACGGCATGATGAGTTGTTTATCAGTGGATTAGGGAGCTTGGGAGTCTGGTGCTCTGAGCGGGTAGCGTTGGCAGCAAGCAAGTGGTTCAACTCTTGCGCAGTTGAGTGAGGCCTTGAGGCGAGGTCCAAATTTGAGATAGAACGACAGTGGATGTTGCACAGCAACAAAATTATAATTATGCAGCAATAAAGCTAGAAAGAGTGAATACAAGAAGATGTGCTATTTTCCGAATAGCTGGTGAAGGAAGATCAGAGCGTCCATGACTGGCACTTACTTATACACCGGAGCACTTAGACGCGGACTTGCCCCAAGTGAATACCGTCAAAGAAGCTTCGCTAAAGTCCCTTGACGAAACCGTATTGATTTGCTGTGCTTGTCTGCAATGAAGTTTGGCCAAGCGCGACTCTGTCGCCTGTCTGGAGTAGGAGTACAGCAGAGGCGACTATGCAAGCTGATTCGTCGGCGCTTAAACAAAGCCTCCGACCCTTGACCACGAAATTCGCCGGGGCTTGCATCCGCTGCAGAACACAGATTGCTAAATTTGGACATTAGGTTTTAGGTATGTGTCGTGTAACGGATTTGGTGTGTGTTTTGACGCCGATACACCGACTGTCAAAAGTCTAAGTCGCGTATCTTCAATGATGAAAGACCATCGTGGGTATGTTACTGAGATCCCAACATCAACGAAAGCGTATCGCAAAGCAATAGCAACCACGCCACCTGAGGAGATGCCATCCTAAGACCATCCCCATGAATACGAGAAAGAGAACCAATTAACACCAAATCAGAAGAATAACCCCCATGTCCCTCATCCTGTCTTCGGTTTCCTCGCCTCAAACAGCAGCACCGTCCCTACAATCTCGAACTTGACATCGGCAAAAGTTTGCCTCAGTGGCTGCACGATCGATTCAGCGTCGTCATCCCAGTTGTCGAAGCTCCCCGCCTTGTTATACGCCCTCATGAGAAAATTGCCGAAGAAGTTGTGCTGCACGCCCTTGCCCAATATCGTCGTCCCGAACAAGACGCCGTCGTCCTTCAACAGTGGCGCCAGCCGTTGCAGACCCGCGGCTTTCCTCGCCGGCGGGCCCGGCACGCAGTGCAGCAGGAACATGCACGAGATCGCGTCAAACTTCTCCCCCCCCAGGCGGGCTTGTGTGATGGCAAGCTCGCTCTTCGCGTCCGGCTCCAGGAAGTCGCCGTGGACTTTGCTGACGGTCACGCCTGGGTGGGCTGCCAGCAGGCGCTCCGATGCAGCGTCTAGGGAGTTGGTGTTGAGGTCCACGACGGTCACCGCGCTACCCTCTGGTATTGGTGCATGCTCCAGATAGTAGCCAGTCGCCACGCCAATATCGCACAGTCGGAACGGGTCTGCTTTCCCGCGGACTGAGGCAAGATTGCGGCTGTAGAAGGCCCGTTGCCTGGCTGCTGAGCAGCACCATGCGTACTACGATGCGTCAGCAAACGCTCGAACATGCCGAGGGGAGGGTCATTTCACGAACCGAATTTGAGATGTTCAGGACCCAGGCATCGTACACCCAGCGCAAGAAGAACGGGCTATAAACAGCCGCGCCAGGGGCAGTGTCGGTCACGGTCATGTTGGACGAGGGTGGAGAATAATATGAATCGACAATATGGACAGGTCGAAATTATGTTTGCAATAAGGGTTGAATAGAGCCATTGAAAACGGGGCTTGTGAAACAGATGAGATGCGAAGAACTGTTATATCTTGGATTGTCGTGTTATACGGACGTAAATCGACGTGCGCTAATAGTGTTTGTTTTAGAGCCACCAATTATCGCGGCCCAAGTGCGGTAGCAAACAAACAAAAAGGGTCCAATATGCGAGGTCGGAAATCCGAACGTGGTGGCGCTTGCGAATACGTGCGTTCCTTGGCAGCGCCCCGAACTGGCACACAGCTGGAGACTGGCGCCTGGTTTCCGGTCCTTTGGGCCAACAAGTGTCTCGATTTAGGGCGGGACGGTTCGGGTTCCCAGGGCGGGCGTGAATATGTTAGCGGAGGGCGTCATTCATTGTCTTCCAGAAGCTCTTTGAAGTGAGACTTTTCACCCAGTCGGAACCGTGGGCTACGAATCAGAGCCCGGAATGTAGCACTAGCCCAACTCCACATACGGAGATCTCGGAATTCCTATCTCTTTCGGCGAACCCTTTACCATGTTACCGGTGCTCTGGGCTTGTTCTTGTGGAATGTGCATGGCACTAGCATGGATCCATTGCAGAATATCTCCGACGATCTCTTTATTTCGTCACTACCTTGCTCATAAGTTTTGAAGTGCACAAACTCCGTACTTCATGTCCCTTCGCCGATCGTTATCACTTTCGCACTTCGTACGCAAGGCCGTTCCGATCGCGAGCGCCAAGAATCATATCCGGCGTCATCTGTTGCAGAAGGGGAAATCATGGGCGCTCCCTGAAGATGATTATGAGCTAACGCACGTAGGCTGACGATCGCCCTTACTGAATTCATTGTATGATATCATGGCCCAGGTTCATCAGAAATGAGTGCCATTGTTCATCGTCTGGAAGCTTTTCCACGTCCGGAAAGCAGAAAAGAGGACTTTGACTGAGACTGATAAGCTATACAGTCAGCCTGTGGTTTACGAGTATGGTATGATTGAGGGGACAGTCATCGGGGCACTGATTCCATGAGAACATAATGGCAGAAACCGTGCTTATATGTTGCTGGTTTGGTGTCGTTGTAGAGTAGAATTCCGCCTGAACGCGTCCTTGCGCATCAATTCAACGTGCCGTCACGGAGCGACATGTTCGCCTTTCTAAACTCAGTCGGCAAGAGCCTATGGAAAAACAACACAACGTCACATTCTTCAGATCTGTGACATTAAGCTATCCTTCGAGCTCGTGACACAACATGTAGAGGAAAGATCACATCTGGAAAGCACCATACTAAGTTTAGACTTCTAGCAACATTTCACTATCTGAAAGCTTGACGACTGAGCCGTGTCGCCAGCTTAGATGGCTAAATCAAAGGAGCTTGATGGTTGTCTTCTCGTCTTTCGACTCCCAGTTGGCATCCGGGTGTTCAACAACACCGATCCGTTCGTAAGCTGTGCTCTCCAGCGCACTCCTCCTGAGAACAAGCCAGTAGAAGCACTCCTGCGACTCCATGATCTTGGCACAGTAGACCGGTTCGTCTCCCTTCCACAGCCAGTCGCCGTTCTCGTCGCAGAGCCGCACGTCAGGAACGAACGCCAAGGGTTCAGTCTTGCCGACGCGGACCATGAACGAACGCTTTCCAAGTTGTTTGAGAGGTGGGCCCTTGACGCCCCTAGAGGCTGCCGCCCTAATATACATCCAGGGCCTGTACGGCGTTGCATGCGGGTCGGGCTCGAAGCACAAAGACGCCTCCACTAGCTCTGCAGAGAGCATAATGTAAGACTCCTTCATATCCACACGACCCCGCTCATCTGTCCCAGATGGGACACAACAGAGCTCCAGGACCTGTGCGTGAACTGTGGGTGTGGCCCACTCCGGCGGGCCAGCCAAATGGATCAGGAAGCGCACGGGGGCATCGACCGACGCCCAAGACCACGACGGCGCCGAGCGCGGGTCATCCACAGCAAGCCGCGCCTGGCTAGTGCAGTTACCTCTCTCGTACAGCAGTCCCACCGGCAGAGTCTCCTCCCACTGTCCGGCGCGATACCGCATCCCCAGCGCCGCCACCATCTCCTCCGCCACACCAGAGAATGCCGGCAGGCGGTCGGACGAGAAAGTCAGCGACCGCCGCGTGTACTCCTCGACCATCTCCTCCCAGCGCGACAGCAGTTTCCCCCTGCGCTTGGCCTCCTTGATCTTGCTCCCCTGGGCATTGCCCACGTGCAGGGCGGCGTAGTGCGAGATCTTGGGCGGCAGCTCGCCGGCCGTGTCGCGGTTGGCGTAGCTGCCCATGTGCTGCGCCCGCCACTTCATCCCGCCGCACTCGCAGTCCAGGTCCTGCATGCACTCCCAGAAGACCTCCTGGGGCCCGAAGTGCAGCACCCGCGGGGCCAGGAGGCGCTCCTGGTACGCCCACGCGCGGCTCAGCAGGGGGAGCGCCTGCTGCTGCCGCTCGGGCTCCGCGTATGGGCTGAAGTCGGGATGGACGGTCGCGAAGCGGAGGGACAGCCGGAGGTTTTGGCGGAGCTTGGCCGCCTCGGGGAACAGGATGTCTAGTGTTTCGTCCTCCGGGTCGTCGGCCTGGATCCAGACGGCCTGGTTGTCGCGGAAGATGCCGCTGCTCGGAGAGGATGAAGCGGTGGCGTAGACGGTCAGCCAGGAGTTGCGGTAGATGCTCGCCATGCGGCTGGCTTCACGCTGCCAGTCCTCCGGGCTGTCCTGGATGATGCATAGGGAGTCAATCCAGAGATACCGGATTCCTAGCCGTCGTGCGACGTGGAATGCGTCCTGGAAGGTCGCAGGAAGGCTGCCTAGCGGGATGCCGGCTTTGTGTTGGTCGAGAGTGGCCCTCGTCGTGGTCAGTGGCTGCTCCCCTCCCCAGCTGTGAGATAGCGAGATGTACCGCTCGCTCTGGCCCGATGATGACTCGACTAGTCGAATTTCTGGCTCACCGCCCCCTTCTTCGTCTTGCGTCGCCTCACCAAGGTCGAGGATCCGGGTTGGAAGTGGAGAAGGTTCGTCCTTGCCACAGAGCTTGTGGTTTGCCAGACACTCCTGAATCCAATGCTGTGCTTTCTCGAAACTCGGTTCTGAAGCAGTGTTGCCCAGTGGCTCGTACGGCTGCGGTTGATCGACCATAAACCACCTGTAGTGGAGCTTCATGGGCTCGTTCCGCGACGTGTGCCGGAGTGAGCCGTTTGGGTCCGCGTACACGGTCATGTCGCGGCGATTCTGGAAGCGGAAACTCGCATCATGTCCGAACCTGGCCTCGAGGTCCGGTATTAGGTAAAGTAGGCCCTCCAACATGTTGGCGCAGTAGGGGCAGCCATCCTCGGCGTGGCTTTTCACTTCGGGTAGAGACGACCAGCGCTCCTGGAACTGCGCTCGGCACAGACCGCAGTTGGGGTCTCCCGACGACATTTTCCCTGTTTCTTATTGAAGAACTACGAAAGATTTGAGCTAAAGGTCTGTTACTCACAACGACGCTCACCATCCGTCTTAAAAGGTTCAGCCAAGGCCAAGTTTGCAGGGTTCGGCGCATAGACACGCCGAGCTAGTCGCTAACGATACAGACTGTGGCAGGAGCCCCAGAAACTACTGCAAAGCTTACCGTAGCATCCTGATGGGGCGCTTGACCCACGCCGTTGATACAGCGAACTCGTTAAGCTTTTCGTCTTAACCTCCAACGTCGCCTTGCATCCATGATGTTGACTTGGTACACTTGAATTCAAATTCGACTTCCTCAACCACCCTGCATCACTCCACATCAACTTTAAGGGATGGCGCGGGATGATGTGGACGCTTGGACACAGTATAACGAGGGGCGTAAAGTGATTTAGACAACAACCACAAGTACCTTGGTCTAAATAGGCCACCATCGCAAGTCACCCAATACCGTTTCTACAAATGCTTAAGACAGACGGGATAGATGGTGGCTGGCGATGCAACCGCCGAAGGGCCTGATCTTCGACAATATTCTATTCATCATCATCAATTGATCGAGAAATTAGAATGTAGCTCATAACGGACAAAATGCCAGCTTCTGCAGGCAGGAGTGCTTTAGTCGCATAGTTCTCAGGTGAGCAATCACTAAACGGTATGTGGCACATCGGTACCTGTACTGCCCAGTTTCGTACAATGGAGGCAACCTGAAAATTATGATGTGAAGCACAAGGCTTGACCATAATTGTGATGAAGATATGAATGTAGGTCAACTCACGTAGCCGTTGCTTCCCAATTGAAGAAGGTTGCCTCTGGGCCGTGTCTTCCTCACGTGGAAGTGTCCTTCGAATACATCCCGGGCAAGTAAATAGAAGGTATTACCTCGCCGCATTCGAGGGAAATCACTACCTCGCGTCTTTCTTCGCACGTCGCGTGATACCATGTGCCGTATGGAAACCTGACATGACTGACAAGATTTCTCCCCTCGAAAACATCCCCTTTATCCTTCTCTTGTCCACACCTCACACTCCCCTTCTTGTGCATCA
This sequence comes from Coniochaeta sp. PMI_546, assembly GCA_021432605.1. Classification (NCBI taxonomy): domain Eukaryota; kingdom Fungi; phylum Ascomycota; class Sordariomycetes; order Coniochaetales; family Coniochaetaceae; genus Coniochaeta; species Coniochaeta sp. PMI_546. The sequence goes on along the minus strand of MU271164.1, from coordinate 127,739 downwards.
ACGTCGAAAGGAAATATGTCGTAAGATCACCGAGACAGTAACGACAGCTTGAAGCATGACCTTTTCGCAGACACACAACAGTAAGTGAACGCTGTATTAATTATGTTGCCCTCAATCAGTTCAACCAGAGGATTTCTGGGCCGGATGTTCTTCGTTTCCCCTGGCTACATGTTCCACTCTACCCGTATCATGGGTTATCTCTCGTGCTCTCGACTATTGAAATAACTCAGTTCCATATCTGCATCATGTTCCCTGGACCAATGCTTGGAGCACCCCGTGCTGATAGGTTTCTATCCAGTGCCGAACTCCGCCAGTATCCACCGCTGGAATGGTAGGCGTTTCAGACTGTGCCAAGGCTAATAGACTATGATGATGACTGGCAGACGTTTCAGTATCGCCCGTCGACCTATCCAACCCGCGATGAACGGCAACGGATATGTACATCTCCAGCAGCTAGCATCCCCCTTGCCGTAACGGCCATAGGGAACGTACCCGGAACCGGCGCCACAATCGTCGTCAGAACCGTTGTTCCATGGATCACAACTGGCGTAGGCTTACTTTCGAAGTGCCTGCTGCTACCGCTACTCCCAAACAGGTAAGCACTTGTCACGATGCACATACCGTATATATAGCCGGTAGTCCGAAGCTGATCATCCACCAAGTGAGCTACAGGATCCTTCCCGGGAGAGCAACAACAGAATCGAAACATACCCACGGAAGTCGCATCAATCACAGCTGCTGCCGGTAGAATAAAGCGCGATGCTGACGAGCTTGACGCGGAGATCAAGAGAAAGTATGGGGAGCCCGGCATGCCCCTGCCGAAGAAGACACATGTCTACACGGCCAAGATTCCCGAGTCCACCCTGAAACAAGAGTACCGCTGGGTAGAGTCGTCAGACAAGGTCGACAGGGACATCAAGCACAGCGACACAGCGTCAAACAACGAAGGAATTGTGAAGGTGGAACTGGCTGAAATGACGCATGACGCCTTCAGATCGGTTGTTGTGAAGCAAGAAACTCCTTTCATCAAGCAAGAGCAGCTCTGATTCCGGCAAGTGGTGTCTGCTGCTCAAGATGTATCACTAAGGGGGTCAAGGTCGATACAGCGCCATGGTGTATAGCCGAAGCCCGGCGTGTGAAGTGGCGTCTTCTTTCCTGCCTGCTGCTCCCAAGTAAGTTAGCACATGCTGTCAAATATATCCAGGGACTTTGAGACAGGCACCCTCCCCTCACAGTGGATAAGGTCCGAAGACTGTGGGGTCCTGCAACGCCTGGTAGACATGTCATGGATTATTCCGCGGATCTGGGGAAGACAAAGGAGAAGACACGCAAAAGAGATCGAGTGACATCGTCATATTGTTGCACGATGATCTTGACACACGGTAACATGCATGTGTCTTCATCTGCAACTGCCCCGGGACTTAGGTTGGTGACACAGCATGCTGACCTGCCCTTACACCTGTCAACAAGCCCATCGTACAAGCAGATGTTTCCGAATTGCCGATCTTTCAGAGCTTTGCTGTGCTCGAGGCGTCCAATTCTCTGAGCAAAGGCCAATGGACATCTAAAATTGGAGGAGTCCCATCCTTCTTGTCCAAAGATTGCATTTCTATGCAGACTTTGACTTACTTATAGCTGCTGATAGGAATTGCTTAGAGCTGCTGGTGGGAATTGCAACTCAATTCACAACCACAGACAACCATGATTCACTATGTCGTCCTCTTGTCTGACGTCCTCAGACGGGATTGGCACACTGGAATAATAGGGGGTTGGCATTCGGGCCGCAGGAAACACAAAACTCAGCTGAAAGAGCAACCTGTGGCAGATCGGCGCTTGATGTAAGGTCAAGCGTTGTGTTTGTATGTGTAATAGGTAAGGGGGCGAACATCTTACTCCGCAAGTCGTCTGTCCAATGCTCCTAACGGCCGATACCAGGGCTCATATCGATACCGATAACAAACCACTTTAGACCTTCGTTGCACCAGAAGGAGCAAAGTGAAGTAGTAGGATAAAGCACGGTCCATGCCTTCGAAGTCCAGACTTCGTACTTGCATCTCACTTTCTTGTCCCCGGTCCAATGCTCTAGTCACCGACCTCGTACCAGCTGTATAACTTCAACGATCTCCTAAGCACGGGCCACCCCTGGGGTTCTCATCTCTTTATACAACCGGGACTTTCTTTTCAGAGCTTGTGTCACAACTTCGTTGAGAACTTGACCATCACCTAACCTCACACAAGTCAACAAGACGAAAGCAATATGAGGGTTGCTATCATCGGCGGCGGGCCCTCCGGGCTCACGGCCTTGAAACACCTCACTACCGCGCACGAGTACTTCTCTGGTATCGAGCCGATCACTGTCCGCCTCTTTGAGTCCGGGCTCGATATCGGTGGCACTTTCAGAGAGAAAGCATACCGCGACTGTGAGGTAAGTTGCACATGGAAGGGTCGATCCATGCGTGCTGCTCTTTGATGTTAATGAGTTCCGATCTGTAGCTTGTCTCGTCCAAGTATCTCACGGCCTTTTCAGACTATCGCTTCCCCGGAGAGGCATCTGACTTTGCCACCCCGGAGTCATACCTTGAGTATCTTGAGTCCTACATCGCCAACTTCGGGCTCGATAGACACATCGAGTGCTCGAGTACTGTCACCAAGGTCACTCGGACCGCTGATGGCACACATGTGGTGAGCATCTTCAGAAAGATTCACGAGAACATTGTGTCACCTTCTGGTTTCTGGGCCTACTGGAGGATTGCCGGTGCCGACTATGAGGATTGGGAGTGCGATGCTGTTGTTGTGTGCTCCGGCCTCAACGCGGAGCCCAGCATTCCGAACGTTCCAGGTTTGACGCTCACTGATCCCAACGAGGTACAGTACCGTCTACGCATGTGCGAAGCCTCCCACCAATGAATCCGCTGACTCGGGAACCAAACAACAGATGCTTTGCAAAGTTCTCCACACCGAAGAGTACGAGGGCGACGAGTTCTTTGACCACGCCATGACCGTTGTCATCCTCGGCGCTGGTGAGAGTGCCATGGACATCGGAGCCCAAGCCGTGAATCATCCGGACGTTCAGAAAGTCGTCATGTGCAGCCGCGATGGCTTTTTCATTGTCCCAAAGGTTGTCCCAGAGCCGGTGCTCATGCGTTTCTGGGGCAAACCGTACCCCGGCAAGCGACCCAACAAGCCAATCGACACCACCATCGCCAGTCTCTTCGACACGATGTATGTTCCATCGATTCTCCAGAGCGGGGCCCTTCTGTGGATGTACTATGATCTGTGGATCAAGTGGATGTTCTTCATGATTGCTGGTACCACTCAAGGCATCGACCAGTGGGTCGGAGGCGTGCCACTGCGGAGGCGTTATACCGATTCTTGTGAGTCGACGACCACAATCACAAATACCTGACATATTGCTGACTTCCTCAGTGTTCCTCGTGAAGTCCGACAAGGCCGCTCCGTTCATCTCCGCCGGCCGCCGCAAGGGATTCTGGAACGCGGTCCGAAGCTTCTTTGTCAATGTGCCCATCAAGGACACCGGTGACCTGTCCATCGAAGTCAAGGGATGGCCGACGCACATGGCTGAAGACGGCACCTTGTACATTCCGGTGCCTAAGTCAAAGCAGGCGTACAAGGTCAAACCAGACCGTATCGTCCTGGCCACGGGGTATAAGACGGAATTTCCTTTCTTCGAGGGGGGAGAGTATCCCACGCTCGCTGAGGCGAAGGTCCGAGGTATCTACCGCAACATCGAAGACGGGATCGCCTACATCGGTTTCGTCCGTCCGGCGATTGGTAAGTCTTGTTCTATCGCCCAGTAGACATTCGATCTCCCCAAATGCTGACAATTTTTCTTTAGGAGCAATTCCTCCCCTGGCTGAGCTCCAGGCTCAACTCTGGATTTATCGCTGGCTCCAGCACCGCCATGGCAACAAGCTCGTCCGCAAGAACCCACTGGGCTCAGTCGATGAGACCACTCCGCTCCTCAACTGCCCACCTGTCGAGTCCGTCATCGCCCCCTACGAGCTGGACTACGCCCTCCACGCCCGCGGCAATTACGACCTCTTCACGACCAAGCGCGGCGTGGACCACGAGAGCTACGCGTATCAGCTCGCCCTGGACCTTGGAGCGGCGCCGACTTTCTGGCACATGGTGACCAAGACCAGCTGGCGCTGCGTCTACACCTGGGCGATGGGTCCCAACTTCAACACCAAGTTTCGGCTCGTCGGTCCCTGGGCTAACCCTAGCGTTGCCAAGCCCATCATCGAGGGTGAGCTGTATGGTGTTGTCAAGAGAACAGGTGGATGGTTTTGTGAGTTATTTCCCTCTCCTAGTCCATACCTGAAGGTCGTGAAAGTGATGTAGCAAATGAGCTGACAAGCGATCTTAGTCTTTCTCACATACACCGTCCTGCCGTTCGTCCTGTTTGGTGTCATGAGCTTGGGCATCATGCTGTTTCAGTGGCTGTTCAAGGGTCTGATGTGGCTGTGGCAGGCTGTGTCCGGTCTGTGGGGTGAGGGTGCGACTGGAGGAGACTGAGTGCTACAGGGTAAGGGTAAGGGTTTTGACTCCTTCCTGGTTGATTGTGCAATCCTACTGGGGTACTGCGTAAGCACGATGATTACATTGCGGGGCGTTAGGTATTCAGTCTGACATTCAGTCTGACATGCTGTTATCCTACATGCCACATTCGGCTTAGCTACTCGTGTTTTTCTGTTGATCCCTCTCATATGGGATGTCGGAATATTCGCATCGGCCCGCGTTCCCTTCAGATGTGACCTGACTTGTGCTCAACTAACTCGAGGCGTCGGAATAGTGATATCAAAGCTGACTGAATAGAATCTATCCCTTCGACACGTCGAAACGAGATGCAGCAAGTCTATCCAGCACTATGCGGAGTTCGGATTTCGATGCGATGGGATAGCTGCGTGTTGTGGATGGGCTGTAACACACCTTAACTCCCGTAAGCATGAGAAGCAGGCAATAAGAAAAGGGCTCTCGTTTCGCTGAAAGAGAGCAAACGAAGCCAACCCCACGCCAAAACGGAGGCTTGTGTCTCGTGGAGGTGTGCATCCACCTTCTAAAGAACATCGAAATCTACGTGCACCCGATTCGGCCTGTTTGACGACGACGCAACCCAAGGCCTGCCAAGGGTACATTTATTTCCAGATCGAGAATGGCAATACGGCCGATCAACTGCCGTCGAGTTGCTTGTGCAAGTGCACAATCGGAAGATTAACAGCCGCCAACCCCCGACCTGTACCACTGTGTATTTCCGTGCTATGTGCCTATCACAGATACCATGGTAAGCATTAGGTGGGCCTGGTCTGCGCGGGACCTTATGCAAAGCTACCTGGAACTGACCAGGGGTTGCCCCGTCTCCACGCCAAGCTATAAAGTATTTGGACATGCCCCCGACCAGGTAGTATAGCCCGTCTCTTCGATAATCTTCAAACCCTGCGCGTCACTATCTAGAGAGTAAAAGAGAATGGCGCAACTATCATTCGCCGGGCTAGTTGCCCTCGCAGCGCTGTTTTACGGCATCGCGCACACGATCTACAACCTCTACTTCCACCCCCTCGCCAAGTTTCCAGGACCCTTTCTCCACCGCGCATCCCGCTTTCCGTACGTCTACAGGATGCTCCGCGGCTCTCTCCCCACAGATGTGCTCGCTTTCCACGAGCGCTACGGCGCGGTAGTCCGCCTGGCACCAAACGAGCTCGCATTCGCCTCGCACCAGGCTTGGAAGGACATCTACGGCCACAAGCCGGGTCAAGACGAGCTGCCCAAGTCCAGGCTGTTCTACCGCAGCCCGGGCATGCCGCCCAGCATCGTCGCCGAGGACAAAGAGAACCACGCCCTGCTGCGCCGACTGCTGGCCGGCGGCTTCAGCGACCGCAGCATGCGCGAGCAGGAGCCCATCATCGGCTCGTACGTGGATCTGCTCATCAGGCGGCTGAGGGAGTATTGTGTCGACCCGGACGCCAAGGACGAGACCACCGGGCTGCAGAAGAGGCGGAAGCTCGACATGACGGCTTGGTACAACTGGACGACGTTCGACATCATCGGCGACCTTGCCTTTGGGGAGCCATTTGGCTGTCTCGACCGTGCCGAGTATCATCCTTGGGTGGCGGCGATCGGAGCAACTATCCAGTCAGCCACGATCCTGCTGATCGCCAAGCTTCTCGGTCTGCAGGCGCTCCTGCTCCCGATATTCAGGATGATGATGAAGGGGAGGAAGGAGCACAGCAGACGGACGCAGGAGAAGCTCAACCGGAGGATGGAGATGAAGGTCGAGCGGCACGATCTCATAGGGCCCCTGTTGACGATCAAGGACCAGCTGGGCCCGGACCGCCTGCGCATCAACGCCAGCACCTTGATCGTGGCAGGGTCCGAGACCACGGCCACGCTGTTGTCTGGCGTCACCTATCTGTTGCTCTCCAACCCGGAGACCTTCCAGAAGCTGACTGACGAGGTCCGCTCGTCCTTCAAGTCCGACGACGAGATCACACTCCTCTCTGTCGGCAACCTGACGTACATGCTTGCCTGCCTCAACGAGGCACTGCGTGTCTATCCCCCCGTCGCCAGTGGTATGCCGCGAAGCACACCGAATGGCGAAGCGACGGTTGATGGATACGTCGTTCCAAAGGATGTGAGTTGCAGACTCTCAGCGGGCGATGATGATGCTACAGCGAGGAGCTAACGGACATAGACTACCCTTGCGGTATGGCAATGGGCCACGAACCACCGCTCCGCGAACTTCAAGGAGCCCTTCGCCTTCCGGCCGGAGCGGTGGATGCGCGATCCACGGTATGCGGGTGACGACCTGGATGCCGTCAGGCCGTTTTCCGTGAGGCCCAGGGACTGCGTCGGCAAGAAGTGAGTTTGCCCTTCCCTTTCATCTCGACGGAACTGTGTGGTTGCTGACGGTGTTCCGGGGCTAGCTTGGCGTATGCCGAGATGCGTCTCATCCTCGCAAAGGTTGTGTACAACTTCGACATGGAGCTGGCAGACAAGGATGTAGACTGGCTGAAGCAGATGGCGTACACACTGTGGTCAAAGCCGGCTTTGAACGTGTATCTGACGCCGAGGAGGACGTAGAAGATGTCAAACTCCACGAGTGTTGGCCTATGATATCACCAGGAAGCGTATAAGATGGGCATCTTATTGATTTTGGACCTGAATCTGACTTTTGCAACGAAGGGCGGTGGCGCATGGTAACGATCAGGAGTACGGTGACAATGCTCTTCTCTTCAGAGGTCTTCTATATCTTGCTCAAATTGAAAACCTAAAGGGGGAGCTGCCATGCCCCTCAACGTTTCTTCAATGTCTCCTTCTAGTCCTCTCCCCGCAGTTGAAGTGACAAATAAGCTGCCCAAATTCGACAGAAGGTCATCATCGGCTTCGCCTGTAGCAGGCACAATGTTGGTTGCCCGAGTGGCAGAAGAAAGTTCCAGGAAACACCTTGCGCATTGCGCCGCCGTGATTTCACCGCCCGACGGAGGTTGTTCGCTGTGTACATGGCAACATTTGACGAGTGGAAGTCGCTCACGCAGAAAACCTCGGAACATCAAGGCGGCACGGAAAGGGTTCCACGGCTCGTCGGCATCATCTAGACCTAGTGCTGTTGACGTTGGCTTGGCTGCATATCCATAGCTTGGTGCGTTCCTGAGAAGAGAAAGATGGATTAGTCATTCTCTGGATATGTTCACGACTTGTATGCCTAAATTATATAAGAAAGTAAGTACTCACGGTGTGTCATTACCATTGGCAGCGATTTCTTCGTCGGAAGGACCACTCGCCATGATTCCGGCTCTGCCCTCCTCATCTCTGTCCTCTCTAGGTCTTGTCCCTGATTTCTTGGTGACCCGGGAAAAATTGCGAACTCCGAGTTCAACAAGGGCTCGGACTGCGTCAGTATTCCCTGTCTGTATCGCCAGCAGGATGGGTGTCTCTCCATGTGCGTTCTGTCGTTCCAGATTCGCACCAGACTCGTAAAGCAATCTGATATACTCGGTCACACTCTCATCGCTAGTGTATCTTATTGCTAGATGTATGGGCCATTCCCGGTTCCGGTCCGGGATATTGGGGTCACAGTGAAAGTCATCCAGGAGTGACTCGACGATGTCCAATCTGTCAGCTGAGATGGCCAGGTGGAGGGCATTTTGCTGGCCTTCGATCAGGTGGTCAATCCCTACAGTCCCACAGATACCCTTCTCATGAGTGAGGAGAAGCCACCAAAGTTCCAAGCCTCGTACCACGTCCGACAAGACGTGCTTCATAGACTCAAGGTCTACCTGAGCCTCGTAGTCGAGTAGGAGCCTGGTTGCATGCATGTCTCCATGACCTACAACGAGACTCAGTAGTTGCCGTCCGGGCCGGGCTCCGTTGTGCAAAAGTAATTCGGCCACAGCTTGCTGCTTATGCGACAAAGCCAGGCCCAGGGGGCTGTGGAGCGGATCTGTGGTCTCGGTTTCCGCTCCGTGACGCAGCAGGAATCTGATTCCTTTCAGGTTAACGGGATGGATCCATCTTGACAGCTCGATCACTCTGCACAGTGTCGCTGTGAGATGTGATATTTGTGTGGGGTATTTTGAGTTAGAAGTCTGGCTGGTCTCACAGAAGATAGTCTGGGCTATGTCGTTGCAATGCAGCAGATTTGCAAGTGTGAAGGAAGTGAGTTGAACGGATCGCGAACGGAGCGATAGCTTTTTCGTCCAGTGCCCAGACCTGATGGTATACTTAACTTCCTGATGCGGACTAAATCCGCAATCAAGAAGGAGTTTAACCAGATTCTCTTGCTGGAAGTCGATAGCAAGAAAAAGTGCTTCTGATAGATTTCCTTGTCCCAAATCGTCCTTCGCGCGGCACTGGAGGAGGCGGTCGACAAGGGGATAGCTTCTCGCTCGTACGGTGGCCAGGATCAACCGATCTAAAGTGTCTGTTGTGGTGTTTTTAGACGCAATCTCGACATGAGGAAATTTAGCTTCGACATAATGGCCACACCCTGTGCCACATGCATGTTCGAGTAAGGAGAGCGGTATATCCAGGGATGTATAGCTGCGGTCGTTGTTATTCTGATTGAGATCCCAGAATATTTCCCGCCAAACTCGAAAAGGTGTTCCATCGATGGAATCGACGAGCTTAACCATCACAGGTGCCAAGTCCGACGGAATCTGCTTCGCATGATAAGCCCAATTTTGTACCGAATACCTCATGAAGGAGAAGTTCGAGCACCAGGCCTCGAAATCATAGGGCTGTTCTCTTCCGCCTGCCACTGTTGTGCTCCATTTTGAACTAGGAAGTCCATCGTCATCCTCATCGGCGGGTCTATAATGAATTGTATCAATGTCCTGCACGCCGAATTGAAAGTCTCTTAGATGAGGTGGTAGATGCTTCCGATCCAGGCGAGAGGTATATCCTGCGGTCGCTTGGAGCAACACTAGATGGCCTAGGGTTTTCATATCTCCAATGACGACATTCTCAGCTAATACTGACATAGAGTCGCTGAGTAGGAAGTCTTGTACAGTTTTATGAGTTGGTAGGACTATGCGTTGGGATCCGTTCTGGTTTTGCGGAACGTTGCGGACTTCGAGCAAGTCGCCGCAAATGGCAGAAATCCTTGTCTCCAGGGTATCGAGCTCGTGTGTCAGATCCTCAAACTGCGCTACAGTCATTTCTGGCACACACCCACTGTATTTTCTCCTAGTCGACCCGAACCGTAGGGCGCAGTATACCTCGAGTAAGCTGAGTGGCCTAGATGCCGCCACGGCAATGGCGAGGATTTCAGAAGCTTCCGCGCGATTGATGCCCGGTATTCGATCAAGGTTCCGCCTATGGAGTTCCGACACATCCTTGGGGCAATCGTCGATTATCTTCCACAGGGACTCGATAGGCTCAGCGTCGTCCACAGCCTTTCGAAGGTCTTTGCACACAGACCGAACCCACAAAAAGACGCCGTTGGCTATCTCTATCACTGCTTCCAGCACATCTCGGTACTCTTTTTTTACATGTTTGGCAAGATCGGGACACTTGGTAGAAGCGTATAGCCGAATGTCCGTCATGGTATAATCCTGCAGATCTAGAGTCGGATAGTTCCCGAAGACTCTTGAGAATGCCGGACTAGGCCGACTGGAAAGGCAAAAGAAAAGGCTTGGATTCCTTAGATCGATAAGCTCCCGTATAAGCTCCAATATGTCACTGGTTTCCGAGTCGCACTCGTCCAAGGCATCCAAGATCAGGCAGATCGACGTCTTGTTTTCGGGTTCTCTGAAGTGTTCTTTCGACTCGCAGGTGATATGTTTCAGGATTCGCAAAATGAGGCCTTTGAGATCATTTCTTGTCCATGAAACAGTGGGCTGATAACCGGTGAGAAACTTATATTTCGGTAGGACGTATTGGGAAAGCTCCGGGTCGATCTCAAGTAATTGATATAGAATGGAACCGAGGAGTTCAGTGGATCTCGACAGGCCTTTGACGTTGCTATCGAAGAAATGCTTCACAATTACCAGGCGCCCTGGATAGCAGGCTTGTGCCATCTCCGTGAGGCATTTGTCGTTTTGGGCAAGATATTTTAGCAGAGTCGACTTTGCTGAGCCAGGCTTGCCACACACCCACATAACTTTACTTTCTCCCGCAACCAAGGCTCTCAGTTGAGGACAGGTCCAAATCCAGGAGAAGTAACTTTCGGTTAGTGAAGGAGAATCAATGCTGTCGAATCGTGTAGCCAAGTATAGGAAGTATAAGCTGTACTTGCAATCTGGAAGCGAGCGTGTTAGTCTCTTGACCTAATGCTTGAGTCGTCGAACTTAGCTGCAAGTTACTATACCTTTCCGTGTCTTTTCTTCGTTATCGCTGTGCTGGACTGCCATTGGGTCTCTGCCTGAGCTGGTTTGCCAGAAAGTCTCAGTGCACTTGGATATTTCCGTCCGGACAAGATGGTAGTCTGGGTCATCAGGCGAGAACCTTGCCATACCCTGAATGGGGTCAGCATCAAGCAAGTTCGACAATCAAATCTTTAAAGCTACTGACTCGATGGTCTGCGTGGATCCCGTAGTTCCCATACCCTTTCACGGCCGCCGAGTCACTTCGAACAACCTAGAGTGGCCGTCAGCAATGGTCACGATAGGAATGTCCTATAGCACCCACCATTACGTTCTTTGTCGGTAGTTCTTCATAGAATGATGCAACATGTACCCGTCTGTCGCGTGTGCCCCTGTGCCGGAGCCACTTGTAGAACCAATCTTCAACATCTTTTGTAGCCTCGGAGTTTGTGCGTAAAACTTGTAGGTTTGTCGCAGTGACGTGTCTTTTTGCAATTGTCGAGATAATCCGCGCGAAGATACTAGCCATATCAGCCAGAGCCGAGCCTTGATGAGGTGTCCCAAGGAAGATGATGCCGCATGTTAATTGTTCGACGCCCCGTAGACTGGTGTCAGTATGTACCTGAGAGAGCTGTATCGCGCGTTTAACAAGCAATCCACCCAAGCTGTGAGCCACGAACACGATTCTTCGCTTTTGCTATATTCATGAGCCTCATGATTGCACAGGATTTTAGATAGACGAAACGTACTGAGTTTGTGTCCCTCCGTAGCCCGACGAGGTGCCCGAGAAGCGTGTCTGCGTGCTCTGATAGTCGACTGTGTGAGACTGCATCCGTCAAGCTCGCCACCCTGGCATCATAGCCACATGAAAGAATCCTACAGTCTTGGATATCTTGGGGTAGCAGCTCCGATGGCCAATGTGTGCGACTCTCAGCGTGATACCAGGTATCGATGGACGTGCCATTGAGGCCATGAACAAAGAGTATATCAGCTACCACCTTGCTATTCGAAGCCGAGTGCAGGACATTGATGCGCAGCGGGTTTGAAGGCCGAACAGGTTGTTCGACAATCTCGCGAGGATCTGGTCTAGCCGTCATAGTGGGTGGTGAAGGTTTGGGCGACGGTGCCACAACAGAAAGACTTCGTCGTAGTCCGAACTTTGAGCCGACCTCATCGAACATAGACGGAGCCATATTCTAGACAGACACAGGCGACCCGCGGTGCTCTCTCTTATTGTGTTATTTCAGGAAACAAAATAGCAGCGAAACACAATTTTGCCTTGGATCGATATATTTGTTTTTGTGTAGTTACAGAAGGACTTGGTGCACCAATTAACACGAATTTCCATAGGCCACATAGTTTTGCGCCCCCAACACTGCCACGCCGGCACCTGTGACATGCAACGAGAGCCAACCAAGGGACTTGACACGCGCAAAGAGGAGCCCCAATACACGTCCAGCCGTACCAGCTCAACGCGTCGGAAGATAGGGCGCGTATGAAAAGGTGCATGTTTGGGCATTAAGCCCTTCCAACATGATTCATCAGGCAGCGTTCTTCCGGGCTTCTCAGTCTGCCTCGTGTTTCCGTGTTTCTAACAAGCAGAACAAATGTCTTGGCAGAGACCTCTGTTTTCTTCGGGTCACCCTCGTTAAGCAGCCACTTGCGAAGTTATGTGCCTAACCTATAAGAGCATCCATCCTGGACCTCTAACCTCTGTCCGCTTTAGCCAGGTTGGCATAATAAGGCTCGCGGACATGGCCACAGTAAAACACCATACATGCTTGCTATTACAGGCTTGCACAGGTGGAACAGGCACGTGCTGCACGCCACTCACGAGCATGGCACTCTTACAAGTGCTGAGATCTAGACTCTAGACTCTTCATAAGAAAATTGACTGACACAAGCGGACAGAAGCCCACTGGCCTAAGTCGGATCCCCCATCGATATGACTTATGTGCCAAGTTCGATCCCACATTCAACTCGACCCTTCAGCATACCACCGCAACGCATCCACTATCTAGAATCTAAGCAACTCAGAGTAATCATCAGCTATTCGTCAAACTGCTGTGCTTGACGCTCATCTCCAAGCCCTTGGAATAAGGCAGAGTCAGATTCGTATAGCCGTTCGCCGCCGATCTGAGGTGCGCCAGCAGGTCTGCGTATCTCGAGGCTGAAGAGATCGAGTTATCAACAAGAACAACAGCGCCATCTCTCATCTTGGGCTCGAGGAGCTTCAGCGCGGGCAAAGCGACAGGCGCCCAGACTAAGAGAAAAGTATCAGTCCGGCACACAGCATTCTACCCGTAACACAAAAATCTACTCACTGTCGATCAGGACCAGGTCCAGAACAGGGACATCCTCGCGCAACGTCTCGAGAAGGTCACCCTCCCGCAGATCGATATGGCGCGCAACGAGCTCGTCGCCAGCTTCCTTCCAGTGCTGTCGCGCCCTCGCGGCCTTGGTGCTCTCCTTCTCCGTGGCAATCACCCTGCCCTCGCCCCCGATCCTCTCGAGGTTGCTGCCAACAGCTAGGGCGAGATATATGGTGCTGACGCCGAAGCTGGTGCCCACTTCTGCGACGTTGCGGGCCCCGATGGCTCTCGCGAGCTGGTAGACGAACTGGCACTTGTCCTGGTCCAGAGCAATGAACTTGTCGCGCATCAGGTCGTCGAAAGCGGCTGGGGTGGTGTTGAGGTACGATCCGAGAGCGGCTTCCTGTTCGGTTGATTCTTTATGAAGGCGGTCGAGTAGAGCGTGGACGTGATCGGGCGCAACAACTGGGTTTGGAGACGAAGCCATGATGCGGGCAGGGGGGTGGGTTATCGATTCAAGCGCTTGGTAAGCTCAAGATGTTATAGTATCAATGAGAGGCTTTGGCAGATGGTTCCCAGTTTATATACCAACAGGCCCATCATATTCCCCCGCGTTTCCGGCTACAGTGCCGATGAGTCAATTTGCTTACCTTAGCAGCTCTTATGATGCAGGGAACTACTGCAATATCCCACAAAAAATGCCAATTGACGCCCTAGTCTATTCTCCTAGTTCGTGGGCGGGGGTAGAGACTCTTGCCGTTGTGCCGTGGATATAGTCATGGCCATCATCAACTGGTGAGTTAACGTCAACAAAGGGGCAGAAACGCATGGAAACAAACGTGTAATTACCGCCGAGAACAAACCTCACACGAAGGCTAGGTTCCTTCACTAAGGTAGCGTGGAATCCATGTTTCTGGCGCTTTGATGAGTGCGAAACAAAATAACATTAAAATGTCTGCTACTTACAACACTCAAGGGAACGATATCAATCAAAGTCTTTACCCCCGGATCACGTGTGGTACCTGCAATCTGGGGTTGGGTATCTGAACAGAAATACAACCACTCCGACAGCGAAACGACATCTCCCTTTGTTCCTCTACGGGCTCTCCGTCCTCGATCTCTCCATTGCTACAAGAGCTCATAGGCTCCTCACTGCGGTGGCGGTGCAGGTGCGGGAGCGGGTGCGGTATAAGTCATGGCGGTGGGAGCCTGGTAGGGCTGTTTGTTGCCCTGGTTCAGCCCCTGATACGTCGCCTCCTTCTCCTGCTGCACCAGGTCGCAGAGGCCGCAGCAGCACGCGGCAGCGATGTCCGTGATGCAGTCTCCCTGGAGGTTGTATTTGGCCCTGATGTCGGCGCGCTGCATGCTGAGAGGAACCCACCAGCAGCCGACACAGCCGGCGGCAAGGGCCAACAGACACTGTCATACCGACCTGGGTTAGTACATGTGCGAGACAGCAAAAAAGAGAAGGACCATTTCGACTCACAGAAGTGTTAATCGGCTCATACCCGGTGAGGTTGACGTCCTTGCGCAGGCGATGGTGCGTCTTGCCGAATGTCACGCATGGACAGCAGTAGGTCATGCAGCAGAGGTCGATTGGGGAGAAGCAGCCGAGGAAGGACTCGTGCCACGGCTGTGCGGTCGCCGGGGACTTGGACTTGACGACTTCGCTGGGCTTGGCGAGCACTTCGTTCAGCCGGCCCTTCCACTCGTTGATGTCGTTGTCGTTGATGGCGCCCGAGCCGGGCTGAGTTTGGGCTGGAGCAGACATTGTCGGTGATATCGGTACAGCTGTCTGGTATCACGTCCTTGAGACGTCGAGGAGCAGAATGTTAGAAGTTTGGGTTGAAGCGAGTGACGGGCCTATATCAAGGATATTAGCTGATCAGAGAAGAGGGAAAGAGATGCGACTTCCGGAAACGAAAGGAGCGCACCCTCTTCATTTTGACCAGGATTCCGCGTTTCCGTTCACATCGCAATCTTCTGATACCGCCAAGCCAATCGCACAGCAAGCCTCCAGATACTGTGCACCGCGATTGGGTGCAACCCTTCGGCATGTGGCTTCAAGGGCTGGGCGACGAGCTGCGGCTGAAGATCGCGCAGTGGCATCTAAGCTCAATTTGGACGCCGTTAACCGTTTCCGGGGACGTTGAATTGGCGCGGCATTCCTAGAGTCGACGAGCATTGGTCAAACTGCAAGCCACGCTGCTAATGTGGCGTGAGGTTTGGAATCTTGTATCAGCCCTCTTGACCCGTATGATAGTCTTGGGGAGATTTGACAATAGCGCGTACGAGATCCGGACGAACTCAAATCGGGGTTCGGTGCAGAACTTACAGACGGCCCACACGATTATGCAGTGGCAGTTCCAGAGTACCTTATGTATAGTCGTATGAAAAAAGGATCAGATGCGGCCTGGAAAGGCATGCACGGGTTTTGTTGGGTGCATGTTGAGATCAGATGCTGGAGCTGATCGCCTGCAGCTCAACGTCTTCCCGAAACTCGTATAATTTTCACACCAGGGAGCAACTAGACCTCCTTGGGCCACACTCCTTCTCCTTGCAATTATCTTCCATATTTGTAACACGTCACCACGGGAGCATTTTATATACTGAGTCAACATTGATTACTATACCCATCGTAGGGCTGCAGAAGATCCTTGTCAGTCTGATTCAAGGCAGGTAATCTGTTTCAGGCAGAGACGAAATGGTTACAACGCTTGATATCCTGCTCGATGGCTCTGCGAAGACAGTCTTCTGAACTCAAGCTACCTCGCCATTCCATTCGCCCGGCGAATGCCTCCGAAATACTTGGACCGACATAGGCTTTCGCCGGTCTGAATATTTATTTGTCTTTGGTTCTTAAAGAAATTAACGGGTTCAGTGAATTAATAATAGTGACAACTATTAGCCATAGTGTCTTCTGGCATACGCCGAGCAACGACTTCTTGGAGAAGTGTTGAAGATTAGGTGTCTCCGATATAATTATGGGAGACACAGTGATCAAGGAGTCTTTGAGCTCTGGTTTAATGATCGCGGATTGAAGGTGCATCAAAGCCAATCGCTGCGCTCGCCAAAGGCCAGTTTGTCGCCGTGTCCTCGCTGCGGGTCATGAAGAGTAGTTACTTCTTGAGTTGCGTCAGTCTGCCACGCGTGAATGACCAAGTGAAGAACAACTACCCAGCTAAGAAATGCATGGCACCTAAGAAATGCCGTCTAATACACTAGCTATGAGTCAGTGAGTGCGCGATCAGTAACGGTCTAACGGAGGCTTCTAACATCCGGCACGACAAGGCGCGATGTTTCAATCGAAGACATGTCCACATGTTTACATTTATGCTTGTGGTACTTGACCGCACTCTACGGATTTCGGGATGCTCGTTACAAAATGATAGATAACACGATCGCTGGCCGTCCCCATGTGGCTGAGCATAACGTGGTGACGAGGCCTGCGGACTGCTCGACGTATCGACTATGGGAAGAAGATAACAGAAGGAGTACGAGAGAGAGACTCTAACGTTATGAAAGTGAGGCAGGCTGTATCTTGATCAAGTACGCGAAGTCATACAATAAGGTTTACCTTCTCTTGCCACGGTGGACACGGGACCGGAGGTGAACACTTCACATTTCGCACCGTCGATGACCATAACAATACCAGACCATGCTCCAACCACAAGTCATAACTCACTTGTTACAGGTCCTCACACCTTGGTCATCGCAGGTTTCAATCTTAACTTGCAGGGACAAGAGCGAGGGCAAAACGAGGGTCTGAATATGTGATGCCTGTCTGGCGTTGTGACTCGGACTTCCCAGCTCGAGCGCTTCGGGCTGTATCGACAGATTTCATGGAACATAAAAGCCGTATAGCTTGTCTTCTACACACAAATTATTTAAATGTCAATTTCTCTTTTATCGGCTCAGTTTGTAGTTGTTAAGATTTTATTCCGAATGTGAATTTACATCTTAAGATGGTAGACATGCCTGAAAGTAAGCACCTTCCTTATGGTAAGGTACTTTGCACAAATACATCCTGGCGCAGAGTAAGACTTAGTAGGCAGGCACAACCGTATGATTTCAAGTCTTTTCAAATTTTAGGTTACCTCTACTTTCCACCAAGCTATCGAGGTATCTTCACCTGGTGTTCTGCTCAGCACTTCTTGGCGGCCCATGCACCTTGCGCAATTCGTTCTCTGCGTTTCAACTTCACTGCATTTCTGATTTACCTTACTTCAACTGACCTTTTGGTCTCAGGCCTCGATCATCTTCCATCTTGATTTTTGTTCTCGCCCAGGTGTGCAATCGCGTGCGATGGCGGACGATTCAGGATCACCAGTCGAGAGACTGAAGAACATTTGGGGTCAGATTAAGGACCACGAAGACCAGGTGCAGTCGTGTGTAAAGGTACGTGCTGCACTTTTTGCCCTTCTCATAACCTTACTCACGCAAATGAAGGACATAATCGCCTACAACGAGAGCCTGGAACGCAAATTAGCAGAGGCAGAGTCGGAGCTCATGGACAAGAAGGACGCCATAAGGATCCTGAGACTCGATCTGCAGAACAAGGATTCCGACATTGCGGACTGTACTTCGGTCTCTCACGAAGTTGGATAATTCATGGCATCTAATACCCACTGACAAAACGCTTCTAACTTCTGACTGCTCCAGGATGGTGGCGATTCCGTCTTGATCTTGGTTGACAACAACCACTTAGCGGTACGTATAGACATTCCGTGTTTCCAGGGCACTTTGAGACTGACGGAGCTACAGTTCAAATCCGATCTCGTCACAGCCGGCAAGGCAGGTGGACAAGATGCAGCCACTCTGCTTAGAGAGGCTGTGCTAGTCTATATCGACAAAGACAAAAACAAGTCTGTCTCGACTGCTGCCAGGCCGGCTTCAATCATTGTCCGCATCTTTGGGGATAGCAGGGGCTTGTCAGCATCCTATCGCTCGAGACAGGAGTTCTACAATTTTGTGCGAGGTTTCAGTTCAGTCTTTGACGAGTGCGATTTCGTGGACGTGGGTGAGGATACTACCGCTAAAATTCAAGGTATGCATACGTGATGGAACGGAGCTGCAGTCAGAAGAAATCAAAGCTGACGACAGAAGCCATGCTGCAAAGCCTCCCCGCCAACAACCGATATAAGAAGATCCTCTTCGGTGGTGCTTCGAATCAAGTCTACACCGACTTTCTACAGACTATGGCCAACGACATGAGCAGCAAGTTCGCCTTGATTACCGGGCCACCCTTGCCTCTTGCGCTCGGCGCTGTTTCTGAAAAGCTCGGCTCAGTCTCATTCGAAGCTGTCTTTGACACTGCGCTGCCGCAAGCATATCGCTCCTTGAAACGCAAGACATCGCACGAGGCGATGCAGCCTGCTGGTCCCCCTCAGCCCGATGGTCCACCGCATTCAGCTGATACCCCTCAGCCTACTGGGTTGCCCAGCCCTGTCGTTCAATCTCGGTCTGCTGGTCCGCCTCTATCTTCCCTGCTGGCTGATGCCTTCGGGTCTCCTGTGACCCATAAATCTGCGCAACCCGTGGGACTCGTCTCTCCCTATTCGTTTGGCAGTAACCCACCGGCGACTGGATGTGGGACGTTTGGGCCATTCTCTGTTGCCAACCCTTTGGATCCCGCTGGACAACAAGACTCGTCTCAGGCCATGTCGTTCAAGAAGCCGACTCAGTCAATGCTACCTCCGAGAACATACAAAGAACTCATCGACCGCGAATACTGTCCCACATATCATATCCTGGGAAAATGTGACTTCGCTTTTGGAGTTGAAACTTGCAAGAAGATCCACGGATTGAGGCTCGAGCCTGCTGGCATCGAAAAGCTAGCTAACGAGGCCCGCCAAGTCCAGTGCATAAAAGGTCTCATGTGTAGTCTCTGGGACTGTGTTTACGGCCATCGACACGTCCAAACGGGGGACCAGAAGGCTGATATGAAGCCTGACGTTGCGTAGGACGAAGAATGGGTGCGACATGGACATGTTGGAACTCGTACAATGGTCCTTGCAGGAGTAAGTGAAGAGGCTTGGAGCGATCTTTCATATGCCGTTGGGATTGGCGTCGAGGTTAAGGTTGTGATGCTCAGGCATTGTCAGCATCAGTGGTCAAACATGTACCATAGTAGGCATGTAGAATGACACTTCAACCAATCGAGTGTCGACCTTTATCAGAGCTCTTTGCCCCACCCTTCCCGCATGGTGGTGCATAATTCCTTAGTGCAAAAAAGTTGGCGAAGACTTCACATGCAAGACAGAAAAGTCTGTGGAAAGAAAAACATCATCTGTCGCAATTTCGCTGGCCAACACGCCGCGATAATGTACTCAGTAGTGCAGCCCAACGAATGGGTGGCTCTGAAGCTTCCTTCAGATACCACCAAGGTGCTGCAAGTTCTGCCAAACACGTAGGTTGTCGCTAAAGCGAAGCCCTGGTCCGCCACGGCCCAATCGAAGCGAAAAGGGCACTCTCAGCTAACTTGCCATGCTCGGTTTAGAACCATATCACTAGGCAAATACGGCTCCTTCCCTAGCAACCTCATCATACATCGACCCTACCACCTCACCTACGAGCTCGAGGACAAGCGAGAGGGCGAGTCGTTTTGCAGGTTACGCGTGGTTCCTTCGTCCGAGCTGTATGCCGATGTCTTTGCAGAGGAAGCAGGGACATGCTCCGCGCCTGCCGACGACAGCGACCGCATAATATCCGCCACAGATGGCGTCGAGTACAGCCTTGTCGACCCGGAGAGCGGCGCGGTCGTCGCGCGGTCGAACCGCGAGATCATCGATGACAATGCGCGGCAGACGCTGACCATGGAGGAGATTGAGGAGCTGAAGCGGGACGGCACTGGCGCTGGCAAAGAGATCATCGCGAAGCTGCTGCTCTCGCATACCGCGCTGGACCAGAAGACGAGCTTCAGTCTGGCCAAGTACAAGCTGCTGAAGACGAAAAAGTACATCCGCCGTTTCCAGGTGCTACCGCTAGATGTCCCGCTCCTCGGGAAGTGGATGCTCGAGGAGAAGGATGCGACGAGGGTTCTGGACATGAGAGACGAGATGATTGGTTTGGTTGGGTGCTGGGCCAATGTTCACTTTGGCGGCGAGGATGTTTTCTTGGACGGTCCGTCGCCATCGGGTCCTGAAGATACGAATGATGATGTCATCGAAGAGGAGCGGTTACGGAAGCTGAAGGAAGAGGTGAAGCCGATGAATGGCCGATGGTTGGTCATCGATGACACGAGCGGCTTTCTGGTTGCGGCGATGGCGGAGAGGATGGGCATACTATATCAAGATGAGAAGGACCCCAATGACCAGACTGCCATTGGGGACCAGACTGAGAAAGAAGGATCTGCTGCAGCTGATGATGAATCTTTGGAGGTCTCCGCCAATACACCATTAGAGACCAAGGACGGAGCAGAGACGACAAACGCGGCGGCGGGAGAAGGAACCCAACAGCAGACGCCTCACAGACCGCGATCTCACGACTTCCAGATCCCATTCTCACAAACAAATACCATCACGGTTCTCCACGCCGCCAATCAACCAAACCTCTCCTTCCTCAACTACTACGGCTTCGACATCCAGAACCCGAACCACCCACCGCATCCGCTTGTCAACCACCTTCTGACCCTGACATGGCTGCAGCTGCTCCATCCCGACACCGACGCAGCCTACTCCACCAACCCGCCCTCCGTCTCGTCCACTCAGCTAGCAGCCATGAAGCCGAATCGACGAGGCACCTACCACCGCAAGCGGAGGCGGTTCGCTCGCACGCGGCACATCGTCGACAGCGCGCGAGCGGGCAACTTTTCGGGTCTCGCGGTAGCCAGCACAATGGACAACATCAGCATCCTGCAGCACGCCCTGCCTCTCCTAGCCGGTGGAGCCCCGATAGCGATTTACAGCCCGACGCTCGAGCCGCTGGTCGAGCTAGCAGACTGCTTCAGCGTCGCGCGTCGCTCGGCGTGGATGAACCCGGAGACGTCACCTCCCGAGACGGTCGGCAAGACGGCAGCCGAGCTGGAGAGGTGGGAGGGCAACGAGGACTTCCCGCTCAACCCGACGCTGGTGCTCGGCGCGAGCATACAGACCAGTCGCGCCCGGAGGTGGCAGGTCTTGCCCGGGCGGACACACCCGACCATGACTGACCGGGGCGGCGCTGAGGGTTTCGTCCTGACTGGGTGGAGAGCGCGGCCGGCTGAGGGACGGGTGGAGGCTCGTGGCAAGCACACGGGGAAGCGGCGGAAGGTTGAGGGGGCATCTGACAGCGCGGCTGCAACGCCCGTGTCGGATGGTATGCAGGTGTCATAGAAGATAAGACTGGGAGAGAATACCGGCGTGGATGGATAGAGGGCCTGACCTTGGCTCCGCATCAGGGAGTAGGCATCTGGAAAAATGAACATGATACCCACTTGGGAAGAACTAGTTGTGGTTCTCTACTCCGCTGTGCACATGGTTTCCATCATTTTATTGCATTTGGCATTAGCCACCTAAGAATAACGCTTTGACAATATTCCCACCCCTTTTCTCCCTCTCCTCTCCCTAGCTCATAGCGACTTGCCCATGAACTTGCGCTTGGTGAAGCTCAGCCACCACTTGCTCGGCTTGCCATCCCCGCCTTCCTCGTATACCCTCGCGAGTAACCTCGTCGCCAGCTCCTGCCGTACCTGAGCCATGTACTGCCGCAGTTGCTCGGCATCTTGTCGATCGCGGGGCGGTTCGTACAGCTATCGCATAGGGATGTTAGTCAAGCATTCTCTCTCTCTGTCTCTCATATCACATGCTCAGCTCGCCCACATCGGGAGTTCACCCACCTGATTCAAGGGCCAGGCCGGATCGCCAGGAATGGCAAAGTTGAGATCCAGCGCCACATTCATGACATCCTTGGTGGCGTCCCTGACGCCGGCGCTGGGCTTGATCTTGGAGAGGCAGTCGCTCACGAACAGGATGCCGTAGATCAGCAGCCTGTCGGCGGGGCCCTTGATCTCGAAGTTGCGGAAGAAGGTGTTGGCGCGGAAGAGGGCGAGGACCTCGTCGAGGATGTCGTAGCTCTCGCTGTCCGGGTCGGGGGACTCGTGCGCCGGCAGGGGAGGGTTGGGGAAGGGGAGGGTGTAGGCCGGCCCGCGGGTCTTGGTGCGCAGGGGGAGGAGGGGGAAGTTGCCTATTAGGCGCGGCGGGTTGGGGTCTTGGTTGAAGATGGAGTTGTAGGCCTGGAGAAGATGGGGTGTTAGATGAGGTTTGGATAGAGAGCTTGATAAGCTAGTTGGTGCATTGTGCAGTATCTTACCGGCATCTTGGCTTCGGGCTCGTCAAGAGCTTATGAAGTCAGCAGCTTTTTTGTGTCGTTGAAGCTCTCTGCCCTTGATGCTCCTATTCCAATCACAGCCTCGGCGGGGTGTGAGGCTGCTGACGTCGCAGTGTGGAGAGCTACAGCACGTGATCCTGAGGTGGATTGTGCTTAGCTTATGTCAGCTCCGATGCGGGTACGTACCGTCCTACCCTCTGACTCATTGCAGTTTCGGATAAGCGCGGCACGATTCACGATCGTGGCTGGCGATCGTGGCTGAACCAACGCTGAAGAATCTTGGAAGCTGTAATACACTGTACATGGATTCATTGGTGCCTGCCCAGTCAGGTGACTTGGTGCAACATTTTCGTGTCGGGAATGTGGCGACCTTGGAAGTGCGCGTCGTGGCAGGACAAAGAGTGAAAACGGGCGGGTCGTGTTTAAAGAGGGCACCACCCTCGCATTCTGTTTCTCTTTTTACCCAGCACCTTACCCAATCTCTCACAATAAACCTGACACTAAATCGTGAAAACTGCCACCAAAATCTGCGACTGAAACCATTCTATCTCGCGATCCTTATGGAAATACACCTGATATTTTATTTTCAGGAAAGATCTTGTCGCTGTTGACCATACGGGACATTGGTATGTGGTGGCCCTTGCGCACATTCTTTGCTTTTTGCGGGCCTTCCCGACTCGCGTTAGTGACGGACGGCGATCCGATCTTTCGAAATCGCTAACCAGCAGGGGTTTTAGGTTGGCAGCAGACAAAAACAACGAGGGGCATCTCGCGACTTGCAGCAGAGCTCCCACTTTGGATGCGCGAGCCGCAATTCGATGCTTGCTATTGAGTAAGTACAATATTTACTTTTGTCAACACTTGAAACTGGGGTCATTCCATGTTTGTTTGCCAGTCACTGTGTTTATTGAAACGTCATTGCGACCGACTTTTCCAGAGTTCCAGGTTACCTTATTTGTTGTTGCTAACGTCAAGACTTCCGTCGCGCCACAAGATCGTTCTTCACCAGCAGCCACTTCTTTGGCCCGCTGCGAACCATCATAGACATGACAACCTCCTCAATATCAGAGCCCAGCAAGGGCGCGACGTCACCTCAAATACAGACTCCCAACGACAGGATAACATCAAGTCCCACCAAGGAAGCACCACAACCCGCGCGACGGCCTCGCCGCAGTAGACGCATTACGCGACCTGAACCGGGTTCGCTTTACGACATCATGCATGACAACAGTGGCGTATCGCTTTACGTTATGCCGATATGCTGGAGCGACATCCACGCGCGACTACTTCGTGTGCGATTCACCGAGCTACAGCCCATCCTGTATCCTGTCCCCGGACCCAAGCTCTGCGGTTGGGATGCATGCCCGCCAGCTAGAACCGCGAACGAACTAGCTCGCGAGCTCACGGCACTTCTTGCCTCCGAGAAGTCGACACGATGGTTTACCAAGACACAGGCCATCAAGGGCGTTATGTCCACCATGTTTCCAGAGACTTTGTCGCGTCCAAAGTCGAACACGGAGCTGGACCTCTACTTTGGCGATCGCGTCTTCAAAAAAGTAGTGCGTGTCCCTGTTCTATGGAGGCGTGAGACTGTCGGCACGTCCTTTGACTCCGCAGTAACACAGCCGGCTGCATCGTTGGAGAAGCTGTCCATGAGCAGTCAGAACGACGGCGTTTCCAGCACTCCTCCCCAACCCAGTCAGCCGCTTCTGGCCTACATCAACAGGAAGCAGCTGAAGGCGATCCGATCCAACCTATACAGGATATGTTCGGGTCCAGTCGACGGCGATCACCGCAACACTCCAGTCCAGCGTCTGCAACAATTGCGGTCGAGACAGTTGATACCCGCTCATGAAGACCACGATGCTCATTATCTTGCTATTATGCTCGCCATGGCACAGTCCTACTTCTACAGCGGTGCATGTCAGAAGTCATCATCACAATCGTCACCACGGTTCGGCGGTGGCAAGATTATCGAAAACCCTCCAACCACTTTCTCAAACATCATGGTGCATCTAATAACCCACGCCGATGACGCAGCAGAATTCGTGGTGTACGAAGCTGAGATCACATCCACTTTCCTCGAACGCTTTGCTTATCCAGCAAAGGCTCCAGCCGGAGATGTTGACGCTGGTCTCAAAATCCACTTCCGTCGCGTTCCCGTCTGGCCGATATTGGGCCTCAAGGAACGTCTGGCCAAGGCGCTGGGCTACGAGATAGCTGGCAATCTGGCACTTCATATGTTCGACCGGGAGTCGGATCATGTCGAGACGTGGCTCAGCCCTGAAGAAAAGCGCAACAAGCTGCGAATCAAGAGGACGATCGCCTCCATAGGCGCGAAGCGGAGGCGAGCGGCAGAGGAGCGGGAGGCGTTGTCTGAGAGAGTAAACAGCAGCTTCGAAGACGACGCAGCCAGCTGCGCCAGTGCGGGCGACGATCTGCCGGTGTTGAGCCCCGACGCTAAGAGGCGGTGCACACGCACGGCAAATCCGCTCGAGGTGTGCTAGGTGTCTGTCCGAGGGTTCTGGGAGAGGGGTTATGGACGGCGCATGTGTCGGGTTGCGGGCATTGCGCGGCGTTAAGCGCGGTCACGACCATGTGGCGCTGCATCAGCAATGAGCGACAGGGTCGGGAAACGGAACAGCAAGGGAGGCGCAAGCGGTGCCGGCTAGGGTGATGATTACGATTACATGGACATGGATTTGCATAGGGAGTCCGAAGTGATTTTGCGCTGGTTTTTCTTTCTGCGATGAGCTCGGTGCTACAGAAGGGTCATCGTGACCTGGGAGGGTTGGCATGCTGGATTTCTTCGATTCTCAGTACATAAACATTTTTCAGCCCGCCGCTGACAGCGAAGATCAGCGTACCCAGGAGCCTTGGAATAAATCTGATGAATTCAGGAACCATTCAGGAACGAGCACACCTCTGTGACTCGTCATCCTGATACCGGTAGCTATTGGTCGAGCTGTCGAGCTAGTAGCCTTACGGCGCTGCCTACCGTAGGTGACCACGCTGATATGACACGAGTGCTGCAAGGCACAGCAGGAGAACAAATAGTGCCGAAACGAAGAGTCGAATATCATAATTAGTCTGTCACAAGGTAGCAAAATCAATGCGGTTGCATGAAGCTCTAATCCAAAGCCCGCTTACTGTCGGCTGTCAAACAGAGTCACATATCCGCTCAACATCGGACATGGCCATCTAGGCAAACAACCGCCAAGGACAAGCCCTTCTCGCGGAAAAGTTGCCTGTTCGGCTGGTCAGATCGAGACTGCGGTCAGGAGGCTGCCTCGGCCTCGGACGGCTCGTAGTAATGCTGGAAGTCCATGTCGCCCTCCTATTTACGACCTGAAAAGTTGAAGATTGTGGCACGACAGGACCTGATAAGTTGGGTGCGACGGCCGAGTCTATCACATCACTCTCGCCGTGCCGACGTACACGACTTGCGCTCGCGCCCCGAGTCTATCACGACTGTCCATCGTGACCTGTAAATAGACGCAAAAGCCGCAGGTCATGATCGTGTTTTCCGTATTCGCTATCGGCATCGCGATAGTTTCATACCGCACGTGTCAGTGAATGAGATTCTCCCAACGGCGGTGTGCACGCTCTAGGTCTAGTGGTCGGCATCTGGTGTGTGATGTGAGGGGACGAGTGCTGAACTCAGCACGATGGAAAGTCTAAGCGGAACCTGAGGATGGTGCCATGTTCAAGACGGAGAAGATCGGGTTTTTGGCGATGTTGAAGCTTGGAGTTTGCTCCCGATGTTCGCGTTCTATTCTTGGCGGGCCGTTGATGCGTTGAGGGCCAATTGGCTTCTTCGGAGGTAGGGCAGTGCGACGAAAAGGGAAGGCATGCCCGAAGTAGCTCATCACTCCCCACGTTGAACCTCCACAATCCCCAGGTTTTCCTCCCCGCAAGGTAACATCTCAGCTTGTGCCACCAGCCGGACCTCCTCGTCAATCTACGATATGCGCTTGGGTTAGGTGTTCTTCTTTGCGGAGAGTGCCGTTTTGTTTTATTTTCCTGCGAGGCCGGTAGTTCCAGCCTCGATTACTGACGGGAGCAAACGTAGACCAGGCCACCTGGTCAAAGACAGGGGCATGTTGGAAGTCGATGTCGTCAAGTTCTATTTCTATCACTAGGTATTCTAGTGGTGATGTCTTCAGCCGCCTTATTGTCTACCTTTCAGCGTGGTCACCCGTACCTTTCCAAGGCTCCGGGTTCATACGAATACGCCGCAGATGGGTACCTTGTGTTGCTGTGCTTCCGCCTTACCCGCTACTCGAGCCTTCACTCTCACTCGTTGGCCAGTGCCGATCAAAAGTTGGATAACACTTCAACCCGATAGCACCCTCCACCATCCTTCCACATCTACCCCTCACGTTGGAGCTGCAGGCCGCGCCGCTAGCTGTGATCTACAGATCACGATCTCCCATTCTAACGGAGCCCTATCTGAGGATACCGAGGCTCTAGTGCCAGGTCTCAGGCACATAAAGAGATCTGATTTTCATGTGCCACCTTCCAAAGGGTGGATTGCTGCGATGGATCTTGGTGATGGCCACCTCCAAGAGAGGAACTGCTCGGTAACATGCCGAAGCCAAGTCAGATCTAGTCTTCCCCATGGGGAAGCAGGCCCCTTCCTTGCATGTTCACTACCAAACTGCATACTGTCGCCAAGGGGAAAGGCAGGTATTTGCCTAGACAGAACACAGATTCATGGTGGCATTCGAGTTGCTGGCCTTCGGAGAACATCCGAACTTGACCATATCTCCATTCTTGAAGCGGTCACCTGGCCTTAGATGCTTTTTGGTAGTGTCCGACATCCTTCTTCAGAGGCCTGCGGGGCTGCTGCCAGACACGAAGATATTCAGCTTGTGATTATACTCTCTCATTGTAGCTTGGAGTATTGAGAGTATCGATCTGGACAAGATGCTGGCTACCAAGATATAAGTGTCGAGTGTCGCGCTCCTTGAGAGGTCTGTCTGAACCCTCTGAGCACGGCCATCCTTACTACGGTCTCGTGTCCTCGCCATTATCAAGCTGAATACCGGACCTCGTTCGCTCTTCACACAATGAAGGGATACTCCAGCACAGTGGTGGTCGCCCTTGTCGGCCTGGCGCTTGCAGCACCAGCACCACTACCACCGACCCCGGTGATCGAGGACCGGGCTGCTAAGGTGAGCGTGTCATTCGCGCCTTCGTCCACCGTCGTTGGTACGTCGGTGCTTGGCATCGAGAGCTTCCACGGCATTCCGTACGCCGTTCCCCCCGTAGGACCGCTTCGCCTGAAGCCCCCTGTCAGACTCAACGCGTCTCTGGGCACCTTTGACGCCACCGGCATCGAGGCGGCATGCCCGCAGTTTTTCCTGTCGACTGGCGGGAACAGTCTCATCACTCAGATCCTTGGGAACGTGGTCAACCTGCCGTTTTTCCAGACCGTCACGAAGCAGTCTGAGGACTGCCTTACGATCAACGTTATCCGACCTGCTGGGGTCACGGCTGGCGCAAACCTACCGGTTCTGTTCTGGATCTTCGGTGGCGGCTTTGAGGTATGACAAGTCCCAAAGATACCGCTGAGCTGGGGATGACTAACAACTGGGCAGCTCGGGTGGACGTCCATGTATGACGGCTCCTCTCTCGTCTCCAACGCCGTTAACGGTGGCAAGCCCTTTGTCTTTGTGGCCGTGAACTACCGCGTCGGAGGCTTTGGGTTCCTTCCGGGCAAGGAGATCCTCAAGGACGGAGCCGCCAACCTCGGTCTGCTCGATCAGCGAATGGGCCTAGAGTGGGTGGCTGACAACATCGCCGCTTTCGGTGGTGACCCAAGCAAGGTGACAATTTGGGGAGAGTCAGCCGGCGCGATCTCAGTCCTCGATCAAATGGTTCTCTACGACGGCAACAACAAGTACAATGGCAAGCCCTTATTCCGTGGCGCTATCATGAACAGCGGTAGCATCGTGCCGGCAGACCCCGTGGACTGTCCCAAGGGTCAAGTGGTGTATGACACCGTCGTCAGGGCCGCAGGCTGTTCCTCGTCAGCGAACACGCTCGCCTGTCTCCGCAGCGTGGACTACACGACATTCCTCAACGCCGCCAACTCGGTGCCCGGAATCCTGTCGTACAACTCCGTCGCGTTGTCGTATCTGCCGCGACCCGACGGTTCAGCCATAACCGAGAGCCCAGACGTTCTGGTTCTCTCCGGGAAATATGCAGCTGTTCCCATGATTATCGGCGACCAAGAAGACGAGGGCACGCTGTTCAGCCTCTTCCAGAGCAACACCACGACCACGTCAGCTCTGATCGACTATCTCAACAATATCTTCTTCCACGACGCCACACGCGACCAGATCACCGCCCTCGTAGCCACCTACGACGACTCGATCACAGCCGGCAGCCCCTTCCGCACCGGCATCTTCAACGAAGTCTACCCGGGCTTCAAGCGCCTCGCCGCCATCCTCGGCGATCTAGTCTTCACCCTCACCCGGCGCGCCTTCCTCACGGGCCACGTGGCCGTTAACCCCTCGGTGGGAGCCTGGAGCTACCTCGCCTCCTACGACTACGGCACGCCGATCCTGGGCAGCTTCCACGGCGGCGACCTGCTCCAGGTCTTCTACGGCATCCTGCCCAACGCGGCCAGCAAGAGCATCCAGAGCTACTACGCCAACTTCGTGTACAACCTCGACCCCAACGATGCGTCGGGCGGGACGGGGACCGGGACCAAGGTCGCGCTGAACTGGCCGCAGTGGAAGAACGGGAACCAGCTCGTGCAGTTCTACAACATTGGGAGTACGTTGATCAAGGACGACTTTAGGAGCGGGACGTTTAATTGGATCATTGGGAATATTCCGTCGCTGCGGATCTGATGAGCAGCTAGCTAGCGGCTGCGGCGCGGATGAGGCAGAAGCGGTCGAGGAGTGGTATTTCTCCTTGTGAATCAAAATCCACTGCTTTCTTGGTCGCATATAGTGACCGCCGAGCATAATGCCGCACGGCGGGTATCTATGTCGGCAATGGCGGGTTTCAATCGCAGAAGACGCGATGCACAGGTCAATTGGCCTCGAGTCTAGGCGGCACGGAAGCGAGCTGCCTGCGCATCAGCTTGCTGGAAAGCGCTCAATGCAAATTCCTTAGAATAAGACGCTTATCAATCGCTGTGCCGTTTGACGAATCCTGCTTGTGTCCAGTCACTGCAGTGACATGCTGTAAAAGCTGTCTGATACCAGGGGTTACCTAAGGTCTGCGAAGAGAAATGCCTGTCCCTGTCTGACGTTGCACAACAGTGCCCGAACCCTGTAAGTCATGGCTGTTAACCGACTCGAGGCTATCTAGGGTCCAAGAGATACTGCAGCACCCGGTCAAAAGCCGATGCGCACCCAGCTAGTGTGCCGTCCGAGGTGTCATCGCGTTGGCTGACCACCGTTGAACACCCAAACGGACGGCCCGAGATTGCTTTGATCCCGGTCTCATTGGCTTCAATTCTCGAAGGATTCCTATCGAGGTTTATTCCAGCCCTAAAACGGCAGTGGCATTTCCGAGGCTAAAATGCAGGACGTCAGCAAAAATAAACACCCAAGGGGGGCTCGATGGCACGCTGGACGGCACGCTCATTTCCACAGAGCTGGAAATCGCGCGGCGAACCAGGTGTATGGGGCGTGGTATAAGGATGACCCGACAGTCCGGGAGACTCGATCGGATCTGTTCTGGAACTTTGCGCTTCTCAGCACTGGTAACAGATGGTCTTCATGTCTACAAGGGCCTCTGCGGCTCTGCTGCTGCTGCTCTCGGCGATAAGTGCCCCTGTTACAGGCTATACACCCGCTTCCACAGCCGGGACAGATGTGCTGGCGGCACTTGCGGTTGGCAAGCTTGCACTCTACTACACACAACAGTATCGAGCTGGGAACCACACGTCGTGCACACTCGATAACGTCGCTGTCCGGAGGGAATGGCGAGTCACTCCCCTACCACACACCCTGACACTTGAGTTCCCCAGCAATTAACGCCAGCACCGCAGGAGCACCCTCCCGTCCTCGGAGAGAATAGCCTACACCGACGCAGTGAAATGTCTCATGTCCAAGCCAAGCCGCAACAACGCAACCGAAGTGCCGGGCGCCAAGTCGCGCTTCGACGACTTCGTAGCGGTGCACATCAACCAGACCCTCTCCATCCACGGCACGGCCAATTTCCTGTCGTGGCACCGCTTCTTCACCTGGACGTACGAGCAGGCGCTCCGCAGCGAGTGCGGCTACAGGGGCTACCAACCGTACTGGAACTGGGGCAAGTCGGCCTTCGACCCCATCCACAGCCCCTACTTCGACGGCACCGCCACCAGCGTGGGCGGGAACGGTGTCTTTGAGCCGCACAACTGCACCAACGGTCTGCCGACGGGACTCAACTGCATCCCGCCCGGTGAGGGCGGCGGATGTGTTGTCACCGGACCCTTTGCGAACATGACCGTCAACCTCGGGCCGATATCGCCCACCCTGGCCGAGCCGGAGGTTGTCCCGGCCCCTAGCTCCTACGCGTACAACCCGCGGTGCCTGAAGAGGGACATCAGTCCGTGGGTCAGCAGCCGGTGGACGACGGACAGGAACAGCAGTGATCTGATCACGGAGAGCGGCGACATCTTTGCCTTTCAGACGACGATGCAGGGCGACTTCGCCAACGGGGTGTACGGCGTGCACACGGGGGGGCATTTCACGGTGTCGGGGGATCCTGCGGGGGATCTGTTCACCAGTCCTGGGGATCCGGCGTTTTATCTGCATCATGCGCAGGTAGGTGACTTCCACTCTAGTGTTTTGGACCCGTGAGCAGGAGAAGTGACTAATTCACGTGGGAAAAAGATCGATCGGACCTGGTGGATTTGGCAAAACCTCGATCCGGAGAAGAGGACGAGGGCGCTTGCGGGATCCATCTCGTTGTTGGATCCGGCGGCGAGGAACGGGACGCTAGAGGACGTGATTGACCTTGGGGTTAATGCCGGGGCGATCACGATCGAAAAGGCTATGTCTACGGTGGGACTGACTGGTGGTCCGCTGTGTTATGTGTATGTCTGAGGCGGGGGTCTCGAGGATCTGGAGATGTGTGAACTGCGGTGGGGTGACGGAAAACTTGGTGTTGTTGATGCAGGTGCTGGAATAAAAGTCTGGCACAATGCTGTGACTGCGCAATTAGAGGAGGGTCTAGACTCTGGTCTACGTCTCCACAGAGGGTAGAATGGGGGTGTAAGAACCTCTAAACCCGAGATGTTAATGACTGCAACGACCTACACCGGTTGATATTCTGCTACGCATACGCGTATTGAGGGAGATTCAATCGCACTGCATCTTGGTGAATCATGAAGTTCCTAGCCAGAACGAGAGTCGCTGCCGGATTGGCCGAGAGCCAAGAGGCCGCGTCAGTTGGTGTCACTGCCTTGCGGTCTGCGGCATCCGCGGGGTGATTGAGTTACCGACGGGTAGCTCCGTCTGCTGTGGTTGACGTCAGCTCACGCCTGCATGTCGAACAAACGGGTGATTGACCTTTGTGAAGAAGACGGGGTGTAAGGACGGTGGTGAATCTCTCCCGTTTCATCGACATCACCACGGCATCTCTATCTCAGAACTATCAGAGTAATCTTGTGAATAGAGATGAAGTTTATCCAGGCTCTCCCCTACGTGGCGCTTGTCACGGCCTTCGTGCTTCCGGACGCTGAGACTCTGAAGCAGCTGGCGCTCACTGAAACATCTGAGAGCGCGCACGCGATCTGGGATGACATCTCCGACACTGCCGACGTGATCTTTGGCAACCTGAGGGACAAAGTATCCTCCGTCAAGCAGGACTTCCGGTCTGCGTTCGAGCTGGCTCTCGATGAGGAGATTGACGACGGCTTTGATCTGGCCGACCGGCCCCGTCATGGCCACCACGGGCACCACGGCCATGGTGACACCTCGAACCTGACCATCTACGAGCTCATCTCCAAGAGCTCGCACACCACAAACTTCACCAAGCTGGTCAACGAGTACGACGACATTGTCGAGCTGCTCAACAGCACCAAGGCCAACTACACCCTGTTCGTGCCTGTCGACTCGGCCTTCGCCAAGCTGCCCGACAAGAAGCCCAGCAAGGAGTTTGTCGAGGCCGTGCTAAGGTACCACATCGGCCTGGACGTCTACTCCGGCCTCCGGATCCTGCACACGCAGACGATACCCACTGCCCTGAACGAGAAGCTCCTGGGCGACGAGCCGCAGCGCCTGAGGATCAGCGTCGGCCTGTTCGGCATCAAGCTCAACTTCTACAGCGGCGTCATAGCCAAAGACTTTGTAAGTGATGCTCCGTCAATTGTGCACTCGAACCGCGACTCACACATCAGTAGAAAGCCAAGAACGGTGTCATTCACCCCATCAACCACATCCTGGTGCCGCCCCCATTCATTGGGCGCGAGCTGAGTCTGTTCCCCAACACCTTCTCCACCCTTCTCCTGGCCTACGAGAAGACCGACTTCGTCAAGTTCCTCCACGAGCTGAAGACGGACGGCACCACCATCTTCGCGCCCAGCAACAGGGCATTCGCCAAGCTCGGCCCCCGCGCCAACGCCTTCCTCTTCAACACCGAGAAGGGGCTGGGCTTCCTCAAGGCCCTGCTCAAGTACCAGATCGTCGCCAACGCGACGCTGTACAGCGACGCCTACTACGACAACCACGGCAAGAAGGAGGGGGACGTCCCCGAGGCCGAGGACGTGCAGCACTTCGACCTCACGACGCTGCTGCACGACCTGCCCATCCGGGTCGACATCAAGCGCTGGGGCGGCTGGGTCCGGTTCTGGGTCAACGGCTTCAACCGCGTCGTCGTGCGCGATGCCGTTGCGCGGAACGGCGTCCTGCACGTGGTCGACAAGGTGCCTATCCCTCCGCACAAGCACCACCATGGCGCGGCTGAGGATGAGGACGGGGAGATCGAAGTCGATGATTTGATCGAGAGGCTGGCTGATTATGTTGATGGAGAGGGCACTTCTCAGGATTGGTCTGATCTCTGAGCTTGAGATAGATTATCTGGCACCTCAAGAGCTCAGTCAGGCCTGAGGCCAACTTTTCGCGTGTTCTCCTCCGGATTTGCCTGAATCAGGAGAGGTGTACTGCATGGTAAGAAGTGCTTAGAAAGCGGGGCTTGTCTCGGGCTCGGGCTCGCTCTTCCAGCTCGCGCTGCTTACATCAGTGCTGTACATGTAAGTGCGAGATTGTTGGTGACCATGGGTGAGAGGTAGGCGTACATGTATGGGTATATAACGTAACGTGTAGTACAATTCACTCTCTGCTTCTTTTTGACCGTTCATCCTACTGGCGACCATCATCCGGAACATAGCACTCACAATGACCACCCCCAACCCCTTCGGCACTGTCCCCCAGGCCGCACCAGGAAAGCCCGAGCCCTTCAACCTTCGCGTTTCCGACGAAGACCTCTCACCTCAAGTCCCTCCTCCAGCTCTCCAACATCGCTCCCCCGACCTACGAGAACCTCAAAGGCGGCAAGCACGCCCTAGGCCTCACCCGCGCCTGGCTCGCCTTCGCCAAGACCGCCTGGGTACACGACTTCGACTGGCGCGACCACGAGGCCCACATCAACTCCTTCCCAAACTTCAAGATCCCCCTCGCCGACGAGCAGTGCGGCGCGCTGGACATGCACTTCGCGGGCCTCTTCTCGACCAGGCAGGACGCCACGCCCCCTCGTCTTCCTGCACGGGTGGCCGGGCTCCTTTCGCCGAGTTCCTGCCCGTGCTGGACCTGCTGCGCGAGAAGTACACCCCGCACACGCTGCCGTATCACGTTGTTGTCCCGTCACTGCCGGGATATACTCTTTCCTCCGGGCCGCCGGTGGACAGAGACTTCGGCATAGAAGATGCGGCGCGATACATGAACACCCTCATGGTGCAGCTGGGCTTTGGAAAGGGCTATGTCGCCCAGGGTGGTGATGTCGGGTATTTCGTCGGGAGTGTCATGTCATCTGCCTTTGAGGAGTGCAAGGCCTTGCACGGTGAGTTACCCAGGTCTGCATCTTCAAATACAACTTCCCACGAGACCTTAACCCTGACCAGATCAAACGCAAAAGTCAACTTCCTCCTGCTGCACCCTCCAGCATCCCCCGAGATCACCCAAGGTCTGAACCCCCATGACCTCAAGCTGCTAGAAAAGGCCGCACAATGGCGCACGACCGGGTCAGGCTACGCCCTCGAGCACGCCACTCGCCCCGCAACCATCGGACTGGCCCTGTCCTCCAGCCCCCTGGCGCTGCTGGCCTGGACAGCCGAGAAGTTCATCGACGACTCCGACGAGCCCCTGCCGCTCGCCGTCGTCCTGCGCATGGTGTCGCTGTACTGGTTCACTGACTCTTTACCCAGGAGCCTGTACCCGTACCGCGCCGCCCTGCTGGGCCCGGATGGTGTGCGGATGTGCCGGGAGAAGCCGCTGGGGTAGTCGCATTTCAGGCAAGAGTTTATCTTCTTGCCCAGGGCGTGGGAGTGGAGGGTGCCGGATTTGAGGTTTCGTAGGGATCATGATAGGGTATGAGACTGGCCCCGTCAGAAAGCAAGTCTGAGAGTGAGAAATGCGATGACTGACTGTTTCACAGGGGGGTCACTTTGCCGCGCTGGAGCAGCCGGGGTTGTTGCTTGCTGATGTGGAGGAGTTTGTGCGGGAGGTGGTTGGGAGTCTCGAGCTGTGAGGAGGGCGGACTGGGTGTGGTATTTGCAGTTCAAGTTGGATCACTTTTTTCTTTTAGTACGGGGACACTAATGAAGAAACATGTGAGAGAATACAATTTATTTACATTTGTAGTGTTAGGTTAGCTGAAACGTGAGGTGTGGCAGAAAAGCACAGTAAGACCAGATACCTAGTAGCTTTCTATAGCTAGATCATACTAGCTTTCCTGAGGAGAGATCATACAAAACTGTGTATCCTCTCCAAGATTTAAAAAAATCATCTAACTAAGATCTAAGCCTAGTGTCCGGCTATACTGCTGGGTTAGCCGAGGATTTATGCCCGGATAGCATGGCTCAATGTTAGGAGATACGTTCAACCTAAAAGTCTTTAAGACAGATTGTGAAGCCAAGTTCGACAATTATGGTTGTGTACTCCAGCTCGCTCAAAAGTGCGCGTATTACAAAGGGAACTCCTCTGAATGTAATTCTTTGTACGGGTATTCCTGGACAGTGTGACCAATAATTAGTCTTGTTCTCTCGTTTGGTTGCACATACATGATCCAGCAGTGTGTTTGACATGTTTTCTATGTCGACAACCTGATCTCTTCGACTTCTAGGTCATACTCATGATCTCCTTGATTGTCATTCGTGTTCTCGTTCCTGTCAACAAGCCACTCTGGTATTCTGTTTCGGTCACCGTAATCTGGCTAACGCACACATCGTGTGGGGGGGTTCGAATTCATACATCAAGGGCCTTATCAAGTGCGACCGTCACGGCACTGATGTATAAGATTGGGCGAAATCTCTAGCAGTCGCAAATCCCGGCAACTGCGTTTCAATACTTTTATTTGACCTTTTGTTTACACATCGTCCATCCATCACTAGACATAGCGCCAACACGACGGTCAACACCATCCACTCACTCCCCTTTCCCCTTCACCCGCCTCGGCCTATCCCCCGTCCCATGCACCCAGTCCAGCAAGCCAATAACCCCGAAATGAACATTGAACTTCTCGTGGTGCGCGTCGTGGTGCCTCGCCGCGCCGGCAAAGAAGGCATACCCGCTGTGCACCGTGGTGGTGTCGAGCAGCACTACGGCCAGGAAGGCCCACATGGTGATGATGTGCGACCCCAGCAGCATGGGCGGCAGGGCCACGGGCAGGGTGTTGGCCACCAGGTGCTCGACCGGGTGGGCGTACTGGGAGGCCAGCGCGACGGGGGCGGTGAACTTGTGGTGCGTCTTGTGGATGGCGCGGTAGAGGTGCTTGGTGTGCAGGAGGCGGTGGGCGTAGTAGAACATCACCTCCCGGAGCAGGACGCAGAGGATCACGTCGGCGAGGATGGAGGCCGGGGACGGGATGGTCGGGGTCACCTTGAAGGAGGAGGGTTTGCCGGCCTTGGCGGAGAGGGTGGCGCTTGCGAGGGCGATGAGGACGGAGGTGGCCTGGTTGCGGAGGACGACGAGGGCGCAGTGCCGGATTTCCTTTGCGGTAGGCTGTTTAGGGGCTGGCTGGATCTTGTGGCGCTCCGAGAAGGCGGGAGAGATGGAAGGGAGCAGTAGGTAGACTGCGCAGGGGAGCCAGTAGAAGAAGACCTGGACGAGGATGGTGCCGACGATCTCTATCTGGTAGGGACTGTATGTCCTGACGATGTGCGGCCAGAGGATGCGCGGGTTGAGGTAACTCATGGCGGACATCTTGACCGACCCAGGGTTGATAGACTATGTGATGTAGTGAACATGCAGATGTCCTGTTGTTGCTGTTATGCTAGTATAGACATAGACTCGTGGTGCAAGACACGAGTCTATTTGCAAGACACGAGTCTGTTAAAAGGGAGACGCACGATATATGTCCTTCCTTTTTGAGCTGCCTCGGCATTGCCACCAGATTTCTCGTGAGGGGGAGACTAAAGTTGGAGTCGTGTGACGATCACAAGCGATGCCGAGTCTAACGTCTATAGTGGGCGGCCCGTGTGGACGATGCAGTAATGTAGACTTAGTCCAGACTGTCTAGTACAAGCGAGACCCACACAGCAAAGCCAGCCACAAAACCTGAGCTGGATCTCTTAAGACTCGAGTCTAGTGTAGACTGAAGGCATATATGGTCACTGGCCGTCATGAGGAGACGGTGCTCATATAATCTCTGCCTTACTTGTGACAGACTCTATCAACATCGCAGTATGAAAGCCCTGAAAGGCGACAAATAGAAGACATCAGGGCAGCGGTGATGTCGCGGAGGCCGTCATGCCTATGGCTTTGGATTCAGGCGTCTCTCACCAGACTTACATTTATGCATTGTCTGAAGAGTAGGAAGAGAAGCCTATAGATATCAGGTGTTACTATCATAGTAAACAGCCAAGATCATTACTAAGGCTCTTTGGTTCAGGGTAGTGAAGTGAATGCCTCATTCACCTAGCCATGACTGACGAGACGATGTAAGCCGCCATCTTTAGGAGTATCTGTTGAAGTTGATTTTGACCGGCGTGAAGTGAGTTTAAGTACAACCAAGTCTAAAGCATTTTAAGCAGGCTTTGCGAGGTTAGCTTTCAGCATACTTACTTATTAATTAGTTAGTATAATCTTGTAGGTCTCATCTCAAAAGCTATTTCAATAGCATGCCTCAAGATATAACTGTGTACAGATGTGAATCGCATGTACATAGTATTTTGAACCATCAACGGACATATCAGATGCTCTGTCAACTCTACCCTCCTCATCCCTACCGGCCTCATCACCACCCACTCCGCTTGCCTGCTATAACCTCCCCTTGGGCTTGAACGACCCTCCCCTGCCCTCCCCCTTGTCAAACCTCGCCGCCCCCGCAATGGTCTCAAGCTCAACCATCCTCGCCCCGCCCTCATACTCATGCCTCAGCGCATCCAGCAGCCCCCCCGCCTCATACGCAGCATAGTAAGCCGACTCCCGATCACCCCTCATGCACAGCTGCGGAAACCCAAGCAGCGACCGCGCCACCTCCCTGGCCTCCTCCAGCGCCCTCCCCCTCGCTACCACACGGTTCGCCAGCCCAAACGCCAGCGCCTCCGCGGCCCCCACCGGCCTACCCGTGAGGATCATGTCCATGGCGCGGCCCAGCCCCACGACCCTCGGCAGCCGCACCGTCCCGCCGTCGATGAGCGGCACCCCGAACCGGCGGCAGAAGACGCCGAAGACGGCCGTGTCGTCGCACACCCGCAGGTCCGCCAGGAGGCTCAGCTCCAGCCCGCCCGCGACGGCGTGCCCCGCCACGGCGGCGATGAGGGGCTTGCCGAGCGTCATGCGCGAGGGTCCCATGGGGGCCGGGTTGCCGCCGTTCAGGGCGTCCACGGGACGGGTGGAGGGGGCGCCGGAGGAGGCGACCTCGTGCAGGTCGTAGCCGGCGCAGAAGGTGTCGCCGGCGCCGGTCAGGATGCAGACTTTCTGGGTGTCGTCGCGGTCGAATGCGGCGAGGGCGTGGGCGAGCTTGGTCGCTGTCGAGGCGTTGACGGCGTTGCGCACGTGGGGCCTGTTGAGGGTGATGGTTGTGATGCCCTCTGGGGTCGTGGCGTAGAGGACCGAGGTGTCCTCTGCTGCCATTTTTGCGTCTTTGTTGGAACTCTGTTGGAGCAGATTACCTTACTGTCTAATGGAGGGAAGAGTGTGGTGGTCCTCAATGCGGGGAAGCAGCACCAAGCTGAAGGCTAGAGCAGCGACAAGGGTGGATGCTGCTGGTGCTGCTAGTGACATACGCCTTTCCCTCGGTAACTCTGCTACGCTATAGGGACTTGGAGGTGTCTCTGTGTCGGTACTCTATTTCGAGGGCGTTGCGTTGCAATTAATGAATGGCCTCGATATCGCATCTGGTAGCATTAGAGACATGCGATGGCAGGATGCTGCTGAGTCTCGCGCACACGATAGACAACACGATGTAGCATGATCCATATCGAGAGAGCCGTACAAAGCAGTCACTGATATCGGAATGCCGCTCGCTTGAGACATGGAAGGCAAATTCCAGCTTCTTCCTCTACGTAAAGTCAGCTTCCGTCCAAGCTCGGCGTCAGCGTTTAATGTACACAGAACCAAGCCTTCCACCAGTAACCATAAGAACTCCCCAACGCCTCTTGACACTCCCCCCCTCGGATCTAACCCATCTTCTTGTTATGGAACACATTATGAAAGACCTTGTCCATCTCCCTAGCCTGCTCAATCGACCGCGCCAGCACCCCTCGCTCCGCCTCGGTGAGGTTATTCACCGTCCCGTGGACCATGCAGCTCATGGCCTCCTTGGACCCGCCCTTGAGCCAGTCGGCGTCCATCATCCACCTGTCCGGCACCTCGTACTCGGTGTCGTTGGTAAGCTTATTCTTGAGCAAGCCCCCGTTATACCACAGCAACCTGTCCGCCTCGTCGACGTGCGCGATGACAAAGCTGCACACTTTCGGCGACCCGTCCTCCGCGTGCCTTTCCTCCCACCCCACGATCCCGCCGTAGTGCCGCGCCATCTCGTAGTCCGCCCCGGCCATCTCCAGCCCCATCCACCAGGTCTCCTTGTCCCCGTACGTGATGCGGTAGGTGCAGTCGTCGCGCACCTCGAAGCTGTTCTGCCAGCAGGTATGCAGCAGCCCGAACAGCACCTCCGCCCGCCCCTTGTCGAGCACCACGACGCCCGAGTCGCACTCCTCGGCGTAGTCCTCCGACCAGACGAGGGACCTGTTCAGCTGCGCGCTGGGCCGCCTTATCTCCTCCCTCCACCAGGCGTGCCGGTCCGGAAAGGCGTGCTGCCACAGCAGCCTGTCGTGGAAGAGCAGGGCGCCCGTGCGGCCGAAGGCCGGGTGGGACAGCAGCACCTCGGGCGGCTGGAGGAAGACGGCGTCGGCGTCCAGGACGACGACCTTCTCGAAGCGCGAGCCCAGGGCGGCGAAGGCCTTGACGGCCCAGCCGCCCGAGGCGGAGGAGGTGAAGAGCAGGGTCCGGTCGTCGAAGACGGTGTAGATGTCGAGGAACTCGAGGGCGGGCCCGGGACCGCGCGGGATGGCGGCCAGGTGCTCGCGGTTGCTGGGCGAGAGGTCCGCGTCGCCGGCGTAGATGATCTGGATGGGCAGGGTGGAGTTGAGGATGGAGCGCAGCTGGGCGATGAGGTGGGCGGCGTAGCGGATCGTCCGGTCGCCGGT
The DNA here is from genome assembly GCA_021432605.1 of Coniochaeta sp. PMI_546. Classification (NCBI taxonomy): domain Eukaryota; kingdom Fungi; phylum Ascomycota; class Sordariomycetes; order Coniochaetales; family Coniochaetaceae; genus Coniochaeta; species Coniochaeta sp. PMI_546. The sequence continues at coordinate 87,483 of MU271164.1, read as the reverse complement.
CGGGATGATGATCCCGGCCGAGCCTGGGTCGAAGGAGGAGCGCAGGTCGGCTAGGGGCGTCGCGGAGGTGGTCTTGTTGGGCTGGTTCTTGAGGAAGGGAAAGAGGCTCGTGGCGACCTGCTCGAGGAGCAGGTGGTCCTCTGTGCTGACGCTGTCCGGCGGCGACGACTCGAGGTAAGCGATCGCATCGCGCAGGATGCGAGTCCGTCGTCCGAGCTCGCCGAATTTGTTCCGGTAGGGCCGGCTGTTCAAGGGGTAGTCGATGAAGAACTGCGCGATGTCGGCCAACAGAGGCCGGCCGGCGAGGGTCTGCTCTGTGCGAGTCGGGTCGGAGACGGGTGGCGCATTTTCTGTCTCGGTCTGGCCGTGGCCGCCCAGGAAGCCGACCTGGGGGAAGACGGAGTCGGCGTTGATCAGCCAGACGAGGCACGCGGCGAGGAAGAGAAAGAGAGCGACGGCGAGACTCCTCAGGCCCCTCACATTGGACAGCGGTGATGTAATGGCCATGGTCGTCGACTTCTGGAACAAGTCGCAGGCCAACGAGTGAGATCCATGAGAGTTTTTTCTTGTTCTTTGGATGTCGAAAGGTCGAAGGGAATGCCACGGACGCGCAGAGCTGACGACGATAATTCCAGGGACCGGGATACGAAGCTGACAGGGGGCCAATCATGTCCACTGCACCTGTCAGGGAGCACTAACATAGTGCAAGGGGGTTTCCGCCCCCAGGGTCTAGGTGGGCTTAGCTGGCAGCCAAGACATTGATTCGTCCATGTCAGTGTGTCGAAGGATTTGATAACCTCCAGCAGAGTTTAGTTGTCGATAAGGGAGGTCGGAGAAGTTGAGCATCTGGTATATCGTTCATTCACTCCATCGTTTGGCACACAAGGTATGCTTTCAGTGATTGAGCTGCTACATCTACAGTAGGTTCGAGTACGAACTACATGGTGTGCGCATGATCGAGTGTTGTGGTTCCTTGCTCTCACGCACTTGGAGGAAGTGATAGCAGTACAGTACTATGGCCTTCTGTGAGCTGTTCAACTCGAGCACCAGGATGGACAGAAGCAAGAAGAAACAGTACGGCAACCAAGACCTAGTGTCGCTCGAGTTGCTAGCAATTGACGTGCCTGTAGCACTGTTACAAAAGAGAAGACATGAGAAGCAATTCAACATGCACATTGGGACAACGCTCTCCCGTCCGGCGAGGCTAAGAAAGCAGTGCAGACATAGTACCCGATTGGTCAAACTGCCCAAGAGCATCTACACGTAAGAAGTACAAAGCCACCCAAGCAAAATGCCCGCTCAACAAATCACAGCGCCACAGTATCCCTCAAAACTAATGCCCAGTCGCGCTCTTCGAATCCCCAACACCCGGCCTGGGCACACCGTCATCCACATACGCAGGCGGCAGCTCATCCCCGTGCCCCCGATGCGTCTCGGGCTGGTAGTACGACGGCGGTCCGGCAGCAAGCGGCTCGCTCGCCCTAGCCTCGGCCGCCGCCTCGGCCGCCTTGGCGCTCTGCTCGTAGCTCTGCTGCACCGACGGACCCGCACCAGCACCGACGTCCAGACGGCGCACTCCCTCCGTCACCCCAGCGACGCCCGCCGCCGCACCGCCATACCCACCCCCCTGACTCGCAGCCGCTGATGACTGCCCCCCTTGGCCCTGACCCCTCCACCCCTCCGCCCCAGCCAGGACCTCCATCAGCCCCCTCGCAGCAGCAGGCCACAGGTTCTCCCCGGCCAGCGGCCGCACGTCCCCGCGCAGGATGCGGTCGACGGTGACGGTCCTGTCGCCGTAGAAGACGGCGTTGGCCTCCCTGCGCTCCGTGATGACGGTGCCGTCCACCTGCACGCCGGCGTAGAACCCGCGCGACTTGACGTAGCTGTACACCGGCTTCTTGATCGCCTCGCGGAACGGGCTGGGCTTGCGGTCCTTGGACGTGCCCGCCGCCGGGGTAGACAGCGGAGCAGCAGCAGTACCTGTAGTCGAGGTAGGGTGTACATGGTCCGTCGCCCCGTGCTGTCCAGCATTTGCAGCACCAGCAGCAACAGGCTTCTTCTCCTCGCCACCCTTCTCCCTCCTCTCCTTCTCACCCTGCGGCACCCCAAAGTCCACCGCCCCGCCCGCCCCCCAGGGCCCCGCCGTGACGGCCAAGTCCGAGCCGAGACTCATGCGCGTGCGCGTAAATGCCTCCAGCGCCTCGCGCGTGTTGATCACCACCACGCAGTCATAGATGTCCAGCCCCACCACGAACCCGGCCCCGACGCTGTGCACCTGGATTCCGCTCGGGGGCGACCAGGTGCCGTCGGGCAGGCGCGCGACCAGGACGCCGCTGCCCGAGGCGCCCGAGACGTGGAACCCGGCCCGGACGGTGGTGAAGATTGCCAGCCCTTGGGCGCGGGCGATGACTTTGGAGGGGATGGTGAGGAGGACGCGGGATTTCTTCTTTGGGTCGGCTGGTGGTGGTGGTGGTGCTTGTGCTTCTGTTGGTGATTGGGTTGATGGAGGTGGCTTGAAGTCTGTTGTGGTGGCACCGGTCTGTTGTTGTTGAGGCGGTGCCGACGAGGAGGACGACGAGGACGAGGAAGAGTCGCTGTAGATGCCGTCCTTGCAGAAGCCCCGGAGGATGCGGGCCGCCTTCTCGCATTCCTTGTCCATGGTGCCCGGGAGGAAGGCCTCGGAGCCCATCTTGTTGGCTAGCGCGTTGAAGGGCGTGGCGACCTTGGTGCCCAGGCCGGCGAAGCGGGACGACCAGGACGGCTTGACAGCTGGCTGACCGGCGGCGGCGGCGGCAGCAGCCTGGTGCTGGGTTGGCTTCGGGTCATCGGTGCCGTAGAGCTCGGCGGCGTCTGGCTGGTAGGAGTAGTGTTGCTGCTGCTGCTGCTGCTGCTGTGAGGGGTGGTTGTAATCTGGAAGAGGGTTCTCGTTCGGGTGCTGCGGAACGCTCTGCTGTTGTGGTGCGTAGTGCGGGTTGGAGCCGAGGGGATTCGCGTGGCCGGGAGGAGGGCCTGGCGGAGGAGGAGGGTAGTACTCCTGCTGCTGCTGGGAAGGAATCTTTTGGTCGCCGGTGCCGCTCATGATGGGTGGTTCTCGAGGTAAAAGAGACTCTCAAGGTTCAGAAGTAGATGCTCGTGTAGGTTGAAGTCCGGATTGAGGTGTGTCGTGCAAGAATAATTGTATGTTTCGTCGATGGAAGTCGATGGAGGAGAGGGGTCGTCGGCCTTGGAGGGGTAAAGCAGATATGTCCAAGGGAGATAGAGGGGAGAGTGGTCGAGAGGAATGAGGCAATACTTATACCGGTGCACAAGTTACACGTGTAGATACGCGTAATTCTCTGTGAATCAGGATCTAGACTCTAACAGCGCCAGCTTTACATACGCGGCACAGTGACGGTCCCTTGGTGGCTTTGGTGGTGAATCTAGTTGCCATCTGGGCTGCTCAGGTCGATTGGCCTGCTCTGATGTCATGCACTGTGGCTGAGCAATGGGGTACCTTTACCACTATGTACCTTAGCCTGTGGCACTAAACATGCTGCCTGATTGCTCAGTGGTTGCATCGCCAAAAGAAAGAGAACAGACGGTCTATCACATGTCCAGGCCTGGTTCGAACTCCGGTGGCTTGACTTGTCGACTCGAATCACAGCAATGTTCTACACAGGATCCTCGAGCAGTCAGTATATGTCACATTTCAACACAGTTAAACAGATAATACTGGCTGCAACATGTTGTCCAACAATCCTCGATTGCCGTCTATTTTATGCCTGCCACTGTGGCATGCTGCGCAGACGGCTCCATTCAGCCCATCTGTCTCTCATGCCGTCAGACCATGAGACTCGCGTTCCGAGTGCCATTTCCCAGTATCATCAATAGGGTCAGTCATCCTGACCGCCCAAGTGTCCCATGTCCATACATCGATAGATACTATGTACAAGAAGCCTCCAACACCCCTCCGACGTCTCCAACAACAGTCAAACTGAAATGCGAAGAGGGAATGAAAAATGAGTTAAAAAAACGGAAGAAAAAGAAAAAGAGAAAAAAAAAAAGCACCGTCTAAAACGAGGCGATGGTCCCGCACTCTATCCCAAGTCTATATGTACAGAATGACCAGACAAATCCCCCGAGAAAAAGACACCCGAGCAATCATGCCGACCCTCGCTGCCAAGATGCGGTCCGCGGATGCCAATCATCGCTGTGACAGATAGGCGACAACCAGTCCGTGTCCGCCCCTGGCTCTGTCGCCATTCGATGAAAGTTCCGCGAAACAGAAAAGTTATGGTAATGACCGACTTGGTGAGGAGCGATTAGATTACCATTCGGGGTATATGCTGATGCTTGTTTGTGCTGTTGGTCCACCCGTGATGCGATGCCAGTCGCCCAGATGAATGTCAAAATGAAAAAGGGTCCAGAGAGAGGAGCCCAAATATGAGAACGCCGGGCTCAATGCTTGGAAGGACAAAAATGTTCCCAAGAGGATGGAAAATGATGAAGAAAAAAGTCGGTAATCTCTCCTCTTCTTGAGAAGGCCGAACGAAAGTCGAGCCTCTATCGTGATGTCTTCTTGTGTTGTCGTAGGTTGTTCGTCGGTTCATGTGTCATCGGACCCCTTTCCGTCCAATACCGCTGGAAAATGCAATCAAATTGATCCTAGCCCTCTCACACTCACAGGATCCACACCAGCTCGATGACTCCGTCCATCTTGCTCATCGGCTCTCCGTCCGGCGTCTTCCACCGCCAGTCGTTGGCCTTGCGGACGTAGATCTGGCTCACGCTCCCGTCCGCGTTGACCATGGTCTCTTGCCCGTCCCACGACATCTTGCGGCCCGTCTTGTGCAGCGACGGCCGCTGTGGACCGAACATGTAGTCCAGGTTCCAGCCCTTGTCCTCCGGAGCCGGATGGAACGTCCGCTCCAGCTGGCCGAAGCTGAAGTCGATCCCCTTGGGATAGTACGCGACAGAGAACCCGTTCGAGATGACGTAGTTGTCCTTGGTCCTGAAGCGCTGGAGGGTGCAGTCCTCGCCGCACAGGTGGGCAATCTTGGTGTACTGCCACGGAAGGGCAATGTGCCAGCCGCCGCCACGGTAATGGTGAAGGGAGAGCGGTTTGATTCCACTCTCATAAAAGCCAGACGGGTCGCCGTAGAGGTCCAGCTGCCACAGATCCCACAGGGTGGTGAGCTTGACCTCGGAGTTCTCATAGATGCACTTTCGGAGCAGGACATCTCCCTGTGGGCCCCAGCCGGTGTTGGCCTGCTGGATCTTCTCCGGCGTCTTGCAGCTGTCGTATTTCTCCGTGATCATCTTGGCCAACGGGACGCTCAGAAACACGCCGCCGCCACCGAAAGCCTGCGCACCATGGCGGTCGACGTTGTTGACATCTTCGGACAGCGTGCCAATGTACATGGGCATCGTGTGGTCGTACTCCTCAAACTTCTCGGTGAGGGCGTTGAAAGAGGGGAAGAAGGTGTCGTCATCGCAGGTGACAACCCATTTGCGACCCGCCCTGTCGGGATGGTTGTACAGAGTCGGCACGAGAGTCAGGTAGCGCACGGCCATCTCCAATGACGAGTCCGACTGGTACACATCGACATCGATGCCAGCAGCGTCCAGCCGTGTCCAGGCGTCGACCAATTCCTCCTCGCTCGCGTCAAGCAGCAGCAGGACGAGCTTTCCACCGTTGGACTTGCCCTTGCCGTCAGTCAGCCAGTAGGTCCACTCGTGGATGGAGCTTGTCCGCGGGTCCTTGAACCGCTTGTAGGTCGTCGACACGCCAAAGATGAAGTCCGAGGCATTCGCGGTGTTGGGGTATGGTGAGTTTGTGACCGGGACCACAAGCGGTTCTTCGCAAGTATGCGCCTGGATCAGGGGCGACTGCTTGGTCATGTCCACGACCTGCGGCTTCTCGGGCAGGAACTTCTGGTTGAGCTTGGTGATGGACTTCCGCTTGATGTTCTGGCGACTGATCCTGACATAGCGCTTGGTGTACTCGAACTTGGAGTCGAGGCCGTACTTGTCTTGCAGTACAAGCAGCTTCTCCATGTCGCGGTCACAATTCATGGCGTGGGATGTGTTGGTGTAGACGACGGGAGTGGCGTGTCCTGGCTTGTCCTGCTCCTCGTCGATGTCGGCTTCCGCTGGCGCGTCCGGTATTTCAGGAACCTGCTTGTCCAGGGGTTCTTGCGTAGACATGGAAGCCTTTGCTGCATTTGCAGTTTTTACTATGGCGTTCTTCACGTCCATAGAGTCTGTCCTTAGCATCGTGCCCAGAAGCAAGAGAAGCATCACCGAGAGCACGACTGCTTTCGCGACTGGGTTGCGCATGTTGAAGCACCGGTGCACCGGGGCGGGCATCTTCGCACCCATCGTGCCAGACACGGCGGTCGTTTATTAGATGCGTTGAGTTACTCGTTGCCACCTCAGGGTCGGGTTCCACCTTTGGGTTCGCAACGCTGAGGAGTGATATGGCTCGGTAACAATTGAGTTGAGCCAGTATTTGCGTGTTTTGGGGTCTGAGGATGCGGGTTGCGACTAAACTTGTCGGTCCGTCATCCAGCAGATTTAAACGAGTGTAGTGATATCACAGAATACGTGACTTATAAGCGATCGTGAGGTAGTTTATGGCATCGACACGGCAGATAGATGCACCGGTAGCAGTTGAACACGCAAAACACAAGGCTTGACTGAGGAAAACGAGTGGAAAGAGGACGAGACTTGCGTCTACCGGGAGAGACGACGATAAGGTTGGAAGAGGGGAGACGAGGCGAGGCGAGGACGGAAAAGGCGAAGTGCAGCAGTACAGCAGTAACAGCAGTCCAGGTAGGATACCTAGAAAAAGGGTGTGTCGAGATAGTGTCGAGGGTAAAGGTGCTTTAATTAGCCATTAACCGGGGTGCAAACCGCTAGTCAGGCTAGTCAGGATAGTCCAGTAAGCTATCCAGATAGCTTTGCAGAAAAAAAGGAGATGGAGGGAGGGGCAAAGATCGGCTCGTCCACACAGTCTTGACCTGCCACACAGCTGCCACACAAGCAGTACACTACAAGGAAGGCTTGGGACGCATTTCCCGTGGGGCTTTTGGTGGGACTGGCGGGACCTGGAGAACATTTGAGATGAAAATTCCGACAGAAACTGCCTCGTCTCCTTTTCAACAAGCCGCGCGACATATACTAAGGTACGTATGTACACATCAGTGGATTGGTATCAACTACACACCCCCTCCACATCCCGGGCAAGTTCCTGAAAGTCTCGCAGGTTTGATTCGGTTGACTCTGCTGAGCGGAGATAGAAAATGTAGTACAGCATCTTCTGCACAAAACCAGTGCGGTACCTGAATCTCAGATGATGGTATTGAGCACAGAGGCGACTATGGATGGCGTTATGATTATTGGACGAAATGCCAAAATGCATTGCCTGAGTCTAGTCGAAATCATCCTCCAATCAGCGCGTCTGCAGAGACCAAATCAGCTTCCACTGAATCGATTTCTTCAAGCCACTCCTTCTGTCAAGCAACTGAATCTCTGGCAGGTCTGGCTTCGGAAGGAGCCATCCTGCACGCACGTGGGGTTGCCGTCCGGACTAGCGTCCCCAAAGAAGGAACCGCCCAGCTCCGCCAAGAGACAGAGATTGGCTCCTTCCTTAGCGGCAGACGCCAAAAGCCTGCAAGAGTCGCTGTCGCAAGGTACCAGAGCAGGACGGACCGAAATTGCGTCATCTTGAAGACATCTCGATGTTTCCTGGTTGGTTGCCGATGTCGCTGGTGGCTCGTCTCAACACAACAACAGAGCTACACTTTATACACGTGTATGTACACGATGCCAAATATGGAGAGTAAAACTGGACCGAGTTGTTGATGTTCAACATTGAGCTTCTTTGCAACAGACGCGTATACATGAGATACGTTACCCATCACAATACACAGCATGCCACATGCATCCACCCATTGCGGCAAATGCAAGTCGATCGATCCTGGGCTGTGCAGTCGATAGTTTCATAGTTTCGTCGATGAATTCTCCGGAATTTCTGTGCACTACGATTCAAGAAAGCTTCACGTGTACTATGTAGTGTATGTGATAAACTCCTGAACATCAGTGATCCACCGCCCTGTCGATGCAAACTTCGGTCACGAAGATCGTATCTGCATCTTTTCGCCAATCGTCGGTCTCAAACACTCGAACGGCTTCTATTTCCGAACACGCTGTGGAGAAGCCTTTTTTGCCTGCCGGTGAGGCTGTGAGCACTGTGAGCCAAGTGTTTTGGTCCTTCTCCAAGCTCCGCAGAGATCTTCAGTGCAGTATCTCTGCCCACATTGCCCACATTTGACCAAGACCTGAAACTGAGGATATGGAGCACTCATCTCACATCCAGACATCTAAGGTGAATCCCGCTCACCGTGGAGAAACGTTGAAACACGAGCAGCCACGGAGACACAGCGTGCGGAGCGGCGATCCTCACCCGCTCCCAGTTTTCATCTTACACGGTCGACAGTGACCCTGGTATTCTCCGGGTGACGTGCCATCTCTCGGGACATGTCGGCAGTTGGAAGGTGATCGGCAGCCTTGACACAAACAAACTGATATGCCGTGTTCCACTACGCAGAGGCGTATGTATAGAAGAATGCTTCTAAAGGCTTTCATATCAACACCCCAGTCTACCACAGGACATGTGTACCCAGTCTTCTGATAAGCGGACCGTGGTGGATCTCTGCGGCTCTTCCGAGACACAATCTGTTCTTTGCGAGACATACCTCGTGCCTACTGCGAGGGAACACGCGCCGCTTGTGGACCCCAAACATTCCCGGTTGGACAGACTCGGGGTAATTCTCGACAACCGGGTAGGGCAAAACGCAAACACGGCTGTCGTACCTGGACCTAACTGGGCCTCGAGCCACGGTGTGCTTTGGCGTCTCAGGGTCGACTGTTCTCAAGCAGACAGCTACTCGTCGAGCCACCTAAACAGATACGGCAATTTCAAAGAAAGTCGCGTGCGAATACGGGTTACCGTGTATCGCCTCCCAGCTCTTGTAAAGTAGCGTCGCCTTTGGACGCAAAGTCGGTTGCTCGCACCGTCAGGAGCACTGTTGATCCCAAGCCTTAGCTGCGGCCTCGAGAGTCGACAGATATCAGATCAGATGCCATGTCATCATCTGCGGTCGTTCTTCTGATCTAGAACAAAACATGGATGCGTTTCTCTGACTGGAGACCTGTGCAACAAGCGGCACGAGCTGTACAATACAAACGCATGTGGACAGCCGTCTGTTTGCGGTCACTTGGTCTCGTCACGATACTCGACGGACAGAAGGGGCGGTAATGTAGCACGATGTATGCTCCGACAAGACTCTCGTTGAGCAGTTGCCTGTTCCCCGTGCATCAATGTCAAGCAACAATGTGTCCGCCGCCAGACGTGTTTTACATGATTAACATAACCTCGGACGGACAAACGGCCATCTTCATACTGAGCCTATTGACGGACCTGCTACCATTACACTATGACTCCATTCAGAACATGCTCTGTTCACGGTCGAGCAAGATCCAGAGCCGCCGTCATATTGCCTACAGTAACCACTGACTGGACTGAAGCAACCGCTGCATGCCTCCGCCATCGTACTTAAAGTACCCGTCTCACCTAACCACCATGAGCCGATTGTCGAGGAACATCAGCTTACCGAGTCACCACCTAAGCAGCCAGTCCCGCTTCCCTCTCAATCTCCTCCTTGCCTGGGCACCATTTGTCCTGAAGGTCCTTATCCAGGCTGTGAGCAAACACGTCCTTGCTCCACCACTCGCCCCAGCTGGTCAAGAAGATCTGGTCTGGGTCATCCGGGAAGTCGTCCACCGTCAAAGCGCGGAGGATGTTGGAAGCACCTGCGTGCGGTGACCCAAGCAGTTAGCAAACCCATGTTCGGCGACGAAAAATAAAAAACCACAGAGATTGGCTCTTCTTACCCTGAGAAACCGGCTTGGCATCCGGCATATCCATAGTCAGCTGAATGCCCGAACCCCTGCCGAGTCCGGTCCCGGGGATGAGACCCGGCGAGACGGCGACGACGGTGCACGAGCCGGCCAACTGACGCCTCCACCAGTGCGCGCCCAGCAGCTGGACGAACTTCGTCTCGCCGTAGAGCGTGAAGGGCTCCGCACCGGATCCGGCGCGCAGGTCCTTGTCCAGGGCATCTGTCGATGAACAAAAAAAATGAGCTGCGTTAGCTTGGAATGCATTCTCAGTCGGATAGGCCCTTGCGTACCTGGTTTTGCTCCGCGGATTGCCCCGGAGGACACCACGACGATGCGCGACTTTGACGCTACCAGCTTGTCCTTTAGTAGATGGGCTAGATAGTGCTGTGCTAAAAGCGATAATGCCAAGTCAGCAAACGGGGTATGACAAGTAGTGCAAAGGGGGAGGGGCGGGTCTTACAGAGGTGGTTGATGATGTAGCTCTTGCACCACTTCGCCTCACGTGGTTCCGGCTCGTCTTTGCCCTGGGTCGCCCCGGCGTTGAGCAGCAGGTAGTCGATCTTGTCCTGGCCGAGCTTGTCGAGCGTCTGCTGGGCAAAGGACTTGACGGTCTTGAGATCAGACAGCTCGAGGGGCAGGATGGCCAGGCTGTGCTTTGCGCGATCGTAGGCGACATCGTCATATGCCTTCTGGGTCCTGGCCGTATCTCTGGCGCCGAGTATGACCTTGTAAGCTTGACTCTGGCCGAGGAGTTGCTTGATTGCTTCGAATCCCTGTGTCGATGTTATCAGCTTCTCTGTTTACTTGAGGGGGGAGGTTTCAGCTGCTTACCAAGCCGGAGGACACTCCGGTGGCTACGATCGTCTTTGCTGCGAGAGACATCCTTGGTATTGCGAGGGGGGTTCAGACAGCGATACAGTTGAGATCTGAAGTGGCGATGTCGTTCAGACAGGTTTTACTCCGTTCAACTGGCGACAACGGTATGATAATTTAAGCAGTTATATAAATTATATAGCACAGCAGGCAGACATGAAGCTGAAACCCTGACGTACCTTACGCAAGGAGTTAAGCAAACGCCGGACGCTAAGAGAAGACCCAGATGGAATTCCGCCCAGATGCAGCTCACAAATCAGAAATGTCTTCCCCAACGATTTGATGAATCATCATGTCGAGCACTTTTGTGTCAGTAGTTCACTCAGGAGGAGGAGGATTAGTGATAGCAAGTGGACGGAAACATCAACATTGATTCCATTTACGACCAACACAATGGCTGACGACCAACCCCAGCACACACCTCTCTTATCCAGTAAGCATAAGCATAAGCATAATCAGACCTGCCAGCGGGCGCAACCCACGACGAGTGTAACACGAGCTCCAATCATATTTTCGAATCAAGCGCTCCAGGGTATCTTTTCTCCTTGCTCGGGTCTCCGATCGAACTGAAAAAAACAACAACAAAAAAGCGAAAGGAAACAGGTAAGGTAAAAGCCATGGTCGCTCGGCATCGGCATCGGCATCAAGCACATTGACATCGTCGTACATCCAAAGAAACCGCCCAACACCCTCAAAACGCAGCCTTCGCCTTGCCCTTATTCCCCTGCATCAGCGCCAGGTACTCGGACCGCTTGCGGATCAAAAAGGCCAACCCAAGCATGTAATCCGTCGTATACGTCCGCGCAGAAGTGTGCATCAGCGGCTGCACAATCCGCCCCGCAAGCCTCTCGGCCGTCATACCATTGTGGTCCGCCGCCTCGGCCACATCCGCCCACAAGTTAAGCAGGAGCTTCAACAAATTCCTCGCCGGCCCCCGGACGCCCAGCAGCGCCTCCTCCCAAAAGTCAAGGCACTGGTCCGTCCTCGACCCGTTGCTGACCGTCGCCTGGCGCGACAGCGATATCCACCGCCTGGCCACGGCCTCGGGCACGAGCGGCCTGGGCAGCTCCGCCAGGAAAGCCAGGATCAGGTCCGCCGCCTCGTAGACCGTGAACCACTCCCAGTCGATGTCCTCGCCGTACGTGGGGCCCTCGGAGAACAGCCGCCGGAGCGCCGCCAGCCGCCTCGCGTCGCCCGGCTCGCCGAAGATGTCCGGCACGGCCACGCCCTCCTCCGTCCCGCTGGTGATGAAGTGCACGCACTTGTGCACGCAGAGAGGGAAGTCCCGGTGCGAGGTGTTGGCCTTGCTGCTGCCGCTGCCGGTGGTGGTGGTGTGCCGTGTCCGGGCCGACCCGTGAGCGACCTGGATCGACTTCTGGAGCGACACGCCGAAGACGGCGTTGGGCTCGGTGTCGGTCTCGACCGGCTCCTCGGCGACCTTGAACATGGGGAGGGACTTGATGGTGGTCGACATGCGCCGGCTGCCCCGGCGGACCAGACCGCCCGGCCTCTCGGCGGGGGCAGCGGGGACAATGATGCTCGGGGCGGTGCTGGCGGCCGTCGACGGCCGGGAGTCGACGGTCTTGATCGAGGCTGCGGAGGAGGAGGACGGGGCGCGCTTTTTGCTCGTGCTGAACATGCGGCCTAGGAAGGTGCGCTTGATGGGCGGCGGCAGGGGCTCGGCCACGGCGGTCCCGGCGGTGATTGTGGTTACGAAGGTGCAGTCGTTCGGTGTCAATGCTAGAGGGGGTCGCTCGAGCGCTATGGGTGGGGGCGCCGCGCTGCTGACGGAGAGGGATCGGCGCATGTTTCGGGGTGGTGGTGTGGGCGGTCGGTTGCTGGGCATCTCTTTGAGCTCGTCTAGCAGCTCGTCTATGTCTTCGATTGCGAGGGCGAGGTCGGGCGTGGTGGGTGAGCTCTTGTAGGGTGGGTCGTCGCTCATCTCGATGGCGCTGTCGGGCGCATCGCTCACGGACTTCATGGAGGAGGCGGCGTGGTCCGGCTCGAGGTTGATGCCTGTCGAGTCGGCGTATAGCTGCAGTGCGTCGAGGTAGCTTCGGAGGGCCGCGTTCTTCTGGAAGTCGCCTTGCAGCCTTGTCGACAACCGTCCCATTTCCTCCACCGTCTTGGATAAGTTCCTGCTCGCGTTGGACGCCTCGGTGGGGCTGTCTCTGCCGGAGTCCTTCGTCGCCGCAGATGTGAAGGCGACCAGATCCAAGGCCAATCCCAGTGTCGATTTATAGCCATCCAATGTCAACCGCAGCTTAGCCATGTGCGATTTGGTGGCCGCCCACCGGAGCTTCTTCGCCTGCGTCGAGAGCTCATTGCTGTTCAGTACCATGACATATCCTTCCAACTCGTTGATGACGGCAGTGCAGTGTTGCAGTACCGTTGGGGTTCGCGCAGCCAAGGTGGCAGGAAACGAAGAAGCGTCATCCTTGAGGAGGTCCAGGACACCGTCGAGCGAATGCAGCTCGCCGGAAAGCGCATCTATCTCGGAGCGAGACTCGCGCACATCCCGTACGAAGGCGCTGAGAGATAAGGACGTCTTGCCGATGGCATTGCTCAGTGCGAAGCAGCCGGTGGTGATTGATCTGTCCATTGCTATTAACGACCTTGAACTTCACTTACACGGCCCACATTGCCCGGGTTGAAGAAACGAAGTCAGGAGATTCGCGTGAGGGCCGGAAGACGATGAGCTTACATCCAGTCCATGCTGACCCGGTCTCTGCGGACCCCCGGTTGTGCACCTGTGTTACCGTAAGCCTTCTTCGGCAACAGCACGGGAAAATCCAATAGTTTGCTCACGCCGTCTCGGCGTGGCCAGAACGAATAGCTGCAGTTCTGCAAGAAGCTATAATATCGATAGTACCGCCGAAGATGTGGAAGCTGAGCAACCATCAGCTCGTGGCAAACAAAGAAAACGAAAGGGGCCCTGTTGGACCTTAAAAGAATCAATAGCTCCACGCACATGCGAAACCATCCCACACCTTCTTCCCCCCCGGTCTTCCCCTCTCGGACATTTTCTCAGTAGAAGCTTTCAAGGATTACCGTGATCGTACTGGCGGCCTATCACCAATAGCCCCGCTGACTATGGGGTCTAGAGCAAGCAGGCAGGGCAGGATGCCAGGATGCTCCCCTCCAGGTGCCAGCACACGCTGCCGAGCACAACCAAGCTGCAGCTACCCGTCGCATGTGGACCGTTTGCAGTCGCATCCAATTTCTCTTTAGGCCCCTGGCCCCGGTGTTGCCGTGGGTTCTGCAGTGGCTCCAGAGGTCTCAGTCTCACCGCCAGCAAAAGCGCTTTGTTCACCGAGATTCGATATCATCATCCCTTTTCCTCCTGTTGCATTTTTGACAACTTTCTTTTCCACCGTTTTGTTTGACACAGGCAGGGTTGACCCCTAGGTCTCATCCCCCTTTCAACTCTGGTTCTTTTCACATTTCACTGTCGATCTGCCGAGGCCGGGTAGACAATTGAAAGGATAGCGAGGGGAGCAGCCGCTAACTCCAAACATGTGCAGGGTTGCGAACCAAGTTTACCGAATGTCACCAAACGCATGATTGGCTCGGCGCCACAAACCAGGACTGTCGCTCGCTGTCGTTTGTTGGGTAGGATCGCTGGACGTAAAACATCATGGCGATCGTGCCACTGGTGACCCCCCCAAACCCAAGGAGCCCGTGCTTGTGAAAATGAGGGGAATGAGGGGCCGTGCCGAGGATTCTTGTCCGTTAGTGACGCGAAAAGAAGCTTTTCTCCATGACGAGCTTGACCCGGAGCTTACTCGCCGCCGTGGCTAAGGTAGCGCCGGACGCCCATGACGGGCAGTAGTCCGGCACTCGGACCTCCCGCTTCGAGGTCACGCTGACAGGGTGAGGTTGGACTGGTGTGGCTCGCCGAGGACAAAGCCACGAAGAAGGAGTCAAAGCAGTTGTTTCATCCGGAGAAACAGCTGGGAAACGGTGTGTGGCGTAACGACGACTGCTACTACCTGACCTAACATCGGTTTGCGCAATTGTGTGTGTTGGTTTCACTTTGCATCTATCACATTTCCAAGACTTATACGTGCAGGTTGTTATCCTCAACCCCAAGCAAAGTGACTGATAACGACCATGCACGACGGTTTGTTCCTGCACGTCCCAAAATAGAATTCTCACCAATCATCTGGGTTGGGACTACAGGTCAAGCGGCATCGTCAAAGCTGGATACACAAGGCATACCGACTAGAGCGTACTGTCTAAACCAGGCATACCGAAGGCCCAGCACAGGAGATTTAGGAATGTCACCTCGAGCATTTCCCCTGAGCGATGTCTACTGGTCAACCGGACGGTGTCTAGCATGTCGGACACTCGGAAGGACGGAGCCGCGTGTAAATAATTCTCATGACTGATTGCTCCGCTCAACATGCCGGTTGAGTATCGATAGTAGTGCGCGCGGCAACGCCCGGCTTGAGTTTGTTCCATCGCTGAGGAACCTGGAAAGAGATAACACTGGCGTTCCAGATCGCTAGCTCGTTAGCTAACCAGTCAGTATTCCTCCCTCGAACAGTGCTACACCGGCGCTGGCGCCATGGCATTGCTGGCCTGAGAGAGAGCGTCTGATCAAACAAAGAAGACGCCGCTTTCGTCGGCCGGCTCGTCCTCTCCTCGCCCTCGTAGTCATCATCACTGTTGCCACTGTCGTCACTCTTGGTCAGTCATCCTTATCGACTCATCTCTATCAGACTCTTCAGAATTCGCGGACTCCGAACCGGAAGGCCCTGCAATGGGGTTTTCCATCCAAGAGATCCTCGGGGTTTTCTGTGACAATCAAGATCATAACACCCTGATAGCCTGCGAGAGACAAGCAAGATGTTGCTGATTACCAGTAAGTGAGCGAGAAAATATACCAATAAGTTCAGCAAGACGGTGGACAGTGTCAGCCAGAGTGTATCATGAGAAAAGATTGGTTATCGTCCGTGATATCTTCACATCATCTCCCACCCCAGCAGCAAGTCTCCTAATCAGCGTATATATAGCATAAGACGAGCAATAAAAACTCCCCCGTGCGTGTGCTCCGCCATTCTCCGCTCCCTAAACCCCAAGACCCTCTCTCTAAATCTTCAGCTCGCCAACAAGCGCCTTATACCCATCCAGCACATCCGCGCCGCGCTTGCGGCTCCTAGGCTTAAAGTCCATGTAGAAGGCACTCGGCTCGAGGATGACGTGGCTGTTGGTCGCCTGCGTGTCGATGGGCACCGGCTGGCCGGTGCGCGGGCAGACCTTGGGCCCCATGTCGAAGGCCCACAGCACCGCGGCGCCGAAGCAGAACATCTCGTCGTCGACGATGTTGTTCCCCAGGCACGTGCGCCGGCCCCAGCCGAAGGTGTGCATCCCCTGGCCCTCGCGGAAGTTGGGGTACCGCGACAGCGGCTCCTGGTAGGTGGGCCAGCCTGGCTCGAGCCAGCGCTCTGGGCGGAAGTTCTCCGGGTCCGGGTACTTGGACTCGACGCGGTTGATGCTCCTTTGGTGGTGGTGGTGGTGTTAGCATAAGGGTTGTCGCTGGCAGTTACTTCGTGGCGGATCAGGTTCGACTTACCATTCGCAGGCTAGGATGATGGTGCCCTTCTTGATCTGCACGCCTCGGTACTCGTCGTCTTTCTCGGCCTGGTGAGGCACACCTGTGGGTATCACAATGTCAGTTGCCTGTTGTCCAACTTCTAACTTAACAAACCAACATACCAAGCGGTACACCGGAGCGCCATCTGACCGTCTCCTTGAGACAGGCTCTGACGGTCGGAAGATCGGCAAAGTCCTTCATCGTCGGCATGCGATTGCCGCACACGCGGTCGATCTCTTCCTGTGCCCTGCGCTGCCACACCGGGTGGACTGCCATGGCCATGAGGAAGAACTTGAGCGGACCCGAGATGGTCACCACGCCGACGAGGTTGAAGAACCCGATCATGCAACATGCGAAGATCTCCTGGTCCTCCGTCTGAACGAGGTCGTGGTTACCCTCGCGCTGGAGCTGCTCAAAGTACCGGTATGCCCATGTGTCGCTGGGCAGCTCGCCTCTCAGCATCCGGTCCTTGGCCAGGCGATAGTTGTTGATCCACCAAGCGCGCTGCGCCGCCTCGCGCTTGACCTCGAACTTCTTCCAGGGGTTGACGGCGAAGGGCAGGTGCCAGATGGGCGTCATGGTGTTGGTGATGGGGCCGGACACGCTCATGCAGTGGAGGGTGAGGTCGGCGCTGTCGCCGTTCGTCTTGCCTTGAGTCGCGTCATCCCATGCCAACCGGCTCATCACCCGACCGCAGAACTCGCGCGTGTAGTCAAGGAACCGCGATTGATCCAGCAGCATCAAGCCGAGAAACCTAGCCGTTTCCTTCTCCACGTGCCCGTAGAAATGGTTCCGATGAGACTCGGCCATGGCGGCATGTACCCATTTCCGCTGTCGAGTCCATATATCTAGTGCTAGTTAGTAGCCGTTGGCGGTCGTTCGTGGCGTCGAAGCCATAGATTGAACATACCATGCCGGTCCATCAAAGCCACGTACGCGGGTCCCTCCTTGTGTCGGAAGAGCGATCTGATCTGAGGACGGCCCGAGTAGATATGCCCGCGCTTAACGAGCAGCTCCTCGGCAATCTTCTCGTCGGACACGATGATGAACGGTTGATTCAGCATCCTAGTCTGGTAGATAGGTCCGTAGATGTCCGCCCACTCCTTGAACTTCAACCACATACCAAACCTGGGCAGGTCGTGCACGCGGCCAATAACAGGAAAGACCTTGGGGCCCGGAAATTTGGCCGGAGGGCCGAGCTTCTTCTTCTTCCATGTAAGGAGCTGCTGGACGGCCGAGAAGAGAAGACTAGGTATTGCCAGATATAAGAGAATTAGAGCAAAACTCTCCATCTTGTTGTGGTGCTCGTCGAAAGCTGCCACAAAGAAGGCGAGGTGAGGGGAAGAGCTGACGTCGGTAGGTTGCCCTGGGCTTTGACTAAAAGAAGGTCGAGAGTTCCCGGAACAATGATGCGTGCGATATTTGCCACCGGCCGCACTCGTTCACGGTCACAAATATCAGTTGATCAGTGAAAACCTCTACTTTGTACCTGAATTCACTTCCGATCCAGGCAAAGTGACTGGTCTGTCGAGAGGCAGCGTGAGCAAGATGTCACATAAGTCAGACCATAACCACAGGACAATACGACAATCTGCGAAGCCTCTCTCACAGGCCAAGCACCCGCAGTCCCAGGTAGGCGGGACACCTCTTGACCTTCTTATACTGCCTGCTACTCCTCCCCTCCTGTCCGGGTTTCAAGCTCTGAAGTCCGGCCTCATTCGACCACAGGGGTCAGCCGCGTTGATGAAAATCCATGGCTCCTCGGCTAACCCCCTGCCGGCCCTTGCGTCTAACCCTCCTGGAAGCAGGGTCAGCGCCATGGCCAGTCTCGGTTTACGAATCATATCATTGTCAGCTATCCGCACCTATGGACCTACATGTGAAGCGAACGAGACGAGGACGTCGATCGGATGGCCCTTCCGTGCCCTCGTCTGCGACGCTGTGAGTTGGGGGCCCTGGCATATTGCCACAACGAGACCAACGCGTCGATTGGAGGCGCGGTGCAAGGCGTGGAGAGAGTCCGTGAACGAGCGGCTCAACCTTCAGCCTGTTGCTGAGTATGGGGTAGCAGTATCCTGGTTTATGGGATTACCGGGCGAAAGAAGGACAGCGACGTCGATACCAGTGCTATAATCTGCATCGCTCTGCATCGGAGAATTCTTGGCTGCTTGCCTGCCCGGCCAAAGGGGGCTATTTGCCATAGTGCTTGCTCGTAAGGGGCGATTCAGGCTATACTCGAGGCCCTGCCTCGGCGTATCGACGCAGCGTCAATCAGTCACAAGCTTTGCACGGGCGGTCCATTCCCGCGGAGCATTCCAAACCAAGAATAGACGATAGTCTGGACAGCCGTTGCTCTGACTGCGTGGTGTTTCCGAGAGCTGTTGGTTCTTAGTAGCCTTTCGTTTTGTGCCGTCCATCATTTGATGCCACCCCATGGGGGCTTAATCTATTGCCCTCCCAGTCTGCCGACGAGGTCGTAGGATTCCGCCCTCCGCAATGACGATCTGGTCCCCATTTGCTGCCGAGAGTAACCACCGACCCTGGTTTCTCAGCCTTGCATTTAGGTTGTGGTTATACCACGGTTTCTGGCTCTCCACGTGTTCGGTCCCCATGTCTTCGCGCAAGCCTCTGACAACAATGGTTTTCGTGGCCCAAGCCGTAGCTATGCCTCTTCAGACAACGATGAGAGAATTATTCTTGGCGTGCATTGTCATGGCATGGTCTAAGCTGACATTTGATGAATGCTTAATGCCGCGTAGAGTGATCGAGTCGCAGGACATTGAGCTGGGGAAGTCCGAAACGAGTCCGTTCGGCAATGCAGGCCGAGAGCGAACACTTGGGTTTCTGACCGGCGATTGGCCGCTTTGGCGGGATGTTAGGATCAAGCGGACGTTGCACAAGGCGTCTCGACCATCCCACTGGGTCTCAACACCGCAAATCGAGTCTCCAGATGTATGGCGAATGTTGCAGCGAGGACATCGCTTTGCGTAGGGCCTTCAGTATATCCAGAGGCAGCTTTGCTGTGGACCGTTATAAGCACCGTACGTGTTTTGTAGCAAATATGGATCGCGAGCCGAACTTCGCACCCCTCTGGGGTTAAGGAACCGAAGGTCTCGCGGCGGCACCGAACGCTGAGTAAACCAGCAATGGATGGCACGACTGCGCTGCAGTCGGCATGATTGTCAAGCCGTCGTCAAGAACTCTCGGCCGACGGATCGTAGGTGGGTAGCAGCCGCTTATTCCTTTCCTTCCCGCGGGCTGCCAAAGTAAGCCATGAGACCAGGTCAAGCGGCCGTATGTGGGCGTGGTCGCCGAGGCAAGCGACGGGTATGGCCAGGACGTCTTAGAATGACTTTCCTCTTCGCCTATGGGCTCTTCGCTACTAGTAACAACAGGCCGGAGTCCTGATGGGAACATGCGAGTTGAGCAACATAGACCGCGGTGGAAGGTATCTCGGGTTTGCTCAACCACCTGAGGCTTGCTTCCCGCTTATTCCTCCTGCTTTTGGAATGTGGAAGCAATGCAGAGACATGTCCAGGAACAGCTCAAAGCCGAAGACAGGGCAGTAAAGTAGTTCGGTCCCGGGCGTGGGTGAGCGGTAATGAGCCTGCACCTCGATACCTGGTATCAGAATGCCGTCATCCCGGCTCAATGTCTCGACGGCATGTCCTCTCAGCACGTGATAGTAGGAGATTTCAGTATCGCCCGAAGAAGCGTTTCTGCCGTGTTGTCGCGACTACGTACTGCTGGCATAGTACCGGTTTTGGATTCCGAAGTTACCGGTCTATCATTGCAAGGGACGACAGGAGGGATTATCACTGCGAGTTTGGGACATGCCGTTTCAGGCAGGATTGCGGACAAGCAACTTTGGCTTTGCTGTTGGCACTGCTTTTAACCAAGCAAATTCTTCTACTCCCAGGCGACTGAACCCTATCCAAGACGTTTGAGGAGCAAAGCATGTTGGCAAGTGAAGCAAAAAGCAGGCCCTTATATGGAACGTGGATTGCATGAAGTTCGCAGCGGGTCTAGTTTCACATTGGAGGGAGAGACTGGAGAAATGAGAATAAACTTCAGTCTTTGCCGATGACATTAAATGATCCAGATGCAGTGGCCTCCAGAGGAACAGCATGGACTGGCCCGATGTAGCGGATGCGCCCCGATACCAGGTCGGCACCTTCACAGCCACCACAGAAAGCAAGACAAAGTTTTTTTTCTTCATGTCGCGAGCAAGTCACGATCACAATGAAAAAAGAGAAGGCCCTTCAGACTTCCACCAACAACCATCCTGCCTCGAGCGCAAAAAGCTAACTCGGATGCGGGATTGAGATCATCAACACTCTTTATACAGCCGAGGCAGAGCCAAGACCGCCACCTTTGCAGGCAGAGCAAGAGTAAAACGTCTTCACTCTAGGTTATCGGGGATCGACTCATCCTCAGGGTTGGGATCTGTGGCTTTCGTGGAAAACCAAGAGAGGAACGACGACTAAATAGAGATTCTATGAAGTACTGTTGGTGACGGTGGTTAGCATCGCTGTAGGTATACCCTTGTTGGGGGGTGGTGTGAACTCACTTGTCGAACATGAGAAAAAAAAGAAGAAAATTGTAAAAGAGCAATGGGCGCAGGAGACTATATACCATGTATACGTGGTCCGTGCGTGCTTCTGGCAAGTACAGATTCTGCTTCACCGCCCACGGTACGTACCTGTTCACTTTTCGTGATTGGGTTGTTGGCACCAGCTATTATCTTGATTCGTGGTCGGCCTTGGATGAAATTTACCGAGTATTCGAGTCTCTATTGATAGCTATGGTAGCTATTTTACAACATGTGTATGCACACCTGCCTAGAAGAAGATTCATAATGGCAGAGTGGCGAGCACCAGATCCTCTAATCGCAGTATGGTGCAGGCCATCCGTCTGTCTGCTCGACGTTGAACCAAGATATGATGCACCTGAGCTTGTGACTGCAATGTTGGCCGATGGCCGAAAGAGCTCTGCTACTTCGCCCCGTTCTCACGATTCCAAGCACCGTGCTTCAAAATGTGCTGTGATAGACAGAACTGCTTCGGCGTCACCTTGATCCTACCTACGCTTCTCTCATGGGGACCAATTAACAATTTAACTGAGAAGTGTGTCACAGGCGAACATCATGGACTTGCCTTACACGTGTAGTGCTGAGTAAGGTATAGTAGGATAGGTACCTCAGGTACCTCAAGTAAGACGACCTGGAGTTCCAAGGTCGCCAAGCAGTTGCGGTGCCAGATGTTCGCAGCTGGCACCCAAGCTCGAGCTTGCCCCGCCAACATTTGACAACATTGACGTCGTTACGTATGAAGTCATCGCGCCAAAGAAAATAAGGGCCCAACTTTAACATGGCATCTACACGTCTTTCTTGCGACACTTGACAGGCGTCTTGACTACCACCATGGCTGCGACGTACGTACTGCGACAGCCCTTCATATGCGCCTGTGCTGACGGATTCTAGCTCCAACATCCTGTCGCTTCCCTTCAGGAAGTCGACTCAGATCTCGCTATCGAGCTCGATACGGCAGTACATATCAACCAAGTATGACCAGCACCCCGATATGTTCCGCCATGACCTCGAGGTCATCGACAATCTGCGGCGCGATGCGGTGAACGTTCGGGAGCCCCATCAAAGCGGCATCAAGAAGCTCCAGACCTATGCGGGGCAGCTTGTCTGGATGACGGGAAAGTTCCCAATCGATGTACGTTTTAAGAGATGAACACATGATATCTACTGGAAGAGGAGGATGGCTGATGTGGTCTCCATCGCAGATCGGTGCCGAGTTCACATGGTATCCCGCCCTGGGATACAACACCGAGCGGCCTCTCGTGGCCAACAACCTCAAATACGAGCTCCTCAACATCCTCTACAACCTGGCTGCGCTCTACTCCCAGCTCGCCGTCGCCTCGAACCGCAGCAACACCGAAGGACTGAAGACGGCAGCAAGCTACTTCTCTCAAGCAGCCGGCGTGCTCAGCCACATGAAGACGACCGTCCTCCCCGACCTGCGCATGGCGAACCCGCCCGAAGACATGGACGAAGCCACCCTCGAGGCTCTGCTGCAGCTGTGCCTCGCCCAGAGCCAGGAGTGCTTCTGGCAGAAAGCCGTCATGGACGGCTACAAGGATGCCTCGATCGCCAAGCTCGCCGCCAGGGTCTCGGACTTGTACAACCTGGCGGGCGAGGCGGCCATGAAGAGCGAGGCCATCAGCTCGGCCTGGATACACCACATGAGCGCGAAGCACCACCACTTCGCCGCCGCCGCCCAGTATCGCGCGGCCTGCGACTGTCTCGAGAAGAGGAAGTACGGAGAGGAGATTGCGCGGCTGATGGACGCTGTGGCGTGCGTGAATGAGGGGCTGAAGGAGACCCGAGGCACGTACCTCAGCAAAGCCGTGATTGAGGACTTGAACGGTCTGAAGAGGCGCGTTGAGGAGGACCTGAAGAGAGCAGAGAGGGACAACGACGTGATATATCTCAGTAAGTTGCCGTACAAGGTTGTCTCGGTCTGGATGTGGCTATGGTACTGATGATCTCCAGATACCGTCCCCCCAAAATCAGAACTCAAGATACTCGACCGGGCCAACATGGCCGTACCCCGTATCCCGCCACAAGTCGCCAACCCCTACGACTACCTCGGCGACCACGCCGAGTTCGGCCCCGCACTCTTCACAAAGCTCGTCCCCTTCGCCGTGCACGTCGCAGTCTCCATCTACGAAGAGCGGCGAGACCGCCTGGTCAACACCAACATCATCGGCGAGCTCCAGACCCTGACCGACAGGCTCCACGAGATCCTCTCGAGCCTCAACCTGCCCGGCTCCCTGCAAGCCCTCGAGAAGCCCCTCGGCCTCCCGGGGACCCTGGTCCAGCACGCCGAGGAGATCCGGCAGGCCGACGCCCTGGCCCGCCTGCAGCGCGGCTTCGCCGACATCGAGAAGCTCCGCGGCGGCGACCGCGCCGTCTTCGAGGAGGGTAAATCCCTGCTCGCGGCCGAGGAGGAGGAGGACTCGCGCCTGAGGCGCAAGCACGGCACGGCCCGGTGGAACCGCCCGGAGAGCCGGGCCGACCCGGCCGGCGGCGCGAAGCTGTGGCAGCAGGCGGCCGAGATCGAGGGCTACTTCGCCAGCAGCACGTCCAGCGACGCCGTGGTGCGCGACAAGTTCGCCTCGGTGCGCGACGTGCTCGCCCTGCTGGCGGGACCGGACAGGGGCCTGCTGGACTACGTCCCCAGCAGTCGGCGGACGGAGATCCCGGAGACGATAAGGCCGGCTCTGGGACGGCTGCGGAGCGCGTACAACGACGTCCTGCGCCTGGAGTCGCGGCGGAGGAAGCGCGCCGAGGCGCTGAGGGAGAAGGCCAAGGGGGACGACATCAAGGGCGACATCCTGGCCGAGGCGGCGAGGCTGGAGCGGACCTACCCGACGACTGCCATCGTGCCGGCGCACTTTGAGGATTTCTTCGGCAGGCGGCTGGACGGCATGTACGAGGTCGACCTGGCAGCGGTGGAGAAGGAGACGGTGGACCAGGAGAAGGTGCTGGCGGACGTGCAGCGGGCGAGCCGCGAGTTCGAGGCCCAGCTGAAGAATATGGGTGGTAAGGGAGGCAGGGAGCGCGAGGCGGCGCTGCAGAGGCTCGATAACGCGTATTATGCGTACAAGGAGATCGTGCGCAATGTGGAGACGGGGCGGAAGTTTTATAATGACTTGAGCAGGATTGTCGGCCAGTTCAGGGATCAGGCCAGGACGTGGGTGAATGAGCGGAGGAAGGATGCGAGGAGTCTTGAGGAGTAAGTCCCGAGCGATTATGTGGGAGATGCATGCCGTTACTAACTTTTGCCCTCAGCGAGATATCGATGCCACCGCTATCGTCGATGTCGATCAGCGGCCATCAGCAGCAAGCTCCGCAAGAACAAAGCTACCAGAGTCCCAACTCGTTCTACAGCCAGCAACCGCCTCCGCCCAGACAGCAGGTTCACAGCCCGGCTGAAGCGCGGATACAATCGTGGGCGGACCAGCTCGAGCCGCAGCAGCCGAAACCTATGCCGCCGATTGCCCCCGTGTGGTCGCCCGACATGGGCATCAAGTTTGCCGGTTCCCCTGCGGTGAATGCACCGGGGAACAATCCGCAGGGCGGGCAACAGCAAGGCGGGGGTAATGGACCGGTTGGAGGGCAGTGGGAGCCGGGGCAGGGGATACGGTTTGGTTGAGGTCTGACTCTGTCATGATGTTTACGTGTCAAATGTGGTCGCGTTTAGTTACCCGTTCCTGGTGATACCCACAAGACTCGATGCAGATTCTGCCAGCAAATACCAGGCATGTGTCTAGGCTGGCTACACAGACCTCACGTCCTGCGCACTCTTATAGTAACCACTATCCCGTAACCGCTCAGACTCTCCCACACACCAAATTCATTCTCCTTCCTGAACGTGACCTCCTTCGCCCGCACCGTCATGCTAACTCCCTCCGTCTCCGGCAGTGCAGGCCCAGCCGGTACCTTGGCACTCGCCGGTGCCGGTGCCGGTTTCGCCTCAGCCGTCTTCCGCCCCCACCCACCGAACAGCCCCTTCTTCTCCCTCTGCTGCTGCTGCACCTCGGCCCTGATCTCCCTCCTCTCCGTCCTAACCCGCTCCTTGGGCTGCAGATAGGCCGCCAGCCGCCTGGCCATGAGCTCATCCCTCCACCAAAACGCCGTCGCCGCGTCGTCGGCACTCCCCTCTTCCCCCTCCGTCCAGCGTCCCCACTCATCAAATTCCCTAGTATCCGACCTGCCTCCCCCCCTTTTCTCACCACCACCCCCAATCCCGTCCCGCTTTCCGACAGAAGCAACAGCAACATCCACCCTGCCCACGCGTATGATCTCCCCCAGCTTCCTCCTCTCGTCAACCTCGCTCAGCGCCCAGGGACCCGGGACGGCAGCCACGGGCACGACGACGAGCTGCGCCACCCCGGCGCGGGCGGCGGCGATGTCGGAGGAGAGCAGGAAGGCCTCGACGTGGGGCAGGATGTAGGACAGGATGTCCAGGTCGGCGTCGGCCTGGGCCGAGTGCGTCATGGCGTTGGTCGCCCTGATGCGGGAGGGGAGGGTGCGGAGGTGGGTTGATAGGGGGTCGAGGACTGCGGAGAGGGAGGTGGGGTGGGTGGATGGGTTGGGGGAGAGGATGTCGGTGTAGGAGGGGGGAGATGCTGTGTATGAGGGGGGAGAGTCGTCCATCTCTGGTGGGAGAGGGGATTTGGACATTTTTGCTGGTGCGATGGAGTCTTTTTGCTGTGTTGGGATTATGGTTCGTGGTGCTTCCCTGGTGGTTCACGGAGGTGTCGTGCGGTGTGCACCAGTGGGTTGTGGTGCGTTGTGTGATATTCCTGATGTGGTGGAAGGGATGACAGCGACAGTCTGAATATCAAACAGACCAGAAGATAGTCTTGGAAGAGTTTGTGATACGGATGACGGGAAGTTTGAAAGGACGAAATGGCCAAGTCTTTGGCTGCCTACTGACAGGGAGCTTAAAGATGGGAACCAGCCGTGATAGCCACCGTGATGGTAGTTCCTCTCACGGGAAGATAAGGTAATGAACCTAAATCTGCCCTAGACAGATCAGACTGCCTGATGTGCACGGCGAGGGTTGAAAACGAGCGCAAATGCTCTCCGGAAACCCTGAAAAGCCCGAGTTGACTTGACTAAGGTTTGCCTGATCGGGGCTCGGTATGTGTGTCAGTGGTAACGAGAAGAAGGACCAATGCCACAGGCGAAGACATTGAATGCCTTAGCGCAGCTCCGGTGCAAGGGAGCAACCACAAAAGAGTGAAGACTAAAAGAGTGAGAACTGGACTGTGAGGTATAATGCCTTCAGGTAAATGGCATCGCTAGGGACGATGTAGAGGAGGGGTTGAGGCTGAGTTGGTGATCGACTGCCTGGTCTGATCCCATGAACGCCTTAGGCTTTCTTGGCTTCTCGAGAGTCTGTCTCTTGGTATGTACAGTACAAGCACATACCTCAGTCACCGAGCCGAATCTGGCAACCTTATCAATCTTGGCTACTTGAGCCGAAGAGCCGATTGACTACACGTGTGACACAGGTTGAATAATATATACAGTCGTATGGGGACAGTGAAGGAACTGATTCCCGAGACACGAACCTCGTGCATCTCCAGCGATGCAGATCGGGCAGCAGACGCGAGAGAAGCCAATTCGCTGGAAACAGTCGACAGATGACAGCCTGCCTTACCGTTGGAAGTGTTCCAATCACTGTCTGGAAGCTGTCGCGATTGGCCACTTGTTTACGCACCACCAACTCAGAGCGCGTGATGTCGGGGCTCGTGTATCGTAAGTCGTTTTGGGAGACCGATCTGTTGCCCAGCTTTGCATGAAGTAGCGCCAAGCACCCGGACGAGCAGAGTAAGACGGACGAATGCGAGTTGCGGGTCGAATCAGTCAATCAATCAGTCAATCAGTCAATCAATCAATCAATCAGTTCCAGTGCAATGGCAACGTGTGTTGCTGTTTCTCAATCTGGATACCGGACAGTCTCATTTCAAAACCATCGTCGGTCAAGGAAATATCGTCGTCTAACAGGATGAAGGAAGGTCCAACTCCCAAGTCGCTTCACGGCACCGACGACCCACATTTCAACCCCCTGCTGACGTCCTGCGCCTCTTGCCGTTTCTCCATAATCGACCCTAAGGCAGACACGCGCCTGCCTATAACGAACTTTCCAAACGTTCCAAAGGGGTGTTCGACCAAACACTGCCGCATTTCATTTTCATTCCAGAGCAAGCTTACGGGACAGTGAATGTTCTCCATAGGCGACAAGAGAAAGACCCCTGTTTGAGGCTGAATATGGGAAATGTCTGCCGAGGATTCAATGGGTTGGATCTTGAAGCTACGATAGCCGCCAAGACTACCTCATCCGTCCCACGCATTCATCGCAACCACGCCATCATGTGGCAGTACTCGGTCGGCCTTAGATGTCGGCTGCGGCTGGGATGATGAGCACGATAGAGGTATAAAGGTAGACGAATACAAGTGCTAAAGAGGGCCTTTCTTGCTGTCTTACTGCTGTTCGTAGTCACACTCTGGTCCTCAGATCTCGCATATTTGTTACTGCCAATCCCTTTCGTCTGATCCTATCCATCCAGTATCAAACCTTCTCCCCGCCCCCAAACTCTCTCTTTTCACACTCGCTGTGAGAGGGATATCACACGTCACAGGACTTCTTACCAGTACTTCTTACGTGTGAAAGCAACAGACCATATAAACCCGAGCTTCCCCTCTTCCAATCACCTTCACCTCCTCCTCAGCGACGTAGCATACACAGACACAGGGACACATACAGTCTCTGTCATTGTTTTCTTCCATCAAGAAGCAACTTCTCACTCTATCAAACAACAACACCAGACAAGATGGCGTCCTACAGGGTAGCAGCGCCGGATGAGTATCTGGCCATCACTGGCATGGGCGTTCGTATAATCCAACCCGTACAGAGGACAGACCACAGCGCCTAACTGAGCCATGTGCAGATCAAAAATGTCAAGATATGCAAATCAGCCTGGATTCTCCCTTTCCAACGCTATTCGCGCTTCAGCGTCCAGCCTCGTGATTTCTCCATGAACCTCCAAGCCATGACCAAGGAGAAGCTGCAGTTCATGCTCCCCGTCGTCTTCACTGTCGGCCCCGACATCAACCACCGAGGTGCCAATTCTCGCTACAGCCACACCGACGGGGAGTCACACGACTCCCCCAACCATGACGACGACGAGCATGTGGACGCGACCCACCGCGAGGACCGCGGCGACGCCCTGATGAAGTACGCCATGCTGCTGGCCGAGTCGGACCGGTCGAAGAAGGCCGCCAACAAGGACCATCTCGCCAACATCGTCCACGGCATCATCGAGGGCGAGGTCCGAGTCCTGGTCAGCAGCATGACCATGGAGGAGATCTTCACCGAGAGGGAGGTCTTCAAGCAGCGCATCTACCGCAACATCCAGACCGAGCTGGACAAGCTCGGACTGAAGATCTGGAACGCCAACGTCAAGGAGCTGAAGGACGCCCAGGACAGCCACTACTTCGAGTCTCTGTCCAAGAAGGCACATGAGGGCGCTACCAGTCAGGTTCGTTATGGCCAGCCACACACCCCCCCGCTGTCTCAGACCCCGGAGAGCCAACGCGGAGAAAGCTTCATATCACTAACATGGAAAACAGGCACGTATAGACGTAGCAGAAGCCCGACTCCGCGGTGACGTGGGCGAGTCCAAGCGCCAGGGCGAGCAGGAGCGAGAGATCGCCAAGATGTAAGTCAGCGCCACACCACCCGTCCCAAAACATGAGGTCGACGCTGACACAAAGCAATAGCCAAGCCGAGACGGCTGTACA
Organism: Coniochaeta sp. PMI_546; assembly: GCA_021432605.1. Lineage (NCBI taxonomy): Eukaryota > Fungi > Ascomycota > Sordariomycetes > Coniochaetales > Coniochaetaceae > Coniochaeta > Coniochaeta sp. PMI_546. The sequence continues at coordinate 58,678 of MU271164.1, read as the reverse complement.
GAAAACTGAGAGAGATATCGAAAAATCTGAGGCCAACGCCCGTCTCGCAACACGCCAGGCCGCCTTCAACCGCGACGTCGAGATCGCCCGGATCGAGGCCAACCGGAGCACCGAGGCCAAGGACGAGGACCTGAAGCGCGAGGTGGCCATGAAGCGCGCCCAGGCCGAGATCGAGCGCCTGCGCGCCAAGGACGTGGTCTCGGCCCAGATCGCCCGCGAGTCCAAGCAGCAGGCCGCCGACGCCAAGGCCTACGAGGTCGCCGCCCAGGCCCGGGCCGACTACGAGAAGTCCAAGCAGGCCGCCGACGCCCAGGCCTACAAGACCAAGCTCGACGCCGCCGCCCAGGCCCAGGCCGAGTTCGACCGCACCACCAAGGCCACCGACGCGGCCGCCTACAAGACCAAGCTCGACGCCGAGGCCTGGAGCGCCGCGGCGATAAAGAACGCCGACGCCAACCTGGTCAAGAAGCTCAAGGAGGCCGAGGGCCTGACCGCCATGGCCGGCGCCTACGCCCAGCTCAGCGCCGCCTTCGGCGGCCCCGCCGGCCTGCTGCAGTACATGATGATCGAGAGGGGCACCTACGTCGAGCTGGCCAAGGCCAACGCCGCGGCCATCCACGGCCTGCAGCCCAAGATCAGCGTGTGGAACACGGGCGCGTCGCAGGGCGCGGGGGCCGGACAGGCGGCGGCGGACGGTAATAATGCCAGCCAGGTCGACACGATGCGCAACATCTACCAGATGCTGCCGCCGCTCATGACGACCATCAACGAGCAGACGGGCATTACGCTGCCTGAGTGGCAGTTTGGCCGGCTGGCGGGGGAGATGTCGCAGCTTGAGAGGGGGAAGATGGCCAATGGTGGTAAGTAAGGGGGCGGAGTGTTGAGGTTGTTTAACTCTGGCAGGGCGAGAGGAACTTCAGCAGAAATCTCGGTGACGGATATCACTCTCTTTACCGGCCTGCAACTTGTGTGTTTCCTATGTCACAGATGGGATGGCGTGTGTTTTTCATTTGTCTGTTTGATTTAGTATGGGGTGGTTGTTTGCACTGCGAAATTGGCTCTGTTATGCATCCTCGGCGTTGGCCCGAGATATCCTCCTGAATTTGACAATTGACAAATAGAGATTGCTGCTTGTTATTTAAGGAAGTTATTACTAGTTATCACTATTCCTGATCTAGTGGTGTACCTCATGCCACAGAAAAAGAAATCGATGGAGATCCAGAGAAATGCACCTGATGGTTGTAGCAGGTTAATAGGCATTTCAAAAATCCACCCTAGCTTGAGCCTCACGCCAAATAGGTAGTTTACGCGATATCAATGCTCTTATCATCATCTGCATCATTTGGTCAACTGTTATGCCGGCAAGGGCTGTGTTGCGTGCCGCGTGTGAGGGGCACCAAAGATTCTCGACTCTGGTCACCAGGACTCCCGGCATGAAGTCCAGCTACAGCCTATATAGGTCTCCAGTCCACTGCGACCGTATCTTGTCCCTGATGCCGGTCAAGGCCCCATGAACTTCTTGGTGGGTGTGCAAGATCTACCATCTAACCAGAGGTTCGTAAGAATCAAATGTAGTATGGAGGTACTATTTCTTGTCAGTAAGAGCAAAGGCAATGTGAAACAGAACATATTACCGAGGATTTGCTTGTAGAATACAGGCCAATGTCAGTGAGATTACTGGACTGCTAATTGTTGGAACTTAACTACCGTTTGGTTTGAAAGCACTGACATGAAGTACGCCTACACATGCATCATTGAAAGCTGAAGAGTTGGAGTGCCACTTTGAACAGGGGGGTTTGAAGACACAGAGCCGAGTTGAAAGAGCTAGAGATCGAAAGCTTTTGTGTTATTTTCAGTCAGGGGTGAAAAGGCAAGGGAAAAGATTGTAAGATACGTTAGGCTGATCTGAGGTAAGTTCAAGGCGCGACCTTTCTAAGAGGAGACATTTAGTTCCTCTTCAACATTGCTGCGAATAACTCGGCTAAATAGATTAATCCAATGCTTTCATAATCCCTGTCTAGCTCTAACACCACATACGGTTGCTTAACCAAACGACCATCCCCTCGAGCTCATCCGAGACAATACCACGCGACTGCTCTACAAGGCATCCTTCCCATTAGGCGCCAGGAGCGCAAACCGCCCCATCCCCCCCTCCTCGCCAGCCTTCTTGAAAGCCTGCTCCCACTCCTCAAGCCCATACACACCCACGCACTCCGCGCCCGCACCGTCTTTACCCAGCTTCAGCTTCCCCGTCTCGACAAGCTTGATGAGCTCGTCGATCTGCTCCGGCGTATACATGAAAGTCCCCTTGAGACTGAGCCCCCGGAGCATGATCTGAAAATACGGAAACCCTACATCCCCAGCAGCACCACCCATGAGACTCATCCGTCCGTACTGGCGGAGCGACAGGACACCCGCCTTGATATGCGAGCTGGCCCCCGCGTTCGGCGGACTGATGTCGAAGTAGGCGTCCACAGTGCCGTTTCTCGAGCCCAGCTCCTTGGCCGCAGCCGAGATGGACGCCACATCGCTCTCTACGCCGCCGGTCATCTTGACCACCTTGAGCTGACCGCCCGGATACGACCTCTTGGCCACCACCTCCAGCTCCCCGAGGACCGCCTCATTACGGCCCATGGCAATCACATCCGCCCCAAGCGCAAGCGCGACATGTACCGCCGCCCCGCCAAAGCTCCCCGTGGCGGGGGCAACGAGCACCAGCTCGCCGGGCCGGACATCCACATCCCTCAGCCCGCCGTAGGCAACCAGCAGCGACGGCAGGAACCCGAGATCCGCCATCCCATAGCCGAGCTTGCCGAACAGCCTCCCCTCGTCGAGGACATGGACGTTCTCCGCCGGCACGCGCACGATCTCCCCGAAGCTGCCGTTCCGCCACTCCCCCTCCATCATGGCCCGGCCCGCTTCGGTGTGGGAGCCGTTGAGCCCGTGCAGGATCTTGGCGCCCGAGCCGTCGCGGGCGCGCAGGACGGGGTCGACGTAGGCGAGCTGGCCCGGCCTGAGACCCGGGAGGTCGGAGGCGGCGGCCAGGATGCGGCCTACGGATGAGGAGCCCGGGACTAAGGGGGTGGGGTAGGAGTAGCCGCGGGAGTTGTTGTCGCCGAAGATGGAGGAGATGTAGGAGACGAGATGGGTGATGATGGGGCGGATGAGGACGGTTGATGGGGTTAGGGCCGGGGTCGGGATGGTTGCGACTTGTGCCGGCGAGGAGGCGGAGGTTACCTGCAGGCCGCGGTAGGTTTGGGGGATTTGGGAAGACATTGTTTGGATCGTGAATCTGATGATGCGATGGGGGATGATGTTGTGTGCTGGGTGATAGCTGGGATCGCCAACTTATTATGTACAATGATAGTGCTGAATGGTCGATACAGTGTTGCTAAATGCTAAAGGGCGAGTACTACTCGTTTGGTGACCACCTGGATGAAGAGGACTTGGCGATAAAAGTGAGGCTGCTCAGAATACGTGTCGAGGAACTGCTCTCTTATACCCCGATGCGGGCGACGAGTTGGTACTGCGACGACCTGCATCTTGTGATACGTCGGCCACTTTGGGACGATAGGACAGTCGGCGATACTCTCTAATCTCCTCGACGGCCTTCGGACAAAACCAAGAGAGAAAACAACAACACCTCCTGCGACAAATGCCAAGAAAAATAGAGAACGAATGGCATCAAGACATCCCCAGACCCCAGAAAGTGGAAGAGGAAAAGGCTTACATCCAGTCCATCAATACCACCACAGAGGTGCGGCAAAAACCCTGCGGACATACACGCACTCTGCCCGTGCTATCGCCGAAGATGCAGAACCTGCATCTGACAAAGAAACAAGCCTCTTACTAAGGACCCATTGGAATTAGCGGCGTTCATTGGCCGTCTCTGCTCTTTAGAAATCGGTGGGCAAGCCCCTTGGCAGGGACTTTGGCGTTGTGCGGCTTCAGTAGCATGACGCAGATGGCTGAGTACTCAAAAGCAAAAGTCCCCGAATGGAAGGCAAATGTGCTGTCGTGTAGTGTAAGATGTGCAGACCGCGGAGTGATTGAACCTCCCTGAATGATGGCATCCATTGGCTTGGTAAAGCACTGCGGATGAACCAAACCCCGCTCGTACATTTCATTCCTCAATGACTAAAGTGACTTCACAGCTTCTGCGATGCACCAAAGGCACCACCGTCCGTCTTCTCTTCGTGCTCTACATTGCGCACCTTCTCCCCCTCGCCCACAATCCCCCCAGTCTCCTCATCCCGGTGCGGGCCGGTGATGCCTATCTCCGCCGTGGTGAAGGCGTCCGCCGTGTCGCGGTACCACGGCCAGAAGTTCACCGCCAGGGCATAAGTCCACGCCGCCACGAAGAACATCATCGGGACCACCATCGCCAGTCCCGTGCCGTGCATATCCGCCACAGCGCCCGTGAGCGGCGGCACGCACGCACCCCCAAACACCCCCGCCACTATGTAGCCCGAGCCGCGCTTGGTGTGCCGTCCGAGGCCTCTCATGCCCAGCGCCATGATGGTCGGGAAGATGATGCTCTCGAAGAACAGCGTCACGTACAGCATCGACATGCCGATGTTCTCGCGCTGCGTGATGGACGGGCCGATGAAGACGATGCACATGGTCATGAAGACGAGGAAGACCCACCGCGGCCGGACAAAGTGCATCATCGCAGCACCACCAAACCGCCCTATGGCGAATGCCGCCTGTGCCCCGGAGAGGAACTTGGCAGCCAAGGAGTCGCTGGTATTGCTCCTGGTATCTCGCACGTAGTTGATGAAATAGCTGGCCCCAAAGTTAGCACACTTCACGTAACACTGATCGTCGCTTCGACAGACTCACCTCGCAATAGCGATCTGCGCGCCAGTGTAGCAGAACTCGGCAAACGCCGCGTGGAAAAGCCGGTACTGCTTGCGGAACGGCTTGTCGTCCTCGCCCGCGTGGGTCTCGGCGGCCTGGAACGCCATGTCCGCGTCGGTGACCTCGGGTATGGCCGAGAGGTAGAAGACGCCCGCGAGCAGGAAGACGAAGCACGCGATGGCGAGGTACACCCACTGCACGTTCTGGAGGGCCCGGGTGTCGTCGAAGGCGAAGAAGACGTACGACCCCAGCACGGGCGCGATGACGGTGCCGATGCCGTTGAAGGCCTGCGAGATGTTGATGCGGATCTCGGCGAACTTTGGTGGGCCGCAGACGGTGATGTACGGGTTGGCCGCGGTCTCGAGGCTGCCCAAGCCGTTTCCGATGATGAATATGCAGGTGCAGAAGCCGCCGAACGACTTCGCCTTGATGGCCGGGATGGCGAGGAGGGCGCCGAGGCCGTACAGAAACAGCCCCCAGATGAAGACGGCGCGGTAGCCATAGTGCCGCAGGATCCAGGCCGCATGCCCGAGCGATGCGAGGGGATATGCTCTAGAGGCCACAGTCAGTCACAGGGGCACACTACATCAGTCAGAAATACGGGATGTGGAAGTCAGCATACCCAAAGTAGGCTACTTGCAGGCCCGATGAGCGAGCTTTGTTGATGTCCAGAGTGTTCTGGAAGTGTTTGTTCAGAGTGTCAAGCAGTCCGTAACTGAATCCCCACAGGAAGAACAGGATTGTGACAAGGCAGATTGGGTATATCGACCCTCGAAGCGTCAACTCGGCCGCTGTCGTCGTCTTGTCGTCGGCGACCCGGAGAGACCGGCGCTTCCAGAAGCCTTTCGAGAACATTATGTCGGGCCGTGCTGTGTCATCCACTGAGTCGGTCGTGTATCGCTGCCTTCCCAGCTGCCTTCGTGAGGTTGTGCTGCGGGTCGTGGTCTACCACGGCACTGGAGCGGCGAGGACCTTGATATATCAGTGTGTCCCCAGTCCCCCGCGTCCGTCTTTGTGATCGACCCGCCATGCTGCAACGATGATGAGGAGTAACCTCCGATGCAATGGCACTTCGGTCCTTTTCGTTGGGCCATGTACTTTGGAACATCCGTCGGGAGTGAAGATCGAAGACTAAAGCAGAGGAGCAGGACGAATGAGATCTGGTTCACTGGTCTCGGCAGTGTGTTTCGATGGCGGGGAAGTCTGCATTTGAGGTGGAGCGTTTGAAGCTGTGGAGAGTCTCTTCAGCGAACTTCATTGGAGCGCAGTGCCTCTTTGGTTCCCCTTTGGGAAGGAGAGCCAGCGATCAAGCACTCTTGGCGCCATTGGGGGAGGACGGTCAGCTGCACGACGAAGGAAAGAAAATGAAGCCTCTGACGATGTCTTCGCTGGACTCGAGCGGCAGATGATTTACGTATTCCCCACCAGCCATCAATGCAAGCCATTCGCAACATCTTCTCCCGAGCCAACGCTCGCACGCTACTGTACGTGTAGTGTACCTATGTAGGGAATCACAAGCTACACGTATAGTGTACACTAGAAGACTGCTAGGACAGGGCACGCTGTACCCCGCACGTCACTAGCAATGGATGGCGTTCTTCCCCGGATTCCCCAAAACTTGGCAAGCCACCTCTCGGTCTGCTCACCACTGACATCGTCTTCCGTCGGGTAATTTATGTCGTCGTCCAGTAGCGTGTGACGTCGTCGAGCCTCAAGTCCTTTGCACAAGGCCTCTGCGCTTGATGAGTTCGTGATATCCTACATTGACATACGTCCGCGCACATGTGCTTCCAGGCCAGAAAGTACTCGGTTCTCTCCGAGAACCTGTCAGTCGCGTGGCAACCTTGGGTTCGGCAGAGAGGTTTCCCCAAACCATGAACTTTAGTCTAAGCTCCAGTGCGTGTCAAATTGGCCAGACTTGGGTGATGCCTGTATATGGCCATTCAAGCTAAAACAAAGCGCATTCTTCCTACTGTTCGCATCCATCACCACTCCCAACCATTGAAGGCTCAAGTGGAAGTCTGAGGCTGTCGCGGCCTTTCACCGGTGGACGGATGCCTGCTGTGGCTTGGCGACAGGTTTGATACACATCCATCTCATTCCCAAGTTCGAAAGTCATCATTTTCAGATCAGAGATGCAACTCAGCAACGAGGACCTGTGCTCTCAATGGCTCATGTCATGGGCAAATACGAGAGGCCGGCCTTGAAAGTGTTGAGGCCCACTGGCCAACGTCATATGCCATGGATTATATGATCTCTCACACAGGTAATCTGCTTACGATGTTGCTGCGAGGCCTGCGATATGAGGCCCAATGTGAACTGTGGAGGTTCATCTGGCGTCTTGCGGATAGCCACAGATGGAGCAAAAAAGGGGAGAATAAGGGGACTGGTTATGACCGGCTGCGTGTGCTCGTGCATCCGCATTTTCTTCATTTTACAGCGTTGCACCCAGCAGCTGATCGCCTCTGGATACGGCGCTGCAGCCACATGGATTGGATGCCGTCAAGTCTCAAGCGGGCCAAGCGGCTCCTCAAAAGATCGGCAGCCCGTGCACACAACGGTCTTGTTAGCTGGCAGAGCTGCCAACAATTGCCGAAGGGGCCCGTTTCAGGTGCCGCAGTGGGAATCCCACGTTGACGGATCACCGAGATGGGCATTGCTCCTAGAGGCATGGAAGTCAACAAGCTCCGAGACATGTAAGAACGCCGTCTCACGGCTTCAACTGGAACTTGTCGATGGAGGCATTGGCTTAGAGAAGAAAGAGAGAGACATTGCCATACTAAGATAGAGATGACTTGAAACCTGACATCACATTAGAAGATGAGATGCTCAGACCCCAACGGCGATCAAGTGATCAAGGACGGTGAAATCAAGATGGCGATCGGCGGTCAACTCTTCAACGCAGCATGAACCTTGATGGAGTCACTTTCGCGGACGACAAGGGCCTTCAGGAGAGAGCCATGACTGGGGTTCTCTCCGAACTGCCATATAGATGCCAAGGGCCTCGCTCTCTACACCTGTCCCTTTCCTCATACTCAACCCGCCTTCGAGTCTGCTTGTTCCACCGGCTCTGTGCCAGTCTCTCATTTCAAAAACCGTGTTGATATTTCAACACAGCCACTCTTTTCAAAACTCACAGGACACTGTCCCTAGTCATTCTTTAAGATGCGTTTCTCTTCCTTCGGCTCCCTCGTGGGAGCCGGGCTTGTCGGCCTCTCCCAGGCCAGCCCTGTGGCCCAATACGTCGGCACCCGCAGCCTCGACACCCGGACCACGCTTCCGGGCGTCTTCAACCTGGCGAAGAACTACGTGGACGAGATTCTGTACAAGGGGTACGAACTACGGTGCCGATTGCTATGTCAGGTGTTAACAATAGCTGACGTGTTTTCCGAAATCCAGTGTCTCCGCGCCAGCCCTCCCCGGTGTCCAAAAGGAAGTCACACTCGGCCTTGCCCTTCCCAAGGCCAGCATCAGCGGCGACATCTCCGTCGAGGTCACCGACAAGTTCCTGATCGACCCCACGATCAAGATCAACCTGGGTGGCGTCAAGGTTTACCTGGAGGTGGACCTCGAGGCCAGCGCTGCTGTTTCCACGTCCGTTGAGCTGTTTGCTTCTCCTCGTCTCGACCTCACTGTCAGTTTACATCAGCACCTTACCTTCGCCACGTTAGCTAACTAAAACCGTAGATCCCCGGCCTGCTTGCTGTGGATGCGGGAGCTGCGTTTGCGCTTGATCTCGTCGTCGCTGTCTCTGCTGCCATCGATGTCGAGGCGGGCGTCTACCTGACCTTGCCTGACCTGGCGTTCGTCGAGATCAGCCTTTTGACCAAGGAGATTGTCAGCTCCAACCTGTGAGCACTTTCGTTCCACAGTTACGCTTAATCATCTCTGCTAACACCGCTATAGTGAAGGTCTTCTCGCTCAGGCTCTGCCCATTGTCCTTGGCGCTGATGTCGAGCTTGAGGCCGAGGTTGACCTGACTCTCGGACTCCGTCTGCGTTCCGAGATCGGAATTGACGCTGGCCTCAGCATCGTCGGACTTGACGTCGGTGCCGGTGTTGACGTGGCCGTATGGATCAGCCTGTTCGACTACACCACGACCCTCGTCAAGGTCGATACCGATGAGAAGTGCCCTGTTTCCGCCAAGGAGGCATTCAAACTTGTTGCTGGTGTCGCCATTGACCTCGACGTTGCTGTCGGTGATGTTCTCGACCTGTCTCTTGCTCCTTCTGTTCTCGTCACTCTCGCAACCGCTGCCAGCGTTGATGTCTGCCTCCCCGCACCAGGTACTGGCAGCGCGGGTAACCACCTTGTCGCCACCTCCGCCGTTGCTGGCGTCCAGGCCTCAAGCACATCGGCTCTTCTCCCTGTTGGCACCGAGGTGTCGAACGTCGGCGGCGGAAAGGGCGGCAGCCCTGGAGCTGGCACCGGCTACGGCACCAACTCGGCCGGCGTCTACCCTACCGGCACCGGACTCTACCCTATCGGAACTGGCGCCGCCGCTGCCTCGACCGCGACAGCTTTGCCCTTCGGTAACAGCACCACTGCTGCCGGCGACAGCGGCCTGGTCACGAGCACCGTCACAACAACTGCCGTCTACACCATCACGAGCTGCGCGGCCACGGTCCCCAATTGCCCCGCCAGCCTGACGCAGAAGGTAGTCACCTCGACCGTCATCGTCCAGACCACCGTCTGCCCAGCCACCATGACCACCGCCGCCAGCAGCAGCAGCAGCTACAGCCCCGCCCCCGTGCCAACCCCGACCGGCACGCCCGTCACCATCACCCCCTGCGCCACCCCTACCACCAGCACCTACGTGGCGCCGACCAACGTCCCCACCCCGGCCCCCACCGTCACCATCATCGACACAACGACCTACTGCCCCGAGAGCGGCGCGACCTCTGCCGCAACCTCCGCCGCGCCCAGCACCTACCTCACCGCCCCCGCCGGCTCGGCCGTCCCCACCGGCTCCGCCGGCAACTACACCCAGGTCCCTCCCCTGAGCACCGGCGCGTCGGCCCCCGTCGGCACCGGCGCCTACACCCCGACCTATGTGACCCCCAAGCCCACCACGCCCGTCACGGCCGGTGCTGGCAAGATCGCCGGCGGTGCCGCTGCGGTGGTGCTCCCGATCGTTGCTGCTTTGATGCTGTGAGTTACGTCAAGAGTAGTCGGTGATGAGAGAGAATAGGTCAGACTTGTGAGATGCTGAGGGTGTCTAAATGTGTAATTGTACGAGAGAGGCGGTGGCTGGTGAAAATTAAATGTGGTTGAAGTTGTGGATTTGGGGATGGTGTCATGGCTGTAAAAACATCTTATATGTGCATGTCTCGTCAATGTCAACATGTAATATGTACAATTGATTTTTTGTTATATATTTACATGAATGTTCAGCCACACTTTCAACTTCAAGCTCTGGTGCATTGAAATTGCGTAGGGTATACTTTAACCAGAGGCGCATCTAGGCACACTTGCCATTCACGCAAGTTAGGTCATCAGAGCAATCATTCTCCGTCGAGCACGCGGCTCCTAACCCTTCAGTCAATATGTTTTCCCCGTCAACAATTATTAGGATCATTTCACTCACCAGCACAGTGTCCAGCCCAAGAGCAAGTAGGCGGCGGTGTCGTCCCACCACCGCCACCGGTAGTGCCGATCCTGGCAATCAGCCTGTCGCCGAGCGCCGTGATGCTGCTCTCAAAGGCAGCATAGTTGGCGGCGGACCAGTTCGCGCCGTTGGCGCCGGGCACGGCATCGCTGCCGGGGAAGGCGAGGTACAGCACGTCGTCCTGGTCGTGTCCGTTGTTGCCCGTGATGCCGGTGCCGTAGCACGCCGTGGCGAGCGAGATGGACGCCTCGCCGACCATGGGGTGGGCGCCGTCGTCGCCGTTCTCGTCGCCCCAGACGCCGTAGATCTTTTTTTCCCAGCTGCTGTTAGAAACTGTCATGCACGTAAGGAGTTGCATCGTCAGGGGGGGCCAGCGACATACAAGTTTGTTGCCGCAGACCACGGCCATGAGACTCAAGGGCTGCACGCCATACTGCTGCGGGTCGAAAGTCTTGTACCCGGGCTTGGATCCGGAGTTACCAAAGACCACGTACGGGTGCACGTTGGCGTTGAGGTCGGAGATGCCCTTCTTGTACGCCTTGACGGTGTCTGCGAAGGAGGTGATGGACTGAGTATCGCCGGAGTTGCCGCAGCGGCCGTCGTCGGCTGGACCACCCTGCGCACCGTCACAGTCTATGTCCATGTTGGCGAACTTGCCGCCCGTGCCTTGGATGTAGAGGACGTTGTAGTCGGCGATGTGGTCGCCACAGTAGGAGAATGCTTGGGATGGTGTCAGTGAGATGACTTGGCCCCGGGTAGAAGGGGCAATGAGTTACTGTTGGCTCCCCCATCAGTGCTGTAGAAGCCGGTAGCTAGCTTATTGCTGCATGTTCCCTGGCTCTTGATGGAGTTGTAGAAAGACTGGACGTTGGCTGGCACATCGCGGGCCTGGGCCGCAAGGGCTAGGAGTGAAATGAGGGCTGGAGTGAAGAAGGACTGCATTATGGCGATGTGTCACGAGGATCTCAAGCGTGGCAATCCTAGAGAGCAGCAACACATCCCAGGGCTAGGGTGTACCAAGTCCTATTTATCTTTACACATGGTAGTGGTTGCCTGGGTGTTACGTATTACATAGCAGTCCTAATAGAACGGCTTTACATTAACCTTGGCCAGAACTCCTAGAGGTTAGGATCAACTAGTGTACCACCACGCATAATCTACACGTGGAAGACATGGGATATACTGAATAGTCCTGGGTTTTAACTGGAGGAAGATTCTCGAAGGGAGATCCCAGAAGACGGTCCGACTGCTGGTGGCCGTTCGGCTCCAGAGGCCTGAAAGTAGCATATATGACCGCTGTCGAGGTGTCTTGACTGGCGGCATCGTTTGCTTGCCTCCCAAGTCCCTTTTCCAGGTTGTAAATTTCAAGGACTGTGTCAGGGGCAACGTCACATTCTGTGAAACGTAGTTCTGCCACCGTGGTGGGGGCAATCTGTCAGGCGATATTTCTCCAATGCAACATGGGAAAACACCTGCTGTTTGGGTGATAGTCGAAACGACTACCGTGGTATCTACTGACACGGTAGCTTGGTTTCCCCAGATCAAAACGAACATGTACCGGAGGTAGTGCCAAATCCAACGGTGTCCTTCCGGGGTCGTGAAGAAAACCTTTAAGCATAAATACGGGATATGATTCGTGATCCTGGTCGCGGGTTGGGCCGCCGTCACCGCATTGGCGGGTTCGTATACAAAAGATACCTCAATGGGCTGAAATTGTGAATGACTCGTCGATACTGACGTCGGTCAAATCCGGAGGATCTCTAGTGTAACAGTTGCAATCAGAATTCTACTGCCTAGAGCTGAGAACCTTCATGATTGTTATCCCGCCAGTGAGGTCCATCGACAGATAGTCAAATTCCGGTGGCATTGATTATGTGCTGCCACAATTTATCTAAATATTGTAGACATACGATTGACATTATTAAAACGGTTCAGGTCGATGGTACAGTCTTCCAGACATTGCACCTACACTAGACATAGACATGATAACAGCTCTCTGCGAAATAGAACATAGAAAACAACACTAAACAATAGAAAAATCTAAGACTATCCAAAACCTCAATTCCAGGAGGCTCCAGTTAGGAATTCTTGAATCCATACACCTCAACCACATCTCCGTCAAACGCAGAGAACTGCCCAGCATCGATGCTGATTCCATCATATCCGACACAGATAAACTCCCCGGCACTGCGTGAGTAGTAAATGGCGATGCCGTACAGAAAGTTATCATCCTTCCAGCTGAGGAGGCAATAGGACGCCGCAGTGCAAGGGTCGGTTGAGTCTCCAGGGATGTGGAGGGTTTTGCTATAGCCGGCTGGCGGGAGTTTGCAAGAGGTGGAGATTATGTTATTGTACACAGCCACGCTGTTGGGATAGTGATTGATGATTTGAGGGCAAGACCCCACGGATGCCGGTTCTGGGCAGGCCGACTCGATGGTGGACACACTGGTGGAAACTCTTGTCAAAGTCGTGAAAGTTGTGGACGTAGATGTCAGCGTGTCCGTCTGGGTAGAAGTCGCCACCGACGTCGTCGATACGGTCACGGTGACGACAGGGGTAGGCGCGTACACTGTGTTGGCGGTAGCGCCGATGCAGAAGCAGGCCGAAGTATACGAGGCGATGTCGGAGTGGCAGGCAGTATAGGCGTATGGCGGGACGGAGGTGGGCGTGGCGGTTACCTGGCGCTTTGCTCCTGGGATGTAAACTGTCTGCGACGTTGTCGTCGTGGTATCGGAGGTGATAATGTCGGTTTCGATGGCCCCAACAGTCGTGGCCACGGTCTTTGGGATGGTGGTGGTTTCAGTGGCCGTGACGGTAAGGGTGCTGTATTGCGGATTCGGTCAGTCTGTCCAACAGGACTCTTGAACAGGGACAGTGGACTGACCTAGTTGCTGGCGTTACGGTTGTCTGTAGATACGAGTTGCAGTCTGCCACTCCGCTCCTAGTGGGAAAACTGCTTGCCAGCACAGCTACACAATAATTAAATGTCAGCTGATATGATCGAGGATTCCAGCAGTCGCGGGGCTTTGTCCAACATACCCCGTAGACAATTGTTATGTGAGCAGTCAGCGAGAACGACGGATACCAGGCTGGCAGTAGCTGCCGCTGATAGGAAGAGACGCATAGTCGGTTACCGTTCTGAAGACGCGTCTGACGTATTTGTGACTTCGACGAAAGCGATAGAAGGCCTTTCTCCAGGTGCGTAGTGCGCCTCGATCTCTGTTTATCTTAGTGAGCTTGAATGTCGTATGTGAGAGCACAACAATAGCACTTCTCTCGAGGTGCGTACAGCAATTTTATATACCATTCCATCATGAAAATTACCTGTTCTTTCGCTATCGGATGCGAAGCAGCGGCATCACCGAACACGAGAATAATCAATATTGACTCGAGACAAATGGCCACGCATCAGGCGATGAGGCATAGTAAAGTTAACGAGAACATGTCTCACGAGCGCATGTGTCTGCCGTATCGGGCGAGCCATGTCGTTTCGGCCAATTGTCACAAAAGATGTGGCGTACTAGAATGCTAATCTGGGACCTGAATTGCAGCTGAGCAGCTGGCCTCTTTGACCGCCTGTCCAGCTGCTGAACCCTACGTGCAGTAGTGCACAGCTTGTTTGGTCGATGCGGTATGCACTCATGAGCCGAGTATCCGGAAATCGGGAAGCACAGCCCAAAGTGAAGAAATGTGGCTGCTGACACGAGACATTCGAGGCCCGGATTGGCTCTAGCACCGCAGATACCGAGAGCTCGGCCAGAATGGACCCTACCTGGTTCAGCAATAAGAGTATTTTCCAGTGACGGCTGACTTGATGTTATAACATAGCTGCGGATATGCGGGATAGTGTCGTATTGAGACGCTAACATCTGCCCCTTGTCTGCTGGAGGATATCCCTCTCTGAGGCGTCTATACCTCATCAGGCATTCTGGGCAATACGATTTGGCGCCTAAATTCCGATCACTCAATCTCTGGCCGGCAACAGCAAAGTGACATGTCGTCCTGGAGTTGCTCGTGTCTTTGAAGGCGTTACCTCAATTCAGGTAAGCCTCGGGCACAACTCTTCAATTCTCTCTTCTGCATCTGCTTAACACTACAAGTCACGTCTACAGGGGCATTTCGTCTGGAATAAACCAGTATCTTGTTTATATGTAGACATATATCTGCTGTTTGGCAGTGCTGACAGTGCGGCGTCTCGCGGGTGTCTGTCTGTCCTCAACACACGATGTTAAGAGTTGAAGCAGTGGTACAGTGTATCGTGTGTTTCTTCACTAAGTCTAGTCCAGTGCGTGTTATAGGTCGCGAAAAGAACTTACTCTAACTTTTGCCGTAAGCACTGGTGAGTGCTGTCTCTTATGCGAGAACATGATGCATTGGCTGTCTGTTCCTCTTGGCAGCCTTGTGGTCTCCAACTCGGTCACCCGCCCAGTTACTTCATAGGAAAAAAAAAATATCGAGATGGAGACAGTGTGTGTCTATCTTGTTTCTGTGACAAGCTAATTTAGCAGTCGAGATTGACTGTCAAGATGGAATCTGCTTTCACGCCTAATATTGAATATCGTGATTGAGTGGCGATATTTCGGTCTTCGAAGCAAACCCTTTACCGTGTCCAGATACACAACTAACTACCACCAACAATTTATCCAAGACAGTCCTTAGGCCTCTTGGTCGGATTTCTTGGTGTTGCGTGTAATTCTTCGTTCGACTGTATGTTGCTCTTTATATTGTTCTCGTGGATTCTGCAAGCCTTATGTAGTCGTGGGACTGTAGAACTGTATAAAGTGGTGAATTCTAAGTATCCCTCAATGAGTCCGTCCCTTGTCGTGTTGAAGGACCCTTATACTTCTGTTGTTTGAACGCGTGCTGCAATTACATTGAGTGGATAACCCCCCCTTGTCTTAGATGTGCTTGACTTGTTGAGGTAGGCAGAGGAGTTTCGCCTTCCAGATTGACATGGATCTTTGCATCAGCATTGCGCGCGCCTTGTACGAGTTGTATAAGCCTGTCCAGGGCCTGTATAGCTCGTCCTCCATCACGGAGCCTACTTGGAGTTGTTACGGTGTGTTTAGTCGTGGCGTTCAGAACAAATCATTGCCTTTTGAGCCTGGAGTCCCGAGCTATTCAACAGTCACGTCTCTGGTTGTTACCTCTGGGCTCGACATTTATTGACTCTCTCAGTGCTCATGGCTACCCAGCAGTATGTAGTACTTAAAGCGCATCGTAATCTGCCTGACTGTCTTCCGCATCTCCATCACTCAGGTTATAATTAGTTTAGATTAAGGTCTGGGTCGTTGACGAGAAGGTGAAAACCGGCTCAAACCCACTGACTTTGTTGCTTGGTTTCTGGCACCGTGGCTATTTATCTCCGTCGCCTCGGTCGTTGCACATTTGTCCAGGGTTCGATCTTCCGCCTTTTGGTCTTCGCCACAGACATAACACTTTATAGGTGGTTTGTTGTGATCGTCCTCAGCAAAATGACCGGGCTAATGGCGAGCCTCGCAGACCCTGTAATTGGTACAATTCACGTAGGTGTGACCAGGTTGCTGACAGATGAGGCATAGGGCATTGGCTTTGTCAAGGAGTGTCCTAGACTTAAGTGAAGGAAATGAAAGCAAGCAAGCTAGGTCTTGCTGAGCTGCAATTGAATGCCGTCCTTCAACCTCGCGGTTATGGCTCCGCATGAGAGAGTGATAACAGACAATAGTGTATTATGCAGAGTGTGGCTATGGTATCCTATGATGGCAGCTATCGGCCTTCCAGATATTATTTTTTCTTCCAAAGCTTGAGGAGAATTAAGGCATACTATTTAGCCTTGTCGCGAAGTGTGGTTGGTAATTATGGGACACATGAACATGCAATGGAGATACGGCATCTTCTCCCACACGTTCTTCACAACTGTGATCAGACTATGCCTAAGCGAACATCTCAGACATCACAAACGGGGGACGGGGCAATTATACAATATCGACGAAACTATTTGTACTAGTCATAGTCATAGTAGGGCAATGTGAGATCTCTATCTTTCTTATAGCCATCCACCCGGAGACGCAACTGCAGACAAGTCCATCACGTGCAATGTCACCGACCCCCTCCCAGAGCAACCTGATGCTGTTCACAAGTCCACAAAAACGACGCCATGATGCATTTTAGTGCTGTATAAGAAGGTCCGTCAGCCTAATACTATACTGGAGATCCGGCAATGTTCTAATAAGAGGATGTCAGACTTACGCCGCAGCTTGAGCAGGAGCAGCTATCACAGGAGCCAGAGCAGCCGCAAGAAGAGCAAGAGCTACAATAACTCTATATCAGCACTGGAATAGAAGAAGACGTCCTAAGGGCGCCAAAGGCGGCGTCAAGACGCCTTTGGACATTCAAGTTGGGGGTCATACCATGGAGACATGATTGATGATGGGTTATTCGAGTTCGCTGAGGGACTTGCTTGATATTTGTTTTGCGTGTCAACTGCGAGTTATACTGGAGACTATGTCGCTGTGTATGGTTTTGAGAGATCTATGGACATCGGGTGGCCTGGGCAGGCTTATATAGGCGGGAGGTTGACCCCTTCCCCTCGTTGAGCTGCCCACCCCCAAAGTTCCCACTACTAGAATCACTCGACAGGCGCGTCAGATGTGGGATTTAGCAGCGCGGCGTGATGCGCCTATCTGGTCATTCTTTGGTAAGAGGATGCATCTGCCATCTATTTAGGTCACGCGTTCCACCATGAGACGCCGGGATCGCCTCGACTTCTCGTCATGTTGGACCATTGGTAACATGAACGGACGCTTACCCACGGCGGATAGCGAGCTTATTGGTCAAGACAGTCAGTTTGTGATTCTTCCATGTCAGAGGCTTGCCTCCACACCATCTCCGGTGAGGGGCCGCGGGTTCTCCTCTGCATCCAGATGACCGAGGGTTGGCTGCGTTGGTCCGATCCTACATGTGCTTCAGTCATGGCGTGGGGGGTCGAGGCGTATCAGGACCAGTTAGCAGCCATCGATCCGCAGGAGCGCTAGGAAGAACTAAGGGTCGGACATCTGTACAGCATCTGTAGTCCCATCAGACTCATACGTTGGTCCGGGTGGACAGGTACGACGGCGAGCAACACGTGCAGGCTCCGGAGGATCATACTCGAGAAACCAGAACAATCTTAGTCCAGGTATTTCGTAAAAACGAGACAAGCGGGCTTGCTAACAGAGAGAATTCCCAAGCGTTTATATGCTTCAACGGCCGAGAACCTCAATGGTTCGGTGGGCTGTGATAGGTGGCCGTCAAGGTTCTCACGCTTACCCTAATCTTCCTCGCATCCCGATGTACAGGTACATAGAAATGATCGCTTAAGGGCAACGACGATAACAAAATGGGCGCTTTCTAGAGATAAACTATACATGAATCCCTCCCAAGACCGCTGGCGAAAACGACCGTGTGGAGTTAGTGGTAGATAACCACTATCTCTGTCCTCGAGTCTTACTACATAGGTACATCCCGTGTCAGACAGCGGTATTTGTTTCCCTGCCCAGCAACATAAGAATACCACCCGTTTTCCTCTCCCCTCGGGACGCCGCTGTCGGCCTGGAACCCCTCTTCGGGTCTGGGAACGAGCTCTTGGAGGGCGAGGGCGATCCTCTCTGCCCCCATCTTCGCTCCGCCCAGATTGGGAGCCGATGGTCCCAACCTTAGAGCAGCTAGCCTTCCGGTGACAAATAGAGGCACGTCGTCTTTCCACATCAATTGTTGGTTCAGAACAGGGAAGCCGCCAAGTACAGGAATCGGGTGAGAGTCCATCATGGTCCGCAGATACGGCAAGGCAGAGATGTCTGTTTCAACACCAGTGGCGAAATAGATGTAATCAAACCGAGGAAGGCCCTCGATAGCTGGTTCTGTTTTCACAACCCATTGGCCAGTTGAACCCTCAAGCTGCCCGTCTTGTTCGAAGCTCGCATCCGCCACAACGGTGTTTGTTCGCAGCTCCAATCTGCCCAGAGCGGCGTGTTCCCTGAGCTTTTTGTGGAACAAAGGAGTAATGCTGCCCCCACCCCTCGCGGCCCTCAGCATATGCAGGCGCTCGTCCTCCGAGTCGGCCGACCAAAAGGCCGCTTGTTCGACGTTGCGGTACTTGCCCATCCACTTCAGGTCGACGTCGAAGGGCTTGACGCGACATGGTCCACGCATAAGATGCCAAACAGTAGTCACGCCTCTGCGGATGGCCAGATCCGCAAGCTGAGCAGACGTTAAGCCTCCTCCCACGATGAGGATGTTAGTTTTCTCTGCTTTGTGTATTTTGGCTTGGACAACTGGATCTGGGAACTGCTCAATCTCCGTGCTGTGGCATGCCTGAGGGTAGGGTTTGGTCGATGTACTTGCAGGCATGGGAGGAAGCTGAGGGATCCTGGCTGCATTTGCAGGTCCAACAGCGAGAACAACAGCCCTGGCGTATCGAGTTGTCTTGTCCGTAACGACGGTAAACAGCCGTTCTTCATTCGTGGATTTGCCATTGACCACCCCAAAGGCTATGTCATGAACACATTCTTTCCTGGTCATACCTTCTGCAAGGTTGTATCGATCGATGACGGCGCGGCAGTGGTCCGAGAAGAGGGACTGAGATGGGTTGAAGTAGTCATTTCGTTCTCGCTCGTTGAGCTCGACTGGGGCATGCTGTCTGGTCGATCTGTCAGAGAGACCAGATTATCTTCTCTGAGTTGGTCTCTACTCACGCTCCGCCCCGTCGCGATCTCTTTTTTCGAATATGCTTGCTGATTTCCTTCCCGACGCAGTGCCGTATCTCAAGCAGCTCGTCCTCTCTGCGGTATTCGTACGCATGTGCTAGGAGGGCGTCGCGATCCTTGGGGTCGAGGTGCCAGAACAGTGGACTGCGCAGGTGCTTGATGTCATATAACGCAAACATTTTGTTCCAGCGTCCAAGCCATTCCTCGTGGTTGGCATCCAGGCAGACAACGTCAAACCTTGGCCGGTCGACGGCTTCCGCACGTCGCGAGGTTCTACCGCTCTTGACCTGTTTGACGGTCACTGCGTCTCCGAATCTCTGCAACCATTGGTACCGGCGATGCTCTTCGTCCGTGAAGATGGCTGCTGGGGTGTTCTCGCGCAGGCGAGCTGCTACTGCCAGACCGGCAGGGCCAGCGCCGACGATGATCACATCGTGGATCTCTGGATCCTCCCGTAGTCGATGATGGCCCAAATTAGGAGAAGCCATACAGTCAGCCACTGTCTCGAATGGGACTCACGAAAAAAAGATTGCAAGTCACAGGAGGTAACGAACTGCTTTAATGAACTGTATTTCTCTAAAGCTGTACGGGTGCTACCTATATATGGCATGAGGTTAAGAAGACCGAGTTAGTGATTTACCAGCTATCGTAAGCCTGTGACGGTCGAGACTGTTCAACTTCAATCACAAAGAACCTTGATGGCCTGCATGGCTGGTGGTTGAATTGAAGGTAGACATCAAGGTTCTCTTCAAGCCGCATACGGTTGCTATAATACGACGCAACATGACCAGCAAAAGCTCAGGGTACAGGTTCTCTCTTATGGATTAGTTGCATCATGGCCTTCATTCCATCTGTTACCGTCTCTGATGTTGTTTAGACTTCGTAGCAGCACCTGCCTCAAAGCTATCATCAGTGGCTTCATCAATCGAATATGCTGCAGAAAGTTGTCCAGGTATATAACATCGGCCTCTCAGTGCCCTTAACTTACATAACTCATCCTGAGAAGAATCAAAGGGTGCCTTACCAAGTCTAAGTCGTGCCTTCTCTTTGAGCCAGTGCTTGCGAAAGACTGTTCACGACACCATCCACTTTCTTCACTCTCCCACACGAGACCTTGAGTTCGAATCTGGCTTCGGCCGGGGCTACCGACTCGAAACAGGGTCGGCTGCTGGCAGATTTATATGACAACTGAACGAGAGCTATGGCCGTGCGATATTTGGTCTTCGACGACCCGAAGATTGATATATGAAACCAGCCCCAGTCTATTTACGACGGTCACGACGAACTCGCGAATTCCTCTTGACACAGCTCTCCATGCCGCGCGCTATTATGCTGGATGCAAATCCCTATTCCTCGCAAAACAGACATGATAACAGGTGTGGATGCGTGAGGCTGGAATAAGAAAAGAACAAGAAAAGAAACACAACTGACAAGACAGATGGCGTCTATTTGCTGGAAATGTTCTTGCTGGCCGCCACGCCGAGAGGTCTGGTAGAGAGAACACGACGCTGCGCTTGCAGCGGAGTAAGTCTTGGGCATTGCGAGCATATCAGTGCCTGCAGCTCTACAATCGCGTTCCTAAGTATATCCCCCCCGTCTATCTGTACTGATTGTTTTGCTAGTGACTGGGGAATGATATAGCCGATGGACTTGACATGCGCATTCAGGCTGGCTTTATCCTCTTCAGGTGCAGGCTCGAGAACGGGGAAGCAATACGAAAGGCGAGACAATGGTGAATGATTTAGCTCGTGATGTCTCGGCGCCGCCGCTCAGATTGTCATTGAGCTCTAGCGAAAAGTAATAAAACTGCCATGTGGTGGCAGAGACAGATATTCACATCTCTCTTGCGGGAATGCTTTTTTCGTCTAGTAGAACATCAAAGTCCTCACTTCGATGCTTTCACGGTCTTCCTTGTCCTCTTCATCCGGGTCTGAGAAGGCAGAATGCGGTACGCGTCTTGCGACAGAGTCGTCGGTGTCGTAAATCTTGATGAACATTGTCTCGTCCGGTTGCTGCCTGTACTTGAAGAACCACCTGTGTGCCGGATTTGGTAGCACGGTAAAGAACTCTTTCTGATGGTCCGGATAGATCACGTAGGCCGGAACGAGGTCAGCGTCCGGGACGCTATAGGAGTCTGCCACAGCTAGCGGATCTTTGAAGACGGTCTTCAACGGCCTCCAAACCTAATTTTGTGTGAGACTTAGCCGATTAAAAAGTGTACGAACATGTATGTCACTCACATTGATAATCTGGAACCGCCTCTTCTGCAGCTCCTCGGCATCTTCGGGCAGACGACGTGTCAACTCGGTCACTGCTCCGGCAGGTGACTGATCTACGTGAACACGATGGAGTGGTCCGCGCTTAGAAGCGTTATTCTTGCCGAGACTGTGCCAGTTCGAAGGTGCATGTCGAACCTTGTGGTCGAAGACGACCACCCTTGATGCGCCGGTGCTGGACAAGCGTGAGCTGGGAATCGCGGACACCGCTATCTTGCTCGGAGACTCACACATCCTTGACGAGTCTCTCTACTTCAGGAAAGTAATCGGATTTTAGGGCTTCAAGGCTGCGGAAATCTGTGAACTTGGTCTCGTGACGGACGAGTTGGAACCCGTGGCTGTCCAGGGTGTACTTGTCCTCCTCGCCAGTGATGTCTCGCACGGCGACATCCTGAGCAACGATGGGACGCTCGTTAGTGACGGTGTTGCCGCCAACTATGACGGGCACGGGAGGGGATCCATCACCAGGATCGGCATAGTAGTTCAGGGTTGTTAGGACGGTGTGGCCCTTGTAGCCCGGTTTGACAGGATGGTAGGGCTTGATGGTCTGTTGAGAAACAACTTGTGTAGCCATTGCCGCTGATTTAAGTCTCTGTTGGCATTGACTAGCACAGGTCGACGCAGACTATGGAAAAGTAGCGCATCTCAGCTGCGTGACGCGGGGGTTAATATATCGCCCATTGAAGCTGAAGTCGTATTCCGTATTCTGTCACCAGAGCCAGCTGGCGGCAACTGACCGCTTGGTAAAGCTGAAGCACATCACGTGACAGGCATTTCGGTTTAGAGTGACTGCCTCAGAGACATTCCCCAGGATATAATTGAATCTAGCTATAGTAGACTGATAAACTCATTGTCCTACTATCACTTACATCATCTTGAGATGAAGGGGCAGAGGGAGGGTTTATTACTTTGACTTGATTTGAGGGTCAAGATTGTTCCTGACTCGATGTTTTGGGATGAGCAACCTGGAAGTGACAGATGTTTGGCTAGTCCAAAAAGACACTAGCGCGATTCAGATTCGAATCCTTGGTGCGGATGATTGCCAATGCAGGGCTCCACTTTCCGTCATCTCTGCCGCATTCCCCAGCCTTCCATAATTCGACCTTCAGTCATCCTCGCATTCTCGACTTTCCCATTCCAACGCCACGCCCATCCGCCGACGGGAACGGCTCACCTTCACTTCGCCGTCTACACATACAATTTCTCCCTTCCTTCGTCTCGACGCATTCGGAGAGATAGCAGTCGTTCAGACTATTAATCAGCTTCTTCTTCGTCGCCCATCGTTAGAATATTTCTTTCCCAGTCCAGGACCTTCCCCAACCCTAGACTTGTTGTTTTCCGGTGGTTCCTATCAGCACCGTTCCCATCTTCTACGCATCGGATATCACCACATACACATACACCTTTGAGACACCATATACCCCAAAATCGCATTAGAGAAGCCTATACATACTTGTAGAGTGTAGCATCGTCCGCAATTTCTCTGTTACCACGCTTCCTGGTTTCCAATCGCCTTCCCCACGACACGCTTCTGAGACCACCGTTCGAATGGCCGATGCCATGCGCCGAACATCCCTTGACCTGAACGGAGTCTCTCCAACACTGCAAGAGCCTTTGGAATCTCTCTCCACAGCTACACAAGATACAATGGACGACATGTCAATGCCTCCAGATGAGGAGCCTACTCTCGACGGCGCCATGGAGAACGAACCAGACCAAGAGGAGGCCGACCCCCAAGTCTATCCCCCTCCCCCGCATATCGCGGCTCGGCTTTTCTACCGTCCGACGAACCAGACACGCCGAAGGGATAGCGCTGCCTCGTCGCGGCGCAACAGTATCTCATCAGCCCATTCACGATCTTCCCACGGTGCCAGTTTGCGTGCCGATGGGCCGCAGAGCAAATACGTCGCCCAGCATCTGCGCCGCGCTTCCATACTCGAGGACCGCAAGGCACGGCTCGCCGATCGCGCCGCACATGCCGAGAAAGTCCGCCTGCGGGCCGCCCTCGTCAAGGCCGCGACTAGAGATATCACAGCCAGCGAGGAACGCGCCATCGCTGTAGCCCAGGCTCGAGAGCGTAACCTGGCCGAGATTGCTGCCACGTGCGCCGAGGAAGTCAAGAGGGCAAAGGCTGTGGCCGAGAACATGAAGGAGAAGAGGGAGCAAGACCTCCGCAAGATGAGGCTGCAGATGGAGGAGCGCCTGGCCGAGGCTGAGCGCAGGAGGGAGGAGCTGCGGAACCGCAACTCTGCCAAGGCGAAGGGTCGCGAGAGAACCCATAGCATGAACACGCGCAAACCTGCGCTGGTCGAGGTTATGCCTGAAGTGGAGGAGGAGATCAAAGAGAGGGAATCGACCCCCATGTCTGAGGACGTCGCCGCATCGAAGATCAAGGGGTGGTGGATAGCTCTTCGGAAGAAGAAGGCCGTCGCTGAGTTCTTGGAGCTCGGGCTCACGATCGAAGGCGTCCGCGAGACGTCTTTCGAGAAGGTGACAGAGCTTCTCGCCCAAGAGAAGGTCCTGATGATGACCGCTCGCATTCTGCGGGTCTGCGGCCTCAGGGAAGGAGACACTGGATCTGTCAACGAAATGGCTGCTGTGCGGACATTCTTGAGCGCGTTTCTCATCCTGGGGCATCCTGCTCAGGTTCTCAGCAATAAGCAGGGCAAGGGAGAACAGGAGCAGGTTGGGGCAGCCCCGGTGACGCCAATTGCGCGAGAAGATCTTGCTAACCCGCACATACAGGACCTGGTTGGCAAAGCTAGAGACCTCTTGATCTCGTTCGAGAATATCCTATCGCGTTTGACTGCGTCTAATAACTACACCCCGCCTCCAACACTACTGCAGTCCCTGTTAGAGGAGTACGCGGCCTTCTACAATGCCTTCATTGCGTGGAAAGCACGAGACTCCAACTCTCTAGTCGAGGTGATGGTCATGCAGTTTGTCGAGCTCGACGCCATTTTGCACACTGTCAAGGAGAATACGGACGGCTCCGTTGACGAGGTCTACCGGCAGAGTATCCAAGAAAACCAGCTCATGTTGATGGTTCGGATCAAGAAGCTTGCCGGCCCGCAACAAGGCAAGAAACTCGTCTTCGAAGCCGTCAAGAAGGCCCGGAAGGCGCGGCAAAAGAAGCTCACCGGCGACATGAAACCGCGCATCGCGGATCACTCAATGTCCACTGAAGCCGAGATGAGCGATCTCGGCGGAGCCAAAGATAACAATGCTCCCGCAGTTACGACGCAAATGCCTACGCCACCGGCCACTCCGTCTCGAGGAGCTCAGGCTGCGCCGGTCAGTGTACATGCCGGAAAGTTCTCGGGCTTGTTGCCAGATAACAGGACAGTGGTTCATGAGCTAGCGATCAACAAGGAATTCCGGATAGCAGCAGACGAGTACAGGGAGCAGCAGGAGCACCTGCTACAGCCCCTGTTTCGGGAGATGCGCGCAACGATGCAGCCGGAGAACCAGGACGCCCATTTCTTTCTTCTTCTCGAGGTTGCGAAGTATATCCGGGAGAAGCTGCAGCGCCTAGTCAAACCCGGCAACTCGATGCATACTTTCATTGCGGAACTACTCGACACCGAGGTCGCGCATCAGCAATTTGTGACAGGCAGCTTCTCGTATGAAAAGTTCTTCCAGTCCATGGCGTCTCTGCTGCCGAAACTGTGTGCGCCGGTGCGAGACGAAGAGCTCAAGGACTTGGTTGAAAATAAATTGAGCCAGGGCAACTACGTCGACAGACTGGAAGCTCTCCTGGGTTTCATCGACATCATGCTGAGCGACTACGCAAACTATTTGCTTCAGCTCGCAGCACCGCAGCTCATCGAGTCGGCGACATCATACGAGAACAAGGCGTTCGCCGCTACTATGGAGGCGAGCACCTACAGCCTTCCAGCCGCTGAAGCGGCATGGCGAGCTGCACGCCAGAAGGTCTACGCCGAGGTCGCACGTCGAGACCCGGAAGCCGTCAACCACCCACGGTCGAGGCCCAGCGCGGACCGCATCTATCTGCAGATGCTAGTGGACGTATACACACAGACCAGGCCCATCTCCGAGGCGGAAATGCCGGAAATGCTGCTCCTGGATTTCAAGCGCGTCCAGCGCGCTGGCCAAATGACGCGCCGCATCGTCACGGCGGGCGCCATCCTGCTGCAGTGCAAGAATCTCCTCAAGCGCGACGTCCGGGCTCCCTGGAAGATGGAGGCGGGACGCATCTTCACCGTCCTGGAGGCCGAACAGGGCCCAGAAGCGACTGTGGAGGGCGTAATGGCAGCGCTGGAGGCAGGCCGCTCTATGCCCGCAGCGACCAAGACCCATCTCCGCGCGCTTGTCACCAAGTGCGTGGCTGCCAGTGCGGAAGCGGCAGCCTCAACTGCGGACGGAGACCAACCACGGGAGCCGGTTCTACGCCTTTTGCTCAGTCGTCTGAGAACCTATGTCCTTGGCCGCTTGACTGCCGCGAGCGCGAGCGAGAAGGTCAAGGCTACCAGCACGGCTGGCGAGAAGCTCGCTGGTCTGGGGCTGGCTGAGTTCGTGGACAGGGTTCGCGACATGGTTGATGAGATGACACGGGTTGGTGCCGTTGACAGAGACACCCACGGCGCTTGGTGGGAGGCTGTTGCTGACAAGGTTGAGAAGGAGGAAGGCCAGGTTGCTGGGGCTTCTCGGTCGACTAGGACACCCTGATTCGGGCACAATTGAGCTAGGCAACATGCTCGGCATTTATGCATATTTGTCGGTTTTGGGAGACTGTGGATGCCGGTCGAGGCTGCCTAAACAAGGCATTCGATCGTAGGGCATGTCTTCGCCCATGTTTTCATTTCTTTTCGCTCGTTTCATCTGCATACTGGACTACATTTGGGCATTACACTGTCCTCGCGGGCGGTGGGCATCATGGAGACGGCAGGGTATTGCCGTGCTGGCTAATGGTATAGTCTATGGGAACTCGGGGACAGATGGTTTGGCTTGGGTACGGGTATACTGCTTTCCTTTTACTGCTTTTCTGGGCGTATCGGTCGAACACGGGACATTGTGCGCGTCAGTATCTCTTAACGAGCATGACATGGCTACGGGACGCTTGCTGAGGATTGGACGGGTTTGCTTGTTTCGCTCGCAGCGTTTTGCTTTTTATGATGAGCATGAGGGCGGGGCTGGAGATGATATTTGCTGGTTCACGTACAGCGACATGAAATGAATTCAATATTGATGACGACTACTTGCTTGATATATACGCATTGACGTTTAGAGGTGGTGATGCTGATGCGTGGACCTTTCACTGTGAAGATGTAAGATATGACATTGCTCCATTACGACAACCTTGTCTACCTCAACATAACATGCCAGGATACAGGCATGGCGAAACTACGAGACTGAAAGAACGATTATACGATAAGACGACGGGACGATTAGACGACTGGGCGACTTGACTACTAGACTAGATCAACTACATTCGAGCGGATCTCTACGGAAGTTTCGGCATGCAGGGCACTTGCAAGCTCCAAGGGGCCTAGCACTGTGCTTTTGTGCACAATCCTACACACTCCAATCTGCCTTCTCTGCTTTCGCCGTTGCTTTAGCATTGTTTCCTCATCGGGCGTAATGCCGTGGAGTTTGCATTGTCCTGTCTTCGGCCTTGCGCTGCTCGTGTGTCATAGCCACGCCCTGGCTCCCCTTGGCTCCTTCGGACCACCATGCTACCCATCTTTGCAATTGGCACATGCAATTGTTGCCCTGGTTGCGGTTACACACGGCGGATCGACGGTGTGATGATTTTACAGTACTTTAAATGTCTTGAGACACCCCACTCTGGCCCCTCTTCAGTCTTCACCATCTTCCATGCCCCGCTATCTCAGGGTCTCTTAAAGCTCTCATCATCATCAACAAGCTCTTTAGCTTCCCCACACCACAAGTCTGTTGACCAAGCTTAACTTGACGTCTCATCTGTTCCATTCCATCACCCCTAGATCAAGGCCGAGCAATACAAGCAAGTGCGGCCATGGCAGACAGAGATATCCTCCCAGACAACTTCAAGCCGAGTCACTATGACCTTGTCATCAAGGACCTTGACTTCGGCAACTGGTCCTACAAGGGCACAGTGACGTGAGTTCTCTATCAAGAGACGCTCGAATGCGTACTAACAAGACCCTAGCATCGCCGGAGAGCTGGTCAAGCCGACCAAGGACATCACTCTCAACACTCTTGAGCTGAAGTTGACGTCTGCTAAGCTCGTCTCGGAGTCCGGGAAAGGCCAAGGAGAATGGGAGTCCACCACGTTCTCTGACGACACGCAGAAGCAGCGGTCGACCATCACCTTCCCGGAGGAGATTCAGCCCAGCGCCAAGGCTACTCTCGCCATCGGCTTCACCGGCATCATCAACCATGATATGGCAGGCTTCTACAGAGCCCAGTACAAGCCGGTAGTGACACCAGCAGCCAGCGTGCCCCACGATGACGAGTTCCACTACATGACGAGCACCCAGTTCGAAGCATGTGACGCTCGCCGTGCCTTCCCCTGTTTCGACGAGCCGAACCTCAAGGCCACCTTCAATCTCTCCATCGAGATACCTGCCGACCAGGTCGCCCTCTCCAATATGCCCGAGAAGGAGACGACGCCTGTCGGTTCTGACAAGAAGCTGGTCACCTTTGAAACCACGCCCATTATGAGCACCTACCTTCTCGCCTGGGCCGTCGGCGACTTCGAGTATATCGAGGCTTTCACCGAACGCCGGTACAACGGCAAGCAGCTGCCCGTCAGGGTGTACACGACCCGCGGGCTGAAGGAGCAGGGTCGCTGGGCCCTGGAGCACGCACCGAAGATCATCGACTACTTCTCAGAGCAGTTCGATATCGACTACCCTCTCCCGAAGAGCGATATCCTTGCTGTCCATGAGTTCACGCATGGAGCCATGTGAGCCCATCCGCTTGCCCACTATTATCCACTGGATAGGGCACCTATTAACACAGTGAACAGGGAGAACTGGGGTCTCGTAACATATCGCCTTACGGCCATCCTGTTCGACGAGAAGCTGTCAGACAGTCGGTACAAGAACCGCATTGCGTACGTGGGTAAGTTTTCAACGACCGGGCCGCGTCTCATAATAGTGGATTACTAACACGGCCTCACCCGGCCCCACTGCCAGTTGCTCACGGTAAGTCTCCACCCCGGCCCGTGATCGCTTTCCGGTGCCACGAATCTAACGACGATATCTTCCGTGTAGAGTTGGCTCATCAGTGGTTCGGCAACCTCGTCACCATGGACTGGTGGCGAGATCTGTGGCTTAATGAAGGATTTGCGACGTGGGCGGGCTGGCTGGCAACAGATGCCATCCATCCGGACTGGGAGGTGTGGGCGCAGTTTGTCGAAGAGGGCCACAGCGCAGCCTTCCAGCTTGATGCCGTCCGGTCCAGCCACCCCATCCAGGTTACCGTGCGTGATGCACTTGACGTGAACCAGATCTTTGACAAAATCAGCTATCTGAAGGGTTGCTCCATCATCCGCATGTTGGCTTCGCATCTGGGTATCAAGACCTTCCTCAAGGGCATTGCCATCTATCTGAAGAAGCATGCCTACGGCAATGCCCAGACGGAGGATCTGTGGTCGTCCTTGAGCGAGGCATCGGGCCAAGATGTCAACAGCCTCATGCGCGACTGGGTACAGAAGGTTGGCTTCCCGGTGCTCACCGTGACTGAGAACAAGGAGTCGAAAGAGATCACCATCAAGCAGTCTCGCTTCCTCTCTACCGGCGATGTCAAGGCCACGGAAGACGAGACCACCTGGTGGGTGCCGTTTGCGCTTCGTGGAAAAAACGGTGTAGTTGACGATGGAGCCCCCTCCTCGATGACTACGAAAGAGTATACCATTCGCGGCGTCGATGATGACTTCTACGTTCTGAACGCGGGCGCCACGGCCTTCTACCGTGTGAACTATCCGCCCGAGCGTCTGCAAAAACTCGGAACTCAGCTTGACAAGCTGACTGTGGAGGACAAGATCTTCATCACCGGGTCAGCCGCCGAAATCGCCTTTGCTGGCTATGGCACCACTCCGGCACTTCTGTCTTTTGTCCAGGGATTCAAGAATGAGACGCACGTGCGCGTCCTAAACCAGGCTCTTGATGCTATTGGCCAGATCAAGTCCATCTTCGGTGACGACAAGCAAATCCAGGGCGGTCTGCAGAAGTTCACCCTGCAGCTGATCGAGAACGGCTTGAAGCAAGTTGGGTGGGAGCCCGTTGCTGGAGAGGATTACAACAAGACCCTTTTGAGAAAGAGGTTGCTTCTGACTGCTGTTGTCAACGGTCACGAAGAGTAAGTTAATCTTCCCTGTTCGGATCTATCAATACGCCCAAGCTAACACCACCTAGGGCAAACGCCAAAGCCCTTTCCCTCTTCGACGCCTACAAGTCCTCGTCAACCCCGATCCACGCGGATCTCCGCTCCCCAGTCTACCGCGCCGCCATCCGTGCCGACCCAGCAGGCGCCGTCTCCTTCCTCAAGAAGGAATGGTACTCCACCCCGGCCATCGACGGCAAGGAGATCTGCCTGACCGCGATCGGGCAGGTCCCCGACGCCGACGTGGCCGCCTCGGCCGTGCTCCCCTTCCTCTTCAACATCTCGCCGCCCGCCGCGGCCTCCGACTCCGTGCCCGCGGGCGACATGCACCACCTGGCGGCCTCCATCTCGTCGAATCGCGAGGCC
This sequence comes from Coniochaeta sp. PMI_546, assembly GCA_021432605.1. Classification (NCBI taxonomy): domain Eukaryota; kingdom Fungi; phylum Ascomycota; class Sordariomycetes; order Coniochaetales; family Coniochaetaceae; genus Coniochaeta; species Coniochaeta sp. PMI_546. The sequence continues at coordinate 28,514 of MU271164.1, read as the reverse complement.
CGCGGCCTCCTGTGGAGGTACATGCGCGACCACTGGGACGAGCTGGAGGCGAAGCTGGGCGGCAACCCGATCCTGATGGACCGCATGGTCATGGTCTCGCTGCCCAAGTTCAGCGACTTCGAGACCCTGGCCGACATCGAGGACTTCTTCTCCAGGCGGAGCACAAAGGGCTTCGATCGCACGCTGGAGACGGTCAAGGACAAGATCCGGGGGCGGGCGGCGTACCGCGCCCGGGATGCGGAGGTGCTCAAGGAGTGGCTTGTTTCTAATGGGTATGCTGATTAGGGGTCAGTTCAGTTCTTAGCTTTAGAAGGTCACTTTACCTCGAGATCAGGATTGCATGGTATACTGTGTTAGGACCAATATTGGAGCATTCTGGTAAAGAGGCTTTGGAGAGATGGACTTATCAGTGACAGTTCAGTGTACAATCAGACATCCAAACTTGAATTGTCCAATGAGCCATGATCCGTCCTTTGCCGTCGAGATAGAGTCACCGATGAAAAACTCACGACCGTGTCAACCATGAAAACCCAAGCCACACAAAGGCACATCTCATAGTCCGCAAGCTAAATCTCTGTTCTTTCCCATTCAGATGAGGTAGACTCATCACTGGAAGTATTTTGCCGTTTTCTGCTCACATGGAACTCGGACTTTTGTCACTCTTCCCCTTCTTGTGGTTCTAACATTCTTTGTCGACTCTCACCATTCCCAAGTCCCCAAGCAGATGATATCTTCTGCAATTTTAATCAACACAACGAGTTCTCGTCTGTTCATTGCTATGTGCGAGAAATTCTAGAAGCTGCCGCCAACTTCTAGATGTCCATATCAGTTGAGCCTGTACTTGATTCAAGGTCTCGCGGGTTGGTCTTCTTTTTCGGTACTTGTGTGATGAGTACGATTTGGAGCATGGTTCTTTTATTTACATTTGTTATATCTCTTATATGCATTTGCAACGATGCGGCATTCCCTTGGACCACAGGTCAAGGTGATCGAGAGGGAGAACACGACAAGGATGGCAATCAGGGTTGCCGTGAACTTTTGCTTTTCTCGACTTCGGCACTTTTGCAACATCGGGTTCATCAATATTTCCCTGAGCCATACTACGCCAGCCGATCATCTTGCGTTGGCTTGTCTTCTAAATGATGGAGCTGGCCAAAAAGAGCTTAGAGTTGACAGTGCGTTCATCAGGCCACCTTGATAGCGCCAAGAAGGACATTGTCCCTAAGATTCAGGGATGGATGTTGTCGTAAGTGATGCGTAGTGGCATTCCTAATTTGGTCAATCATGCTTCTGAACCCCTCACAGAGACTGCTAGTGAGCACGGCCAGCCTAAGTGTCTTCCCCTTGTGCCATAGTGAAAAGTTCCGATTCTCATACATACTTCGTGTTGAATCTTGGCCGTCTCGGCAATCGTTCTATAGTAGTATGGCACATCACCATACTCTCGATACCTTTTCTCCATTTAACGACTGTCAAATGCAGATACTTCCCCGCGTCCACGCCCTTCTTTCCCAGAGCTGTAATGTAGACTATAGGCAGCATGTCCTACCTTATATAAGCTTTTTGACATAACTGTGCTCACCTAAGCAGCCGCAAAGCGAGAGAAAGCATCACAACTACCAGGTCAGAATGATTAGTTGGTTGACACCGACAGCGGTCTGTGGAGTTGAGATTGCCGTACTGTCCAGCTTGGCCCCCCGTTGACCGTTTTGTTGGGATTCTGTCACCGTAGAAGAAATCTGCATACCGTCGTGAAAAGCATTCCGGTTATCCTCAATAACGGAATTTACTAACCAGACAAAGTGACAGCCCAGCCTCCACCCATGAACCTCTTCATAGTCTGTCAGGTAAGACTCTACTCTGTCGGCTTCTGTCCATACACGGAATGAAATGTGAGGTAAGTGTGAATAGACGAGTCCAGCAGCGACTTTCTGACGGTGCCGAGGAAAACCTCGACTTCGGCAGCAGACCACTTCAGACCCCGCGTGAGTGGCGCCATCGACACCGCCTGCAGCGCGTCGTACAACATGGCGCGGTTGTACAACCCGACCTTCTTGAGCTTCGGATCACGGGGCCATACACCGATCGGCACCTTCCAGACCTTCTCTTGAACGTCCTGGAACCCACCCTCGAGGAGCAGCTCCGCGTTGCGCTCCATGCTTAGTGGATCTACGCCAAAGGTGCGGAAGCCGTCCATGCAATAGTCGACGAAGCGGCCGTAGCCGTAGTCGGCGGGGCAGGTGCCGTCGTCGCACTCAACAACGAACCGGAGCTCTTGGAGTTCGATCCAGCCTCCCGGTTTGATGGCACTATGTCGTGAGAGCTTTAGGTTACGAAAGCCATTTGGCCAAGGGTCTGACCGGGAAGCACTTACTCGTAAGCTCTCCTCAGCAGTCGCGGCCAGTTCTTGATAGCCATACACACGAAGCGTGCATGGACGTAGTCGAATGTGTCAGATCCAAAGAGCCACTCCGCCTCGGCGTCGTCTACCATGAACTTCACGTTCGGCGGCACCCAGTTCGGCTGTATCGGGCTCAGGTCGATGCCGATAACTTCAGCCCCTGGATACTCGTCGCCCACTGTCAACCAGAACGGCTGCGTCAGCAATTCGGGCACACAGATTTCCACCTGGTGATGTGATAGGAGCATAACGAAACGAAAACGGTGTCTGCGACCTGTGCATCGCGATGGTAATGGAAGGGGAGTGACTTGCTGTCAATTGCCCATATTCCTGTTCCCGTCCCAATGTCGAGAATGCGTTGGGGATTGCTGATGGGCGCAAAGTGCAGCTGTCCGTCGCACACGTTGACAATCATAGCGTGCTTCATGTCTTCACGCTCCTGCTCGGGCTCGTCGTTGGGAATGAGGTAGCGGCCCTCCTGGTACCGGTGATAGCGCCGGTTGTTTTCGAAGACGTAGTCGCGAACGCTCGAAGATACCGATGCTGTCGTCGATGACGCCGCGTCGGACCCGAGACCCTCGTCTTCGTCTTCGGCCTCATGCTCCGCCGTGTGCTCTTCGGTCTCAGCTTCAATCGCATTCTCGGTTCCTGTGGTGGCGGCAGTCGGAGGGCTTTGGCTCTGCCTCTCGGTTGGGGAAGCCGCAGCCCGCATGGAGGCTGGGCTTTTCCGCGGAGAACCACTCGGTGATCGCTGTTTCGAATCCATTGGAAGTGCCTTTCCGTAATAATTAAGCATCAACCTTCATCCACCGACGGCAACGAGGAAAGAAGCGCCATTTGTAGAAGATGAGGTCAATTAAGACACGAGCAGGAAGTCTACATCACACGGTCGTTTGCGACGACGGCTTGGGCCGCTGGCATGATCGGCCCTATCCTTTCCTGGTACCAATGCCGTCCGCTCGCTTCCGACCTGGTCGCGGATGCTGCGGAAGCGTAACCGCCGAAATCCCATTGGCCAGTCGCAGAGTTCGCTGCATTATCGCTTGCTGTTGGCGACCTGCATATCAGTCCCTAATCTACATTGGCTGTCTTTCAGCTCTCAGTCCAAACGGCGAGATGTGCGACAGGGTACTGTACTGTCCATGCCTACCTGGGCCTAGAGCGGTGGCCGTCACACGTGTATGTCACGCTATGGCCGTGTCACAAAAGGACTGAGCGTTTTGTCAATTGTCCTCCTCCCCTCATCGACGCAGACTGGTACGTATGGTATATATCGTTCAATTTTACCACTGATAACAGAAAGGAAGGGTACCACAGAGAAGGAAAGAAGAAGCTTTAGAGTTGGCCAGCGCACCGCTGAATCCAGCCTGACCGAAATCATGTCAACACCACCACATCGAATGGGCCAAGATGAGCTTCGTCTCGCAAGAGACAAACTAGCTACAGCCGTGGCCGAGTTTGAGGCGCATTCGGTTCCGGACGGGAGCGATGTGGACAAAGCGCAGCGGTCCGCCATCGTCGGCGCTGCCAACGACATCCTAGCCGCCGTCAAGAACCCGACGGATCAATGGATGGATGTCACGGCTCAGACAGCCCTCATGGCGGCTAATCGCCTCTTCTGGGAGTGGGGTGCTTTTGACGCTATACCTCTGGACGGCAGCCCAGTGTCTTACAATGATCTAGCTGTCATGGTTGGCGTGCAGGCAAAGCTGCTGAGTAAGACAGCTTTCCTTTCCCAGTATGCCATGCACGGCAGTGTATATTCGAAATCGAAAACGTCTTCGCTGACAGTAATCTTTGGTAGCTCGCATCGGCGGCGTTATCGTCTCGATGGGCGTGCTGAAGCAGATTAACGAGGACCAAGTCACGCACACTCCTCGATCCATCATCTTCACCAAGGACAACCCTACAGGCTTGGTATACCAGATGGCGTAAGTACCATACATAGTCCTCATTGACGATCTGCACAAGAAGTCCAAAAACGGTTTGGAACTAATTCGCAAACCTTGGTCTTGAAAAGCTGGGAGAACGGCTTCGTAGTTTACGCCCAGTATCCAAATTACTTTGACACCTATGGCCGCAAGGAGCCCGAGACGCTCAACCACGTGCCCGGGACCTTCGCCTACGGCCATCCGGAATGGAACTTCTACGAGATGCTCGAGCACAACCCAGACCGCATGCGCCGCTTCATGCGCGCCATGGCGCCCATCGAGGAGCGCATGCCCATAGCGGGGATCTACGACTTCAGCTGGGCCGTAGCCGCCGCGGAGGCGGACCCGGCCTCCGAGCGCCCGCTGTTCGTCGACGTGGGCGGCGGCCGCGGCCATGCCATCAAGGCCATCCGCGCCGAGTACCCGGGTCTGCCCATCTCCCGCTTCGTTCTGCAAGACCGACAAGAGGTCATCGAAGCCGGCAAGGCGCTGGACGATCCCGACCTGAGAGGGATCCAGAGGATGGTGATCGATTTTCACAAGGCGCAGCCACTGCAAGGTTTGTCCCCGATTTTCTCATGGTAGCTGTGGCTCGAACTGGCCCATGCTCTCACACGACGCAACTAGCTGACACGATGATTCTTCTTTAGGTGCCGTAATTTACTGGATCCGCCGCTGTCTGCACAACTACGGCGACGCCATCAGCACCAATATTCTGAGTAAGATCGCCGACGCCATGGCTCCCGACAGCAAGTTGCTCCTGCAGGAGGATGTCATGGAGAACCCGCCGAACCACATGGCCGCAATGCTGGACTTCATGATGCTCGGCTTTGGTGGCAAGCAGCGCACCCTTGAGACGTGGGAGGAGGTGATCGGGAATGCCGGCCTCCAGATCTCGAGTGTCTCGAAGGGCAAGGGTCCCTGGCGCAGTCTCTCTGTAATTGAATGCATCAAGAAAGCCGCATAATGGTTTTTATCATCATCTCATGATGGGGCTGCTGAACTGGGATCAAGGTATTTCTTAATTGAGCTGTCTCCTCGACGAGAGGGCCAGAGATGCAGCAAGGTACTAGCTAACGGGGTTGGAACCCTTGGTTAATTACTTCGAGACATGCCCGGTGACTGGTGAATCAAATATTCGCTTCTGTCAGATCAGATACGTGGAATCTAGAATGAAAACTTCACGATGATCGCATTGCGTTTCGAGCCCGAGACTTGTCATCTGAGTACCAGATACACTTGTCCCCTCCTGCCTTCCATTATGTATTCACAGAATCCTCGCAAGCTGAAATCTATCTTACATGGTGTATCTGACTTGGTCCTCAACTAACAAAATGACTCACATGAAGAATCGATACCCAATTTCTTTAGACTATATGGGTTTCATGGTCATGAGACACAGCTCGAGAGCAGCCGGTGCTATTTATGTTCACGGAGAGTGGTCGATGTGTGCCTCTCTTCAGGCGTGTCGGATGATTGTACAAACGTAGCAGATGTAGCTGCTCAGGGTCCCTCGATCAGCATAGAGTATTCGCTCTTGCGCCATCACCGTGCTAGATTGACGTCAGTAGTAATACCTACCTGCATAAGTTGTGACTGTTGGTCCTTTTTAACCGAAGCTGGAGCAAGGCATGGCCACACGCCACATCCTGTCGCGCATAGCAGCAATTTTTTTGCGCTCATTATCCTAACCGAATCAGGGCAGACGACATGAGTTGATATCAGCACTTCAAGTTGACAATGGATGAATATGCAGCCATACATTTGCATCACTACGTTGGCCCCTGAGCATGTGACGTCTTGACTTTGATAACTATGTAACGATGTTTCATGATATCCGAGTTAGACTTTTGGAAATTGGACCTTCACGGACGCCTTCCAACACTCCAGATTCCAGGCTCCAGTAACATATATCCAAAACTAACGAGGTCGATAGGTACCAGGTTACTCAAACTGATACCATTGCACTGATGCCCAACACTACCAGACAGAACCCGAGTGTGTGGAGAGGGCGAGAAGTGAAAGCGACTGCACCATTGCTCTTCTCCTGCTTAGGAATACAAATGATATGATATATGCCGCTTCGGGAGCCAAGTGGGGCGAGGTCGTCGGAGTTAGCATAGTCTGTCTAAATGCACTGCTGAACTCTCCAGAAGTCGTAGTCTGAATTGTCGTGGAAATCGTATTCTGGAGATCTGGTTACGTTGCAATAGAACCATTAAGTCGATATGTCCTACTGGCCGTAGACAGCAAGTCGACAGATTCTACAACAAGCACACCTTTCCAAGAGGCGGGTGAATAATACCATGTATCTGTTGTGTTTTCAGCACGCTGATATACCTTGTGCCCCTGAGTCAAGAGTGAATAATTTTGATAGCGGCCAGGATGGGGTCTGACGCAGCCTGTCCCGTTTGACAACGCACTTCGGCTCTCAGAGCCAGCAACATCAGCCAAAGTTTTAATGATGACAAGATAATTCAGAGTTGAAGAGTTTGCAAGTCATCTTCTAAGTGGAATGATCTCATCGTCGGTACTCCAACCTGGAAAGTCAGGAATGGCAAACTTCTTCGGTACAAGAGCTTTGACGCCGCCAATCAGGCCGTAGCAGAGTATGTAATGTTATTTACAACATGGTATCCCTGTCCATGATCAGTTATAAGGAGGGACAGGATTTGGAAGCACGATTCGAAGTGTTATGAGAAATGGGCACTTACACTATTTAAACCGCAGCCCTTGACGACCTGCCGAATTGTCCCGACGAACCTCATCTTGCGTCACAGTGAGATTCCTGGCGAAATCATTGCAGACACCAGCGATGATTGCATTGATGACCTTACAGTGGCAGTAGTTGATTTTGATCTTTCGGCCTTTGGCTGGACTCAGTTGCTGGACCACAAAGTCCGAAGCAACAATTGCGTCTGTGACAGAATACCTATTGCACATGTATACACTCTAAGTAACTTAAAGAAGACTTGGAATGTCCGCTGATTCGATTTGAGATTATCTATGTAAAGTTGAACCCACCCTTTGTCTAGGACGGCGCACGAAGATCAGCGCTCTGGATCTGGGTCGGTTCGTGTAATGGGTCCTTGCCTGAGGGAAATCTTGCGGTTGCGGCAGCGAGAAACGCTGGCAGATGAAAAGAATGCGCTGCATTATGTGTTTCTGTGTTTGATCTGTGGCCCTGACTAGCATTTAACCGTTACAAAACAAGAGATGGGTTATCTTTTGTGAGGATTGCAGGTAAACTCTATCAGTGTGAGAGAGCCTTCAACTGCGTACCGGCACAAAATCTGGACAATCAAGCTCTATTGTATTTGCGCATGAAAACTTCAGCCAAGTCAGGCCAATACGAACTGGACGAGCAAACTTGATGGTGTCAATGACATGGACCATGTGAACATGTAATCAATTTTGAGTAGAATATCTGAAGATTGTCTCCTTCCCAGCGTGCTGAGCATGGCAGCCTTGTAAGAAGCCGCCAAAGGATACATACTCCGTTACAGCTGGGTACCAATTGAACAAAGCATGATGGCAGTTCAGTCGAATGATTACCAAGGAAGGATCAGCGCGGTTGCGTTAATGCGCTCCAGAACCGCAAGCAAGACACTTCGGCATCTTCGGCTCCTTCATCTACCGCACGCAGGACAAGCCCCCAGTATGAGCTCAGGCACGGGCTCGCGCTCGCGTTTGTGTTTTGCTCCGGATGTCTCTTCTTAACGACGTCTCTGTTGCTCAGGCGGGGGAACAAGAAGAGGAACCGAGGTGAGAGAGATCACATATTACTTGCCGGCAAGATATTACCCAAAGAGATTGTTAGGCAGAGGGTATTCGTACTAGACTGGTCGCATGATGAACGGAAAGGTTTTCTCTCGACAACCAATATAGTAACTCTAGCCTCCCTATGTCCAACAGGCAATACATATCACCCTCCCCTTTTACACTTGCTAGTATTCTTAGTCGTCCAAATCGAGATATGGACAATCTTTAGGGTCTGCGTAGAAGGTCCCTCCCAACTCCTCAATAATCTCGCACCGCTCATCCATATTAAGCGCATTATAGATCGCAGCAACACCCCTTTCGCTCGTCTCTATGTCAGATTTCCTTAAAACCCAAACACCGCCTCCCGCCGGCCATCCTATCTCGAGAAACTCAGCACCACCGTCCCACTTTGTATCAATCCATTCCCACGTATCATGATAATACGTAGCCCCGAGTTGGCGCATTTTTTTGCAATGGGTAGCTTCTTCGGCTACAGACTTGGCGTCCGTTATAGACGGCCGCGGCGTTGGATAGAGTCGATCTAGGCCAAGGAAGTCGAGCTCTACGATAAAACACCGGGGTAGCTCGTAGAAGCCGCCTTTCTCTGGGAAGCCAAAGACCGCGACACCTGGGCCTCCCGAGAAGTCTGCGCGAAAGCGGGGTTCATGAGGTGGCTCGACTATCTCTTCGGAAGGGTAATCGTTCGTCATGATAGCTCCCGTAGCGTTGGCCGGCGGTTGAAAGAAGAGCATTGGGAGCCAGAAGCGGCGCGATATTATACCCGCTGTCGCTGAAAGAACTAAGACTCCGATAGCGACTGAGACCATAGTCGAGGTAGGTAGTTTGAAGAGTCAGACTGGTAAAGTGGCCTGTTGGATGTCTTTGTGATGTGCGACTGGCGTGTAGGGGCCAGGCTGATACTCTGGGGCGAATGTCAGTCGATGATGCGTCGTGGAGCTGGTTTAGGCACCAACGAACGAATCATCCTATTACGTACCAACATAAGTAGGTATGATACTACCTAGCACAATCAATCAGCATCTTCTCTTTTACACTTGTTGGTTGGCTTGCAGCAGATAGTAGGTTGGTGTGCAGCCGGCGGAAGAAGTTCCCCGGCACGCAAGTTGTGTCCCTACTACAAAATAGGACAGACCTCAGATCCGCTCTCAAGTCTGCGAAAAGACCGAGGTTTAGCTAATCTCAATGTTTGTGAATACTGTACCGCTAACCCGCATGTTCCCTCCGCCTAGTACGGGGATGGAAGCCCACGCGGACCGGCGACTGTGGAGGGCACTGAGGCCTTTTTCGGCGGCAGAAGCGGTGTTCTCCCTTCTTCGGCCTGTGTAGTGAGCCTCAACGTTGCGATTGTCAAGAACCAGTACAGAGTCAGCTGCCATTCGTCGAAAATGGGTTCCTTCGAGGGAGTCGAGCGCCCCAGGTCACGTCGTAAGCAACTGTCGTGCCCAGCCAACATGATCCAACTTGCGTAGCCGTCTTCTCGGCCTCCTGTTCTTGGCCGCAGACTCGGGAGGGCCATTGCATTTCGATAGTCGGCACTCGACGGACGGTAGGCGCATGTGCCAACGCTGCGCGGACTCCGAACCAGGGAACGTGCGCGACGGTCGACGACAATGACGGCGCCCTGGACCTATCCGCCGCCGCCGTCACCGTCGGAGCCGACTTTGCCTACGAGACGGATTTTGCGGCCGAGTACCTGTCCAGCTGGTCTTCCTGGGCAGGACTGGCGTCGCCCACCACGACGCCCACGGCTCCCTCGCCCACCGCCACGTGGAGCATCACCATATACAGCGACTCCGACTGCTCGGGCGACTACTACGTGGTTCAGGTCAAGAACCCGCAAAGCCTTGATGAACCATGCGCGGTGCTCCACGGCGGCCTCACGCAGGACTATTCCTCGCCCGGGTTGTCGTGTCGCTGGTACACTCTTGGCGGAGGCTCGTGGACCAGCTGTGACGCCGGCACGCTCACACACGCCCTGTCGTGGCAAGTGCACAATGGCACCTGTACTTGTTACGACAATGACCAATGTGCGCAAGACACTGGTAGTCAGGCTTATTACTCTCACCAAGGATGTATTAACTATAACGCCGGTAATCTTGATGTGAAGAACTGGGTCGCGGTCAGTTGTGGTTATTAGATAGCAACCTAGACTTAATAGTCTCTAGCTTTTAAGTAGTCCGGCAAGGCCTTGGTATATATCCATATCACCCTATATATGTATCCGTCTAACAAGAGACTATATAGCTAAGGCACATTAGGTACCCTCTTCTCTCTCTCTCTCTCTCTCTTATAGATACACTCTGTGAACTTGTAGAACCTAGTTGTTACAAACCAAGGACTGACGTAGCAGCTCTGTGTCACGAACCGTGCCTATTAGGCCAACGGGACGCGGAACGGAACAACCATTACGGGGCAACGGTTGTCCAATTATAAGGGGATCACCAGGCGACTAGGCATATAAGGTGGTAAGCTACTATAGAGGATCACTTAGATCACGGTAAGCTAGTTCGCCCTAGATTACCAACTACGGTAAAAGGGATCACTACGAGAGAAATGATCTACGAAGAAACATCTTATATTTAAACAGTCCTTATTACTAGATAATTACGAATTGTTTTTATAACGATTAATATATAATTCTCTACGTTCAATTACCTACCTCTTCTTAAAATAGTAGTCTACTATAACGATCCCAAGACGGGCTAAGGATCAGAAGGTAAATTCTATTACTTAGGGTAAATAAGTTAAGGTATAACAAATAGTCTTTATTCTAATATCGTCAAGACAAGTATCTTACTTAATAATAACCTCGATTGAATACTTAGATTGATCATTAGGTAATTAAGAACTATCTATAACGGAGCCCCGAGGGACTCTTCCTTATATACTAATAGAGACTATAATAATCATAGCGATAGCTATAATCGTACCGACCGTAATCCTTCCTGATTATTACGATCATAATGATTAGTTACGTAACCCGAAGTCCCTTACCTATATAATACGATAAGTTTCGTATATATGTTCGTTATCTATTAGCGGGGTATCTTCCGTTACTTATAAGTTTATAATATTATCCCCTTCTTCCTTTAGCTATTATCCTCAAAGTTTAATATTTCTTATAAATAATACTAATAGCCTATATAAATTACGTCCGAAAGTTTCCTTTTCTTTATCGTTATTATATCTAACCGTAATATACAAAAGCAAAAGAAATCTTCCAAATCTTCAAACGACCGCCGTATCGCCTTATTAGTAACTATCCTTTCCAACGCCGTCGAGATACTTTCGTATTCGAATTACGAGAAACGCGGCCTCGTATCTTATTAAGTTTCCGAAAAAGACTCTTCCCGATATACGGAATACGTTCGTTCGGGTCGTTCGCGGTACGACGTCTAAAGTCTTTCTAACGAGGAACTTATAAAAATCGGAGAATAGTTTCGTAAACTAGAAGAAGAAGTTGAATAGGCCGAAGCCAAAGTTCAACGTTTTCGCGTTCAAAAGAAAATATAGTTCGAGAAAATAATACGTATTATCCGTAAAAGTATAACGAATATAGAGGAATTGGAACGGGTCGAAAAAGAAGAAGCCGATCGCGAGGTAACGAGAATTATCGAGAATCGTCCGCCTTCCGCTACGTCCTTTTCCTTTAACGACAACTTTATTTTAGGCTAGGACGTAATCTACGGCGACGTAATATTATCCCTTTCGACTTTTAAGGTAATAATACTATTATAATACGGAACTCCTATAATAACTACTAATAGTTCGTAAGGTAAGCTTCCGGTTCCTACGTATTTTCCGAATCGTCGTAGTTCTTCTATTTAACGTAATAAAAGTCTACGTTTCCTTCTTTTTTATACCTAAAGATCTTTTCTACTTCGTATTCTTACGTTAGTTTAACTTTAATATCTATTACTAACTTCGCGTTCTTAAATACCGGTTCGAAAAACGAGATATGAAATATTAGATAAATACGTATATTCGTTAGTAACTAGAGTTTATAGTTCAAATTAGACAATTTTTTCTTAATCTTAAATAATCCGATTTTCTTCCAATCTAGTTTGTCGTTTAATCGTTTTATCTTGATATTTCGTCGTACGAGGTAGATTTTGTTTCCTTCTTATAAGATTAGTCCTTTTAACCTTTTCTAGTTTACGTATCGTACTATTCGTAAGTTAAGTAGTTCTATATATCCGCGAAGTCTCTTATAAAATAGCTTTATTTGTTCCGTAATATATCTTGTTTATAATAACTCCGGATCCGACGGTATTAGTCCGTCTCCTAATACTTCCCTTATAGTAGGCTTATAACCGTAATTAATAAAGAACGGTAAATACCTGTTTAACGTTTCGCTAGGTATACTATTATAAGCTTATTATACTACTAGTAGCCACCTAACCTAATCGTCTTACTTTTTATTAACATATATTTTTAGATATTATTCAAAGGTCTAGTTTATTCGTTCTATTTACCTATCCGTCTACGGGTAGAACGACGTTAACAATTTATATTTGACTCTAACTTATCGTATCAACGTTATCTAGAACTTTAAGGTAAACAACTTATTTCTATCGGTAACAAGCTATTTGGGTAGTCTATATTAGCTTACTATTACCTTTAAAAAGGCGTAAGTTATATCTTCCGCTATACTTGCTTCCTTATACGGTATAAAATACGCGTATTTGGAAAACTTATTTACAACTACCTATATACTATCGTAGGTAATCCTAATCATAAGTTCTTTTGATACTAATAGTTTGACGATAAAGTCTATCGTAACCATTTCTTATAATTTCTCTAATAGTTATATAGGTTGTAACAGCCCGTATAGCTTATATCTGTTTGACTTGGCTTTATTATACTTATCGTATTCGCCGACTACCTATCTGACTACTTTATCTAGTCTTAGAAAGTCGTAAGTCCGCCGTATACGTTCCTTAGTCTTATAGACTCCTTAGTATCTATATAATAGATATTCGTAAAACTCTTTTACTAGTTCCTTCCGTAGTTTGTTAGGTACGTATACCTTATTTCGGAACTGGGGTAAGTTATAGTATAATAGGAATATAAAGGTAACGTCTTCCCTAATCTCTTTCTTCCGGTATTCCTTAATCTTTTCCGCCTACTATTCCTCGGGTTCTACGTTTTATATTGCTCCGATCTATATATCGAGTTCAAGGTTTCCTTATTAGTTAATCGTAACTCGTAAGTATTCAACTCCCTCGGTCGTATATAAGGATCTTTCTATATCACGTCGATATAATCCCTTTACAATCGACGTTTATCGTTTTTTGACCGTTTCTCTAATCTTCGGAACGAAATACCGTAGTATTTAGGTTTGTCTTTAGCCCTTGAAAAAGGTTCTAACGGTTCCCCGTTCTCCTCCTTTTCTATTTCCGGCTCGGGGCCTAACAATCTATCTAAACGTTTATCTATTTGGTCCGTTTCTTATACCAATTCTTCGACCCTCCTTTATATTTATAACTTATAGCCCCGGCAACTCGTTAAGTACGTATTGACTTACGCGTTAATACGGTATTATCGTACCTAAAACTCTTCGGTCGATTCTCCTCCCGTCGTAACCTATATTACGATTTCTAATACCGAATATCCTAATCGTCCCGTTTATCTTACCGAGTTCTCGGGTAGGTAAATAGCTTATATTTGGTTCTTACCTTCGACTCTTCGTCTAGGTTCCGTTACTATCAGGAATTCCTATCCCGTTAGGTTAAATTGTAATTATATAGTTCCGGGCGGCGCTAATAACAAGTACTATCTGTTCCTATATACTACCTCGTATCCTTCGATGTTTTTAGGTCTATAAAGGTAAGGTATCGGTCTGGTTATTAGCATTCGTACTAGTATCTATTTGTAATCTAGTTTTTCCTATATATACCAAGTATAACGGTAGAAAACGTACGAATTCTACGAAATCTAGTTATAATAGACCGAATCAATATAAACCGACTCGTAGTCTTTATATAAGGGTATTTGTTCCTCTTCGATTTCGTCCTATTCTCGATCTAATAAGCTAACTAGATACGTTATATCCGTAATATCATAACCTAATATTACTACCAAGTCGACTTCTTCTCCCGGTAGTCTAAGAAGTACCTCATATTATAATTTTCTACGTATTATTATAATAACGCGGGATTCTCTATCCCTTATTACCGCCTAAACCTTATTTTCGGGGACTAGTTTCCAAACTTTCTTAAGTTATCGATATTTGTTAGCGAAGTATCCTTACTTACCGTAATTAAAATACTTCTTGTTTTTCTTAGAATTATCTTTCCGGGTAACGTCTAATTCCATTAGTCCAGAATGATTATTATAGGCGGTAAACCTTTTCTAACTAATATTCGCGGTATTATTATTACTAGATCGTCCCTACGTAACTCTTCCTCGTTTCTTTTCCAACTATCGTTTATATAATCGATTATCGATCAAGATAGCTTATATAACGTATTTATAAAGAGTCTTAGGCTTATCGGTCTTACTAAATTCGTCTTTAACGTTATTACGAAATCCCCCGTAAAACTAAATTATAAAAGCCGTTTCCCCTAAATCGAATTTCGTAAAGAGGCGTTTGAACTTAGCCGTATAAGTTCCCGCCGACCCTTTTTACCTTAGGTTTATTAACTACCGTTCGGCCGTTCGCGTCTTATCGGGATTACCGAACGTTTCGCGGAGTTTTTCTTAGAACTTATCGAAACTATTAAATAACGTCTTAGTCTCAGGTTTACGTTCGTTAGCCGTATTATCCAACTAGTCGCGTAACGTTAGTTTATACTACTTTATAATTCTACCCCTTAACAAACCTATTATATATAATACTCTTTCGTATTCGTAAGCGAAAACCGTTTTATTAATCATAAAATACGTATTGGTTTAGGTAATAAAGACTTATAATCCCTCGCGGTTCCTATCGTAAGGTTCCGGCCGCGGGGCTTTGATCTTAGCTACTCGTTCCGTAATCTTAAAGTCGTTCTTAAGTTCCGCCGTTTTAGATTTTAGTTCTTCGTACTCGTTCCTTAACTTCTCTAGTTTAGCTCCAAGCTTAATAACCTATTAAGCGAACTTTTCTTTGGACGTTATCGTAACGGTTCTTTTTATCGATATAATTATTAGTTATTTGGTATAAGGTTAACTTACCGAATAGGAATAATCAAAATATAACGATCTTAAAACGGGCTAAAGATTAGAAAGTAAGTTCTATTATTTAGGGTAAGTAAGTTAAGGTATAACAAGTAATCTTTACTTTAATATCGTTAAGATAAGTATCTTATTTAATAATAACCTCGATTGAATACTTAGATTGATTACTAAGTAATCAAGAACTATTTATAACGGAACCCCGAAAGACTCTTCCTTATATATTAGTAAAAACTATAGTATTATAACGATAATTATAATCGTACCGACCGTAATCCTTCTTGATTATTACGATTATAATAATCAGTTACGTAACCCGAGGTCCCTTGCCTATATAATACGATAAGCCTCGTATATATATTCGTTATCTATTGGTAAGGTATCCTCCGTCACCTATAGGTTTGTAACATCTACCTTTTAGCTAGATACGATCTTATTATAACTTACCGTACGTACCTAACTAATTATTAATAAACCTTAAGTATCGGTTAGTATTCAAGAGTATTGATTCGTTATACGTTAATCGTTCTTATTTAACTTAATTACCTACGTACTATTAAATAATATTCTATAAATAATAATATCGGTAATACCGAAAGTAAGCAACTCGAACCTATAGGCTTAGGCTATACCTTAAGGAATCTCGCCTTAAGTTATAACGAACGAAATCGTTTAGTTTCGAATTATACTTATATAGCTTTAAGAATAATAGGCTAAAGGAAGAGGTAACCGTCTTAAAGTATCCCCGTCTCAAGCTTACGACGGGAATCTAAAGACCTTCTAGGGTTTCTTTACCTAATCTAAGGCCTATTTCCGGTATAATATATACGACTTTCCGGATAAGGAACGTAAGGTTCTTTATATTACCTACCTTTTGAAAGACGACGCGCTTAGTTAGTTTAAACTAACTTTACGGGATTATTTTGAAAACGGAAAATCGGATTACGACGACGAGACCAATAAGATCTTCGGATTTTTTTTAAACTTCGCCGATACCCTAAAGAAGACTTTCGGTACCCTAAACGAGGAAAAGATAACTAAACGTAAGTTATAAGCTTTCCGATAGAAAAGATTAGTTTCGAACTATATCTCGTAATTCAGGTAAATCTCTTCTAAGTTAGAATAAAAGGATAAACCTCTTATAACGTAGTTTTATTAAAGATTCAAAGAAAACGTTAAGGACGAACTAGTTAAATATAACGATCTTAAGACGGGCTAAAGATCAAAAGGTAAGTTTTATTATTTAAGGTAAGTAAGTTAAGGTATAACAAACAATCTTCATTCTAATATCGTTAAGATAAGTATCTTACTTAATAATAACTTCGATTAAATACTTAGATTAATTACTAGGTAATCAAGAACTATCTATAATAGAGCCCCGAAAGACTCTTCCCTATATACTAATAGAGACTATAGTAATTATAACGATAGCTATAATCGTACCGACCGTAATCCTTCCTAATCATTACGATTATAATAATCAGTTACGTAACCCGAGGTCCCTTACCTATATAGTACGATAAACCTCGTATATATATTCGTTATCTATTAGCGGGGTATCTTCCGTTACCTATAAGTTTATAATATTATCCCCCTCTTCCTTTAGCTATTATCCTCAAGGCCTAATACTTCTTATAAATAATACTAATAACCTATATAAGTTACGTCCGAAGGTTTCCCTTTCTTTATCGTTATTATATTTGACCGTAGTATATAAAAGCAAAAGAAATCTTCCATATCTTCAAACGACCGCCGTATCGCCTTACTAATAACTATCCTTTCCAACGCCGTCGAGATACCTTCGTATTCGAACTACGAAAAACGCGGCCTCGTATCTTATCAAGTTTCCGAAAAGGATTCCTCCCGATATACGGAATACGTTCGTTCGGGTCGTTCGCGATACGACGTCTAAAGTCCTTCTAACGAGGAACTTATAAAAATCGGAAAATAGTTTCGTAGATTAGAAGAAAAAGTTAAATAAGCCGAAATTAAAATTCAACGTCTTCGCGTTTAGAAAAAAATATAGTTCGAAAAAATGATACGTACTATCCGTAAAAGTATAACGAATATAGAAGAATTAGAACGGGTCGAGAAGGAAGAAGCCGATCGCGAGGTAATAAAAGTTATCGAGAATCGTCCGCCTTCCGCCACGTCCTTTTCCTTTGACGACGACTTTATTTCAAGCTAGGACGTAATCTATAACGACGTAGTACTATCCCTTTCGATTCTTAAGGTAATAATACTATTATAATACGGAACTCCTATAACAATTGCTAATAGTTCGTAAGGTAAACTTCCGGTTCTTACGTATTTTCCGAATCGTCGTAATTCTTCTATTTAACGTAATAAAAGTTTACGTTTCCTTCTTTTTTATACCTAAGGATCTTTTCCATTTCGTATTCTTATATTAGTTCAACTTTAATATTTATTACTAACTTCGCGTTTTTAAATACCGGTTCGAAAAACGAGATATAAAATACTAAATAAATACGTATATTCGTTAGTAATTAAAGTTTATAATTCAAATCAGACAATTTTTTCTTAATTTTAAATAGTCCGATTTTCTTCTAGTCTAATTTGTCGTTTAGTCGTTTTATCTTGATATTTCGTCGTACGAGGTAGACTTTATCTCCTTTTTGTAAGGTTAGTCCCTTTAACCTTTTCTAGTTTACGTATCGTACTATTCGTAGGTTAAGTAGTTCTATATATCCGCGAAGTCTTTTGTAAAATAGCTTCATTTATTCCGCGGTATATCTTACTTATAATAGCTCCGGATCCGACGGTATTAATCCGTCTCCTAGTATTTCCTTTATAGTAGGCTTATAACCGTAATTAACAAAGAACGGTAAATACTCGTTTAACGTTTCGCTAGGTATACTATTATAGGCCTATTATACTATTAGTAACTACCTAACCTAATCGTCTTACTTTTCATTAATATATATCTTTAGATATTATTCAAAGGTCTAGTTTGTTCGTTCTATTTGCTTATCCGTTTACGGGTAGAACGACGTTAACAATTTGTATTTGATTCTAACTTATCGTATTAACGTTATCTAGAACTTTGAAGTAAACAACTTATTTCTATCAGTAACAAACTATTTGGGTAATCTATACTAGCTTACTATTACCTTTAAAAAGGTATAGGTTATATCTTCCGTTATACTTGCTTCTTTATACGGTATAAAATACGCGTATTTGGAAAACTTATCTATAACTACCTATATACTATCGTAAGTAATCCTAGTTATAGGTTCCTTTGATACTAATAGTTTGACGATAAAGTTTATCGTAACCATTTCCTATAGTTTCTTTGGTAGTTATATAGGTTATAACAGCCCGTATAGCTTATATCTATTTAACTTGGCTTTATTATACTTATCGTATTCGCCGACTACCTATCTGACTATTTTATCTAGTCCTAGAAAATCGTAAGTCCGCCGTACGCGTTCTTTAGTCTTATAGACTCCTTAGTATCTATATAATAGATATTCGTAAAACTCTTTTACTAGTTCTTTCCGTAGTTTGTTAGGTACGTATACCTTATTTCGGAACTAGGATAAACCGTAATATAATAAGAGTATAAAGGTAACGTCTTCCCTAATCTCCTTCTTCCGGTATTCCTTAATCTTTTCCGCCTACTATTCTTCGGGTTCCACGTTTTATATTACTCCGATCTATATATCGAGTTTAAGGTTTCCTTATTAGTTAATCTTAAAGAAGTTTGCCGAACGTACTTCCTTTCCTAGTTTCAGATCTTCTTATCGATTAAGAACGTCCGCTTTACTATTTTCGCTTCCTTTCCTATATACAATTTCGAAGTCGAAATCGGTAAGGAATTTATACCATCTGATTTATCGTTTGTTAAGTTCTTTCGTAGAAGTAAACGTAATAAGATTCTTATAATCTATTAGGACTTTTACTTTATATCTTACCCCTATAAGATAATATTTCTATTCTTTAAATACTTCAATAATAGCTATCAGTTCCTTATCTGGTATACTATAATTAAGTTCTAGTCTACTTAGCTTTTTCGAGAAAAATACTATTGGGTACAATCTTCCTTATTTATCCCTTTGTCCTAACTAGTTTCCGAATACGAATTCCGACGTATCGGTTTCTATTTCGTAAGGTTTTTCGGGGTCCGTAATAACTAGTACTAACTAGCTTAAAATCCTCTTCTTAAGTTCCTAGAACGCTTTTTCCTCCCTCGAGGTCTATTCGAACTTTAAGTCTTTCTTAATAAGGTTAGTAAAGGGTATCGCGATCTTACTATAGTCCTTGATAAACTTCCGATAGAAGTTAGTAATCCTTAGAAAGGTTCGTATTCCCGTAACCGTTTCTAATATAGGCCATTCCTTAATAGCCTTTAGCTTATCTAGGTCTATCTCGAACTAACCTAGTAATATAACGTAACCGAGAAATTTTACTTTTTACTAGTAAAATTCGTATTTTTCGGGTTCGACTAATAATTTCGCGTCTTATAATACCTATAAGACGAAGTAGACGTATTTCTTATATTATTCGAAGTCTTCCGAATAGATTAAGATATTATCGAAGTATACGATAACGAAGTCGTCCAACTACCTTCAAAATACGTGATTGATTATCTTCTAGAAAAAAGCCGGTACGTTAACGAGCCCGAAAGGCATAATACAATATTCGTATTATCCCAACCTAGATCGCCATACCGTCTTCTACTTATCTCTTTCCTTAATTCGTATCAAGTTATATACTCCTTTAAAATCTAAGGTAATAAACTATCGGGCCTTATATAACCGATCTCTTAATTCGGATATAAGAAGTAATAGTCTTCGATCTTTGATAGTAATATTATTAAACTATCGATAATCTATAACGAGACGTAACTTCCCGTTTTTCTTAGGTATAAACAAGATAAGGTATCTTACTAGTAATTATAATAGTCGAATATAACCTTTCTTTAGATTTTTATCAATATATTCTCTTAACGCCTATAATTATAAATCGTTAAGAAGGTAAATCTTATAAAATCCGGGCTCCTTACCTAGTTAAAAATTGATCTCGTAATCCTAATAATTGTATTTAAACAATCTTATCTCAAGTTCGGGTTTAAATAGTTTGTTATATCGATAGTATTCCTTCGGAATCACTCGCGTCGATATAAACTGAATCTCTATAATCGTTTCGTAAATTATCAAAGCTCTTCTAAAGTTGTATATAGGTTTTTCTTCGTAAGGTCCGCTCTCTACAAAAGCTAACTCTCTTCTTAACGTATCCTATTGAAGTTAGCCTGTTCTCCAATTAACTCGGGGATTACTCGCTCGTAACTAAGGTATCCTTAGTACTATACTATACAATAAGATTTCCGTAATATCGAACGTTATCTCTTAATCATAGCCTTAGATAGTAACTTAAAAGGGCGTAATTTCTATATCTACCAATCCTTATCTATAATCGATAAGGCTTCTATCAATAGTTCTAAATCGGTAAAGCTCGTCCCTTTTCTTCCAAAGTAATCGTAATATATTAACGAGATTTGGCGAGATATAATTTCCTTATACTCCGTTATCTATCATTACCTAGGTATTGCTTCCTTATATATTAATCGTAATTCGTAAGTACTCAATTCCCTCGGTCGTATATAAAGATCTTTCTATATCACGTCGATATAATCCTTTTACAATCGACGTTTATCGTTTTTTAACCGTTTCTCTGATCTTCGGAACGAAATACCGTAGTATTTAGGTTTGTCCTTAGCCCTTAAAGAAGGTTCTGACGGTTCCCCGTTCTCTTCTTCTTCTACTTCCGGCTCGGGGCCTAATAATCTATCCAAACGTTTATCTATTTGGTCCGCTTCTTATACCAACTCTTCGACCTTCCTTTATACTTATAACTTATAACCCCGGCAACTCGCTAAATACGTATTAACTTACGCGTTAATACGGTATTATCGTACCTAGAACTCTTCGGTCGATTCTCCTCCCGTCGTAACTTATATTACGATTTCTGATACCGAATATCCTAATCGTCCTATTTATCTTACCGAATTCTCGGGTAAGTAAGTAGTTTATATTTGGTTCTTACCCTCGATTCTTCGTCTAGGTTCCGTTACTATTAAAAACTCTTATCCCGTTAGGTTAAATTATAATTATATAGTTCCGGGCGGCGTTAGTAATAGGTACTATCTATTCCTATATACTACCTCGTATCCTTCGATATTTCTAGATCTATAAGGGTAAAGTATCGGTCTAGTTATTAGTATTCGTACTAATATCTATTTATAATTTAGTTTTTCCTATATATACCAAGTATAACGGTAGAAAACGTACGAATTCTACGAAATCTAATTATAATAAACCGAATCAATATAAACCGACTCGTAGTTTTTATATAAAAGTATTTGTTCCTTTTCGATTTTGTCCTATTCTCGATCTAATAAGCTAACTAGATACGTTACGTCCGTAATATTATAACCTAATATTATTACCAAGTCGACTTCTTCTCCCGGTAATCTAAGAAGTACCTTATATTATAGTTTTCTACGTATTATTACGATAACGCGGGATTCTCTATCCCTTATTACCGCCTAAACCTTATTTTCGGGGATTAGTTTCCAAACTTTTTTAGGTTATCGACATTTATTAGCGAAATATCCTTGCTTACCGTAATTAAAATACTTCTTATTTTTCTTAGAGTTATCCTTCCGGGTAACGTCCAGTTCTATTAGTCTAAAATAATTACTATAAGCGGTAGACCTTTTCTAACTAATATTCGCGGTATTATTATTATTAAATCGTCCTTACGTAATTCCTTTTCGTTTCTTTTCTAACTATCGTTTATATAATCGATTGTCGATTAGGATAGCTTATATAACGTACTTATAAAAAATCTTAGGCCTATCGGTCTTATTAAATTCGTCCTTAACGTTATTATAAAGTCCCCCGTAAAACTAAATTATAAAAGCCGTTTCCCTTAAATCGAATTTCGTAGAGAAATATTTAAACTTAGCCGTATAGATTCCCGCCGACCTTTTCTACCTTAGGTTTATTAACTACCGTTCGGCCGCTCGCGTCTTATCGGGATTACCGAACGTTTCGCGGAATTTTTCCCAAAACTTATCGAGGCTATTAAATAGTATCTTAGTCTCAAATTTACGTTCGTTAGCCGTATTATCTAACTAATCGCGTAACGTTAGTTTATACTATTCTACAACTCTACCCCTTAACAAACCTACTATATATAATACTCTTTCGTATTCGTAAGCGAAAACCGTTTTGTTAATCATAAGATACGTATTAGCCTAGGTAATAAAGGCTTATAATCCCTCGCGGTTCCTATCGTAAGATTCCGGCCGCGGGGCTTTGATCTTAGCTATTCGTTCCGTAATCTTGAAGTCGTTCTTAAGTTCCGCCGTTTTGGACTTTAGTTCTTCGTACTCGTTCTTCAACTTTTCTAATTCAGTTCCAAGCTTAGTAACCTATTAAACGAGCTTTTCTTTAGACGTTATCGTAACGGTTTTTTTTGTCGATATGATTATTAGCTACTTGGTATAAGGTTAACTTACCGAATAAGAATAATCAAAATATAACGATCTTAAAACGGGTTAAGGATCAAAAAGTAAGTTCTATTACTTAAGGTAAGTAAGTTAAAGTATAACAAACAATCTTTACTCTAATATCGTTAAGATAAATATCTTACTTAATAATAACCTCGATTGAATATTTAGATTGATTATTAGGTGATCAAGAACTATTTATAACGGAACCCCGAAGGACTCCTCCTTATATACTAGTAAAGATTATAGTAATCATAGCGATAGCTATAATCGTACCGACCGTAATCCTTCTTAATCATTACGATTATAATAATCAGTTACGTAACCCGAAGTCCTTTGCCTATATAATACGATAAGCCTCGTATACATATTCGTTATTTATTAACGGGGTATCCTCCGTCACCTATAGGTTTGTAATATTAAGGAAGACCGATTAGACGAACTATCTACTTACGTCGAGATAGCCGTAAAAATCGATAACCGTTTATATAAACGACGTATAAAAAGGAAAGGAGTTATAAAAACTCCCTAATAGCTAACTAAAAAGGCTTAAACTAATATTTTGAGGAAGATCTAAAATTACGATATTTCTTACGGATAACGAAATAGACTAATAACGTTCGACGTTATCTAACGATATAAAAAGAAAGATAAGAAAGATATAAAATATTTCAATTACTAAAAAAAAAGATATTTCGTTCGAAAATATTAGGAACCCCGAAAACTAAAAGAAAGAATTACGAACCGACAAATTAATATTATTAGCCGAAACGGTTACGAAATTATAAACCCCGTACTAATCGTTATCAAGATAAAAGTCCGATAGATTATAACCGGACGAATTAACTTCGTCGGGATTATTTAATAAAGATCGTACGACGATACGATATCTAAAGAAGAAACCTCGTAAGACGATAACGATAATACGTTAGCCGAAAATAAGGTAGACGCGATAAAAGTCGAACTTAAAAAAGTTATCGTAAAAACTTATAAAGATTAACGAAAAGCCGTATTATAAACCCTAAAAAAAAAGTATTCTTCTTTCGAAAAAAAGGTAACTTTCAAAACGGAAAAAAGGGATTACGATTAGACCCTAACGTTCTTAAAAGACCTAATACGTATCCGTTATCAACCCGCGATTCGAGATAATATAATAATTATCTACGGCGATACCGTTAAAAACTTTAAGATCGGGATATTCCCGGAGGATTAGAAACAAACGGAAAACCGAAATAACGATTATTACGATATAAACCTAGACGGAGAATATTACTATTTGATTTATTAGGTATCGTATATCTACGACGAATATCTCGAATACTTAATACCCAAAATCAAAAACAACTTCTTTCTACGACGATAGAAAGACAATATTATCTATAACCCTTACTATCAAGAAGAACTAAAGTTATAGAGAATAATCGGAAGATATATTTATTATAAGGCGGCTATATTAATTAGGGATCCTAAATACCCTAAGGTATATAAGGAAAAGATATTTTAGAACTATAAGAAACCCAAATATAAGTAATATCGGGCTAACAAAGTATTATAATAATACGAATATATAATAAACAAAAGGCGAGAAGAAAAGAAGTTCCTCGTTACCTTATTATTAGAACAAAGACGCCGGACCCCCGTTAGATAGAAAACAACGACTTAAATAAGACCTAGTAAATAGATATACGAACGGTAACCTACGTTATAAAATTAGGTTAGAAGGATACGAAAACTTAAAAAACTCCTTAAGGAATAGATAACGAGATTATTAGAAACGTAATAGTCGGGGATTACTAACGAGTTATTAGACGAACTCTCTTTAAAATAGGAAAAATCGATTACGACGTTAATAACCGACTAAAAGTTCGCTAAAATCTTAGAAAAATATAAGAGGAATAATAACCTTATATAGTATATCGGTCAAATACTAAAGAACAATCGATAAATACGAAAGTAACGAAAAAAAGAAACTTCCTAGAAGACGGAACCGTTTAACTTAGAAAACTACGAATATAATACTAAGGACTTAGAAAAGGCCTAATAAAAGCTTACCAAATAATAACGACAAAGGTCAAAAAACGAAAAAGACCGCCTATAAAAAGATTACAACCGGATCTAACTAATAAATCCCTAACGACTATTAGAAAACCAAATAATAATAACTACTTAATAATATTAGTTATATTAGGAGATTATTTACTTTACGCGATAATCGATAATAAAACGTAAGGGAGTTTTATCTCGGAAAAGATTATCCAAAAGTTCGACTTATAAATATAATTGTTAAAGTACCTTTATATACTTAGCAACTTTGAAAGAGAACGAATTATATATAATAATAGATAAGTACGAAAGGAAACCCGGCCTACTAAGATAACCTATTTTAGTCAAACGAAAACGATCTCGTTAGACGTTATTTATATTACGGAATATAAATTGATACTAAATATTACGTAGCTTAGAGAATAGAACTTACGAATCGATTAGGATATTAGCTAGTTATACTAGGATAACCGGATATAGGATTCCGAACGACGACGAGGTAATTATAAGAAGAGAAATCCGACTTTTTGGAAGTATTCGGAAAAAGTACCTATAAACGCGATAAGATCGATCTAAGAGAAAACTATATACGTTATAAAATTAAGAATACCGGAAGAATACCGGAAATACTAACGACTATTCGAAGAACAATCGGGAGAAAAAGCCTTACTTTAATATAACGAGTAAGATTACGAAATACCTTTCGAAGAAAGATAACAACCCAAATTTCATAAGATCTACCCCTTAAATAAATTATAAAGGTAGGTATTCAAAAAATATATCCGGGATATATTCCAAAAGGGATATATACGACTATCTACGTTACTAGTAAGATACCCTATCCTATTCGTTCTAAAAAAGAACGGAAAGTTACGTTTATATATCAACTACCGGTATCTTAATAGTATTATTATTAAGAACCGGTACCCTTTTCTATTGATTTCGAAAATTAGGAATAAACTATATAAAACAGAATAGTTTATTACGTTCGATCTACGAGGAACGTATAACCTTATTAGAATAAAAGAAAGTAAGGAATAGAAAATAACGTTCCGAATATAAAAGGGATACTTCGAATACCTCGTTATACTATTTAAGCTTACTAACGCCCCGGCTACTTTCCAAACTATAATTAATTACGTATTACGAACGTT
The DNA here is from genome assembly GCA_021432605.1 of Coniochaeta sp. PMI_546. NCBI lineage: Eukaryota > Fungi > Ascomycota > Sordariomycetes > Coniochaetales > Coniochaetaceae > Coniochaeta > Coniochaeta sp. PMI_546. Next base: position 2,507 of record MU271164.1, on the reverse strand, counting down.
TATCGATATATTCGTAATAGTTTACCTCGACGATATTCTTATTTATTTAAAAACGTTTGAGGAATATAAAAAATACGTTTATTAGGTATTACAAAAACTTCAAGACGTACGATTACTAGTCGATTTAGAGAAATATAAGTTTTATATTAAAGAAACGGACTTCCTAAGATTTACGATCGAACTAAGAAAGATACGTATATAAAAGTCGAAAATCGCGGTAATTAAAGATTAGCTACGACCTACGAACGTTAAAGAAATCAAAGGCTTCTTAGGATTTACTAACTTCTACCGAAGGTTTTTAAAAAGGTATAGCCGGATAGCTATTCCTTTTACGGACCTGACGAAAGGAAATAAGGAATTTTAATAGAACCCGAAGGTAGAAACGGCGTTTTAGGAAATCAAAAAAACGGTTAGTAAACGACTAATTACCGCGTTCCCAAACCCCGAAAAACCTTACGAGGTCGAAACCGATATATCGGATTATATATTCGGAAGATAGATAGGATAGCGAGATTCCGAAAGACGGTTATACTTTATAATATTCTTCTCGAAAAAGCTTAATAGATTAGAACTTAATTATTAGATCTACGATAAAGAACTAATAACGATTATTAAGGCTTTTAAAAAATAGAAACCGTACCTTAGCGGAATAATATATTAGACAAAAATCTATACGGATTATAAGAATCTAACGTATTTTACGATTACAAAGGAACTTAACAAACGATAAACTAGATAGGTAGAGTTTTTATCGGAATTCAACTTTCGGATTATTTACCGAAAAGGAAACGAAAACGGCCGAATAGACGTATTAAGCCGAAGACCGGATTATAAATAAAACGAGCTACCAATCTACTAAATAATCCTCAAAATCAATTCGAACGGGGATCTTAAATAAGTAGAACGATAGATTAACGTCTTATTTACCGTTTACCCTAATAGAAAATAGGAAAACGAGATTAGAAACGCTAATCAAGCCTACCAATTGAATATAAGGAATAGAAAGATACTCGTACTAAAATTTCTCCAAAAAGATTTGATTAAGGAATATTACGCGTACCTAATATATAAATATATAGGAATCGCGAAAATAATATAGAAGATCTAACGAACCTACGACTTTAACAAACTCCGGGAACGTATTACGGAAGTCGTCGGCTAGTATTAGGAATATAGCTAGAATAAGGTAATAAGGTATAAACTATACGGAAAACTAAGGTTTCTACCAATACCAAAAAGAATTTAGGGATATATCGCGTTCGATTATATTGTCAAACTATTTCTATCAAAAAAACTAATAATAAGAATACGATACGATAACGTCTTCGTTATTATCGATAGATTAACCAAGTATAAGTACTTTGTATTATATATAGAAACTAATACGGCTAAAGACCTCGCGTATACGTTCTTAAGATACGTCGTTAACAATTACGGATTACCCGCCGAAATAGTTTCCGACCGAAGAATAACGTTTACGAGTAACTTTTAAAAAGTATTTATAATAAGGTTAGGAATAAAGTATTCCTTATCGACCGCCTATTACCTATAGATAAACGGATAAACCGAAAGACTAAACTAGGTCTTAGAATAATACCTACGATATTACGTAAACTACGAATAAAATAACTAGGTAAAACTCTTACCCTTAGTATAATTCGCGTATAATAACGCGAAATAGGATAATATCGGATACTTACCTTTCTTTATAAATTACGGTTTCGAACTAAAGATTGATCAGATACCTTACTAATCTCGGAAAATACCTAAAGCTTTCGTAGTAACTAAAGAACTTAAGGAATTATATAATAAGCTACGGAAGAACTTAGAACTCGTAAAAGAAATAGTAATAAGATACTATAACGAAAGAAGGTTAAAAGGATTAACCTTTAAGAGGAAAGATAAGGTTTACCTACTTAGGAAAAATATTAAAACTAAACGACCAAACGATAAGTTAAATTACAAAAAACTTAGACCCTTCGAAGTTAAAGAAATAATATCGGATACCAATTACAAACTTCGTCTACTAAAGATAATAAAAATTCACCTAATATTTTACGTATTATTATTAGAACTAATAACGGCTAATACCAAACTCTAAGAATTGGTCGAAATAAAATCTATAAAATTAGAATACGAGGTCGAAATAATCCTCGACTTTAGAAAAAGGGTGTTACAGACCAACGGTTACGAAGGGAACCCCGCCAATCGATAAGGAACAGACATGCAGGGCGTATCGCACTGCATGGGCCAGGGACCCCGGGTCACGTGACTGATAGAAGGAATAGTTTCATAGCAGGCATATCAGGATATGGGTGATAGTTTCCTATCGACCATATCACCACAGTCTCTACAAGTATATAGGAAGGAGTCTCTCTAGACTCCGCTACAGATAGTTCTTGATCACCCAGTGATCAATCTAAGTATTCAATTGAGGTTATCTTTTGAGTAAGACACTTGTCTTAACGATACCAGAGTGAAGACTGCTTGTTACACCTTAACTTACT